>JAWPHD010000565.1:0-392500 GCA_037043455.1 Cyrtodaria siliqua | reverse complement strand
CAGTCATTTATGGCCTAACATGTGCTAAAAATGACGGAAAACACCATTTTAAACAAACAAACAAACAAACAAACAAACAACTGAAGAGGATATCTAAGTAGAAACTGTTTATACAGTACTGTATATATGATTTCCGTATTTTGACAGTGTATCTCTTGATAGTTGACAATTTGACACCTATTTATGAAAATCATAGTATTTCATTATTTTGTTTGTTTTGTTTTTTTGTTTGTACATTTACTAACTAGTTTACGTATACTGTCTAGACAGACAGAAATTTTACATGTAATACCTGTATTAGTGTAGGTATAAATAACTTGCTTTTTGTGTAATTACACTAAATCAGCCAGGTGTGCTCTACTGGTGCATTCGCAAGTAATTATGTATTAAAGAGTGCTAATAATTGTTTTTCTTTACACTAAATCAGCCAGATGTGCTCTACTGGTGCATTCGCAAGTAATTATGTATTAAAGAGTGCTAATAATTGTTTTTCTTTACACTAAATCAGCCAGATGTGCTCTACTGGTGCATTCGCAAGTAATTATGTATTAAAAAGTGCTAATAATTGTTTTTCTTTAAATCCATTTTCAGTGCAGTTTCCTGTTATTGTTTGGCTGTACCTGTATTCTGGACATGTTATTGTTATTTGAAAATCCAGCTCATCATATTTCTAACAGTTTTTATATAAATAATAGACAGGACTTGACATTGCACGGGGACAGATAACATTCACCTTTGATTCGGTGTTAGTACACAGCTGAAAACAGCTTTATTAGCAGATTGTCAACCCCTCATTTTTGTTGATGTTTAATAGCTGACATGCGTATTTGCATGATAAAACACCAGTTTCCCAGAATTATAACCAGGTTTGAGATTGTAACATGTTGTCAACATTCTCACTTTACTATGGAGAGGCATGGAGACTCATTACGCTAGTATAACCTTTACGTTTACGACTGAATAGTTACTACTTTCCGTGCTTTGCCAGCTTTCGTTTAGGCACGTTCTATGCGTCGGTATACCTTCGGCTTTTAGCAATGCGTCTTTTTTTTCTTCAAATTTGCCTCTTGCTATCAGCCTCTTTTATAGTGGTAACTGTTAGGCTTACAGGCTTGTTTGTGGCACCGGATTATTTCTGTATACTGAGTATTTGCATACAGATTAGTTCAAAAAACCGAATTGGTTATTCATTCTGCCATTTTTGTCATGTTCATTAAAGGTCTTCGTCGTGATCATATTGTTTCAGGTGCTACTTGAGTGGTGGCAGAAAACAATGATCTTGGCCCAGCGGAGATTGGAGTGTTTACACTAGAATTTGCAGCAACTCTGCAGTTCTGAAGGTGAGACGGTTCTGCTTTTTTTTTATCTCGATGTAAATGGAGGGTGGGCCTGGAATGTTCATACCTGTTGGCGCCATATAACCTATTGGTGTTGGTGCGCCGTAAAAACCCAATTCAATTCAGTTCGGTTGTATGGTATCTGAATACATGATCACACTGCAGACATGATCAGCTAGTGTGTATATTTGATATGGCATGCACGATCATTAGTTAATACTTCTTCCAAACGTAACTTCACGTTTAATTAATCCCTCTGAGAAATACATAACCTGGTCAAATTGAGCCGCATGTCACCATGTAAGCTTTGTATGTTTGTTTTGAATTGTGTTTACGTCTTTTAAGCACATTTTAGGCCATATATGACGCTATTTTGTTTATGGTAAAGGCAGACCTCCCCGTTCTTTCTGGATAGAACCACCAGTACTGTATATCTCCGGTCATCCGTAAGAATCGACACGTTCTCACTTACAAATCGAGCTCCCAGTGAGAATCGAACTCGCAGCGGCGAGAGAAGAGAAGTTTTACAACGCAACGTCGTTATGCCCTTGACAACGGACCGCAATATTTCCGATTTATCAAATTTTCTAAGAAGAGAGACTCTGAATTAATTATTCCAAAAACAGTAATTATGCATTATCGGACCGTATAAAGCTCCCTCCTCATAACGCTTCCCGCGGAGCATTATGCGTGTATCACATCCGCTTACAGCTCCCCAGGAGCTTTATGCGTACCCTTCTTCCGCATAAAGCTCCCCTGTAGCTTTATCCGGAAGACATGTACATATGATTTTGAGCTAGTCTACAAACGTTCCGCATAAAGCTCCCTAACTAGATGATGATCAACATCATCGTAATAAACAAGCAAAATATAATCATCATCATCATCATCATCAAAAGCAGCAGCAGCAGCAGTAGCAGTCAGTCTTCTTTATCATCATCATCATAAACATCATCATCATCATCATCATCAGCAGCAGCTGAAAAAGAGAAGAAGAAGAAGAAGAAGAAGAAGAAGAAGAAGAAGAAGAAGAAGAAGAAGAAGAAGAAGAAGAAGAAGAAGAAGAAGAAGAAGAAGAAGAAGAAGAAGAAGAAGAAGAAGAAGAAGAAGAAGAAGAAGAAGAAGAAGAAGACGACGACGACGACGACGACGACGACGACGACGACGACGACGACGAAGAAGAAGAAGAAGAAGAAGAAGAAGAAGAAGAAGAAGAAGAAGAAGAAGAAGAAGAAGAAGAAGAAGAAGAAGAAGAAGAAGAAGAAGAAGAAGAAGAAGAAGAAGAAGAAAGAAGAAAGAAGAAGAAGAAGAAGAAGAAGAAGAAGAAGAAGAAGAAGAAGAAGAAGAAGACGAAGAAGAAGAAGATGATGATGGTGATGATGATGACGAATATTATAAAAAATATTATAAAAATATTATTATTTATTATTATTATTATTATATTATTATTATTATTATTATTATTATTATTATTATTGATGTATTGGTTCTTATTCTTATTATTTATGTCTTGTTCTTGTTCTAATGTCTGTATATTTTATGTCTCCCAACTAAATTCCATTATGTTTATTTCGCTCTTCGGGGCATAGACTTTTATTAGATACTGGGACCATACGTCGCACGACATGAGTTCATGTCAACAGCCATATGCATGCCATCTTCGGGATGGTTAAAATTATGTACTATTGATTTTATGAATATTGAGTTCTGCTCAAACCCGGGGCTAGAGGGCGTGAGCGGTAGCTCGTATTTTTCACTACCGTTCATAAACAGTCTCAATCAAAAACAGAGACTGCAATATTTCGTATGTATCGTGTTCGGGTGTTTCCAAAGTTCCACTATCATACTCTTTGTTATTCAAGTTGGGGAGCTTCATGCGGATTGAGTATACATCCTCTCCTTATAAAGCTCCCCGGGGAGCGTTATTCGGAGGGAGCATTATGGGGTGCTACATTGCATGATACAAGGTATTGTATTGAACAGTAGCTGCATATTTTAAAACGTAAAACAAAAGCTTTTTTTTTTCATAACTGATAAGTTATGTCCGTGGACATTTGTGTTAAGGAACATCAACTAGAAAAATGCAATACACACGAAACTGTTCACGTAATTGGTTAGAGAAGAAATAATTCACTTAAAGACACCACTAGCATTCTATGTGTTGTTGTTTTTTAAACAAGGTATATTGTTTTTTTAACCTCTTTATACCCAATATTGAATTGCGAAATGACTACGTTTTCCTCTAAACTCATTTGTTTAGATTCGTGTCTAAATAATGGACGAGGTTTGACATTATTCATAATTAAATAAAACTTTTTTCAGAAAAAAAAAATTAGGTATCAATTTATTTACATCAATACGTTCGTGTGTATATTTATGGTAGAGAGACATCCGTTGAGAAATAACACGTAAACAACAGATACAATGGTCTCAAATAGAAAGCTTAGCATGAAATGAACGTAAAATATCTTTAAATCGCATCTATACAATTATATGTTATAAAGCAGCTCACAAAAGACAATAATGTTTCCTGTCGTTTCGTATCGTAGTTTTTGGCCAGTGTAGGGTATATTATAGTATAATCATCGTATTTTCCTGTCTCATACCTGGTAGTAAGTATATAACGTGCCGGTCATCTGTCTTACCATAACACCAAACGTCAATGGAAAACTATCTTCAGTACTTTGAGTACTTTGATTTTACCTACGAACGTTTGTACCTTTTACAAACGACAGCTTTTAGGTTTAATAGTGCCACTGGGAGGAGATAACCGTATTCTTATTGTCGAATAGACTCCTGCGGTTCGTTTTCATACCTGGGTATAGACTCCAGTACTGAGGAGTAGCTGTGGGGATCTCACAATTAGCGTCTCCATCCGAGTACGAAGCTGCGTGATACGTATCCTAGGTATTAGAAGCGCAATGCCACAAGGTGGCGTCTAGAGTCAGTATCGCCAGACCATGGCGACCCCTAGTGGCAATGAAGTGGAGTTAATGTTGCACAGTAAGAAGTGAAATTAACCACAGCACTTGGCTTTTGTTTAATGCACCTTACCGTAGTAGCATGATTGCGAAACACATTTTACAGGAGCTTTTATTGCGCGAACGTCTGTTAGTCGGTGCGTTTTCATGTAAGTCAAATCCCCAAGTTGCAATAACGATAAAGCAGAAATTGATTGCATGACTTGTGTTACTAAATCTTGGAAAAAGACGTAAGAATCAATCATGTTCGACTTGTTTTGCCATTATACACTTCCTCAGATCTAGACAGCTAGAGATATGCAGTACGCGGGTTGGCCAGGAATTCTGGGACGACGTCAATAGCCAAGAAAAAACAACAACACGAAAACAAAAATATAGTTTCCAATTTCATTCCGAAGATAGTGTAATAAAGATTTAAAAGCATCGATGCCAACCGACAAATTTATGTTTTTTACTTAATATGCCCATGTCACGTGGTTTCTTTGCAAACAGTTATTGGTATACTGTGTATCTTTGAAAGAAATTGTGAACTAGAGATAGAGAAATCGACAAACGACAAGATAGCGAGGGTTTGCTTAAATGCTTGTGGTAAGTGGGTTCGGGAAGTTTTCTCTGTCTGTCTCTCTCTCTCTCTCTCTCTCTCTCTCTGTCTCTCTCTCTCTCTCTCTCTCTCTCTCTCTACTGACCTACATGTATATATACTTATAGGAACTTCTAACACCACGTAGTATAAAATGTCTCGTGAGTGAAAAAAACTCGAGTTGCGCGTGCAAAAATACTTAAAACATGCACCAAGCTTGAACAAATATCATCCACAATAAAGTCGAACAAAAGTGTGATGCAGTAATGTTGGAATACAGTTCAAACGAACCCATTAGCAATTACATTACAAGAAAATGAAAAAGTAACAAACACAATAAAATAAAATATGGGGTCGTTAGGTGTTCCGTGTAGTGTATATATTTCTATTTCCTGTGCAGCTAAGCGATGATTTTCTTGATAGCATGAACGCTGTTATGTCGACAAATCCACAACAAGAAGATAACACTATCAATATTGTCTTAACATAAAACTTAGTTATTCCACTTGAAAGAATAAGCAAGTACTCTATATTTCGTCGATGGAGAACATCCGTATGCCGGAAAAGATAAAGCCATGTTTTTAAGAGGCTGAAGCTACTGGTTGCTGCCGGGCGATCCGTCTGTATCAGTGATACATGAACACTCATCAAATTGAGTAAACAAGTTTCTCGATGAATGAGTTTGTGTTACAACTTTGTTCGCTGGTTTGCGGATTTGTATTAATGAAATAACTCCCAAGACAAATGGAGCGGTAAAACGGGATATTGGAAAATGGTTAGCCTGTTTGTTTGAAATACATAGACCCTGGTTGATGGTGGTGGTGGTGCTGATGACGGAGGTGGTAGTTGTGGTATCAGTCAAGTCAAGACATTTTTATTTTATAATTTAGGCCCATCATAGGAAACAAGATGAACAGCATAATAACATTATTATTATACAGTATATGGATGAAGATATATGAATGTAACATGTTTATAATAATTTCAGATTACAAATATAGAATGTATAAACAAATTCAAACTCCCCGCAGTGGTTACTTCCCTTGTATGTTACAGTAACCACTGCCACCACACAAATTTAGAGGTGAAATCCAGCTAAGTATAATTGTTTGGTTAAATGTTTTTTTAGGTCAATATATCAACTTGCTTGTTCATAATATAGGAAAATAGTGTGAAAAACGGTATCTGGTTAAAATAATAATTTATTTATATATTTTTTTTATCAATTTCAGAGAATATATATTTAATATGCACACCGGTTACATGGCTACTTGTAAACAAACATGTATTCCGTTGAGAACATTACAGAAGCTGTGCTTAAATTTAATCAAGAGATAACATCCAAGCCAAAACAGGCTGAATGTTTCCAACATCTTCTCGAAGGTGATGATGTTATTGCCAATTTGCCTCTTGGTTACGGCAAGAGTTTGCTGTACCAAACATTACCTAGTGTATCGCCATTTTGTAATCACATGGCATCAGCTATCGTCACGTGGCAGGGATTATTGCCTACAATATCACTACGCGGAGGTTGAAACAAATTATATACACAATTTACGTTTTGTCTATCTAATATCTACTTAACATTCTTCATGTAAACTCTATATTTATCTAATTAAAGAAATTGTTATCGATAATCAGTTTTTCGTTTGATCTATATATAAACAGTGGGAGTTTGTATGTTGATTTGCAGGGCCCCTCTTATATTGGCGGGACCCTGGTTGATAGCGGTGGTTGTGGCGGTGGGGATAGTCATAGTTGCAATCTCATTATCACGCTACGATACTCTACACTACTATAGCGGAGAGTATCAAAGCGTAGATATGAGATTGGTTATAGTGGCTGCAGCAGACTATGTGTTGTTAGTAGAACCACTCTAATAGTTGAGGGACCGTGGTGGTGGTGGCGGCGGTAGTTGTAGTGGCAGTAGCAGACTATGTGTTGATATCAGAACCCCTCTAATATTGGAGGGACCCTGGTTGATAGCGGTGGTTGTGGTGGCGGCGGCGGTGAAGGCTGTTATTGGCTGATGTCGGATGTTGCTGTTAGGTTGAGGGAACAAGGCTAATTATTTTTGGGGAACAAGAGAATACTGTTTGTTAATTCATTTTCAGGGAATAAGGGAACATTTGCTTAGTTTTAGGGAACAAGGAAACATGAGTTTACAGGAAATAAAATTCCAACATCTAGTCTTAATATAAAATAAAACACCAAAACTTCCACAAACAGTTAACACATACGTTCATGTGCTCATAAACTGTAAGATGCAACTATACTTAGTGTAGGTAAAATGCTTTGTTAATTCAGAATGAATTTTGGGGAACATTTGCAACTACTTTTGACACAACAAGGAACATTGGAAATACTTTAGGGAACAAGGGAACATTGAAATATCTATTTTGGGAAATAAATCCAAATATTTTTTTGGGAACACGTTTCAGGAAATAAGGGAACATGGACCCCGTGGCGTGTACAAGCGTAAAAACGATATTATAACATACAGTTAATTTCGTTTTTATATCGCATTATACGAGTATGTTTTAAGCTCTATTCCATTTTAAACTCTATTCTGTCAATTTCAGGCAAAACAGGAATGCTTCTCTGGCACGATCTTTGCAACGTTACGCTTATTAAAACCGTATAAAATACATTCATTTAATTTTTTGGCATTCTTAGACAGGAATAACAATAGCTTTGAGCAGTAATTCGTGTAGACCAATACAGGAATGCATTAATCTTTCAGCAGAGCTAGTACACTTAGTCTGTTTTTATTTATAGCATGTTCCAAAATAATACGGAGAGATACGTAATTATTGGAAGAGAGAGCCGCTTAATCAATAGGTTCGCGTAGAAATAGTCAGATCTACGTATCTTCAAGACCATCCCAGACTAAAACCGTCCTGGGACCAGTTCTCCACGTGATACCGTATAACCTCCAATAGTTATAACATTAAAATCGATCTTGAAAGCTCGGGAAATTCCGTTGACTCGGCTACCGGGTCTGTTTTTGGAATTTCCTCGCCAGTTACGGGCAGGCCGAGATTAGCTATTTCAATACATTCAATCTGAAACTTACACACCCATAAATGTCCATGATCCGCTGTAGAAACTAACTCGCCAAATAACAGTAAAATTACACTACACAACTTTTTATCAAAACTCTGTCCGGGTGTTCAGGTCATATAATAATGTATATGTGCCAATTAAGCGTTTATTCACGGGTTCTTAAAATACATGGAATTGAATATGCGTAAAATGAATTATTAGTTGGTAACTCCTTGGTAACGCTTTCGTTTTTGGTGTTTGGTCTGGCTGTTCAAAGCCGTTTATATTGTGTTTGTAGAGTTTGGATTCTCAATATAGTTAAGTTATAGACATTGTCGTCAACTTGTCGTCAATAGGTTTAGAAACGGTGTATTATATATTGTAAAATTTGCCTATTGATGGCGGGATAGGGACGTTAAGAAGCAGTTTCGTATTGGCCAATGTTCAAATCACCACTCTCAGATATAACTGGAATTTCCGTAACCCGATACTCCGATACTGTCAAGATTGACAAATAATTCAACAAAAAAACAATTTTTCTTCAAGTTACATCACATAATGTAATTGTTTTTTATTCAGTCGCATACTCGACGTACGAGACACCGATACATGTTCTCATACAATTCTCATTTAAAAAAAAAAGAAAAAGAAATGATATTAATCAGGTTTTAGTCGAACTTTTTATGTATTAAAATCTGTACAATGATAAATCAATACGGTAGTGATGCATCCATGTTTCGTGTACCATACACAATAGTTCGTTTTTGGTTGTATGGTGTTTTACGTCATTTTCAACACACGTAAGGTTATACTGTTAAATTATTTAGACAGTTTAAAATCTATAAAACGTATAATATGAATAGGTTCGCACACAGTTATGTAGAAACGTGGGTATAAAACTAAATCGCAAAAATAACAAAATGATCGAGTCTTGATGGAAGAAATACAAGAAGACACAGAGTATACTTTTCTAATGAACGGAAATAGTAATTTAATTAGTTTAACAAAACAGTGAACAGTGGTGCGAACGCCGGATTGCGAATTCAAAATGTTTAACCGCAAAATCTAAGTAAAAAGGGGGATAATTCAGGTAAAATACATGACAGAGTTATGGTTTTTGCCATATAACATTGTGTAACAATTTGAACATGTGCGCCAAGTTTCGAAGTTTTCCGACATTTCCTTTTTGAGAAATGAGAAAAAACAGGCAAACTATAATCCTGGATGTGTGCGCAATCCGGTTAAAATTGAAAACAATATACCGATTCCACGGAGATATCCAGCTACCCCAAACAACAAGAACTTCTGTGAATGTATATATCCCTGACGAAGTAAGATGTATAGGAGTGACGTGAATGAGAGCAGTTAATGTTCAGGTTATTTTAATGAAAGCGAATCTTTGTATGACATAATTTCATCTTTTGCCAATTTATTTCAAAATATCTCGAAGCATGTAAGAGTTCTGGAGTGGAAACACCAAATCTATATCCCTCCGACTTCCTCGGCGGGCAAAAATACACTTGTCCACCAGAGTCGTTTAGTCTACTAGTCGGCGATCGGTGATAAGTATTCACGTGATCATAGCTAACATATCAAAAGCTCAACACCGTGGCCTGACACCACTATTGATACGGAGGCTGTTGAGTGAGTGAGTGAGTGGTAAACAATCAAACGGAACACCGCTTACCGTGGACAGTATTATATGCTTTTAAGTCAGTATTTTATTTGTAGGGAAGCTATTTAGAGCTATGAGATTTTGAAAAGTACTGGTAAGCCGCACGCTTATCTGTAAGTCTATGAGAAACGTTATAGTGGTGTCCATTTTGAATGTGTTGACGGCGGAGTGATATGCCGAAGTAAACACTTTATTCTACCGCAACGTAATTCGTAGCAAGATTAACTGGTATTCACTAAATGTCAATGATATCATTGCATATATGTTGTTGTTTCAATTAAACCTTTCATATAAAGTGGAGACAGAATAAATGAGTGCCACGAAGTAATTTTTCATTTTCATTGTTTTACAAAGTTCTTGTAATTGTCTGAGAAGTATGTGGATGCAGGGAACGACAACTCTGGGTAGAGAGTGATCTAATTTGCCCAAATTTAGACGGAATTTACCGAGATAGTTCGACTGAACGGTGGCGTATTTAAAGTTGAATGGCCGCCCTTTTTGTAGTATTTAACTCTTAAGCATCATATGAACATTTCTTGATAGTCCCGGAGAGAAACATATATTTAAAACCGCTACTAAGTTGCATGATGTAGATACTACTTTTACCACTGCGTTACTGCACGGGGAAATGAGGTAAATCTGAATTGTATAGCAGCACAACTATTGCCAGATAATTTATAATTTATAATTTACCTGGTCAAAGTTTTCTACGTCATCAAATAAAATCTTATTCTCGCTTTTCACAGATATTGCAATGTGTAAACAAAAAATTGCCGGGGAACTTTAACCGAGACTGCAAATGTATAACAAGAAGAGCTACGGTAGCAAATATTGGAGGATCCTACTATCTTATCTCTCTAATCGTTGGTTTCTGAACATCCTAAATCGCTGATAGAAACGTTGCTTGGAATTTCTATTTAAACTGCAGACTTCATTGAATTTATGGCTCTAAGATGAACGATAAAATAGAATGTCTTACTGACGCATAAGTTGGCATCAGGATATACTGAACATCTGAATTTCAAATTCCACCAGACTTGTATAAATTTGTATCGCGGTCGGAATGATTCGGAATTAATCGTTATTATTTGCGTAGACATCGGAAGAATGCTTCTTGTACCGATTGCGCGTCGTCCCACGGGAACTCTTGTCAAAATTACCATAAATATAATTATCCGTTGAGTCGCCAATATATTAGTTCCTTGTGTAGTTTTGCCAAGGATTGTAATATGTTATTGGTTGTCAATCCAATAGTTCAGCATTTTACGAAGGATGGCTCGTTGTTTCTACGCAGTCGCAACACTGTGCAGTCTCAGTGGCGAAAGCACGTGGCTTTTCCATAGGGTTCACGGCGAACAGTACCAAAAAAGAGTTCGATTCAGGTACGTTTTTACTTCGTTTTTAACGAATGTATTTAACTAAAGCGCACATACTCTTTGAAAGTGACCTCTTTCCTCCGCCACAAGTACTTTCTGAGATTAGAAGGAAAACGAAAGAAAGCGTGTGACAGTTTACCTTTTGGGAGGACTAATCTCAGAAAGTACTCGATGACCCGAATTACCTTCTGCCGCGATAGAAAGCGCTCACTTTGTAGCTGATATGCGCGCCTTTGTTGAACAAAATCCATTAACTATTACAAAAGTTATGAAGAAAAACATACCTGACTGGAGCGTTTTGTTCATCATTTCTTGCCGTGAACCCAATATCAAAAAGTCACGTGACCGTGGGTAGAGCGGAGAGCTCACATTTTAAGAAATACTGCTCTCGGAGTGTCAGTGTCAAGTGCAATTTCTTACAAACAGCAGCAAGGTGGCTATTAATTGCGATTTATTGATTTCGTTAATACTCGTATAGATAGAATGTTTAAATACAAATGTCATTATGGGTCCATTATAAATTGTATAATCTGAATACATTTAATAAAATACGAACATATATTCCGCTTATATAGAGAGTGTTTAAACGTCGTTGTTGTTTTTTCTCTCTCTATGCTTTTATTTTGAATTATGCATTTATGGTCAAAAATGAATTTATGATTTAAAACGTGACGTTATAGCTTTTATAGTTTTTGTAAGCCGAGCATATTCTTAGAGGTTAAATTAATTTAAAAGACAGTTACATGAAACATGGATCTTAGAAACATATGATTATATCGAACGCTCTAATAAATAATGTCCTCCAAATCAAAAAAGAAATGCAAATGAGGACATATTGAAGACAAAACCACGAATATATAACACATTTGGATGTGTGAGTTCTGCTGCATCCATATAACTCGATTAATGCGGAGATGGCACATAAATCAGTTTCCAGTTACGTTCCACGTTAACATAATACTGCTAGAAAGACTTCGTTGCAGACAGAGAACAAATGTCGTTAACGCTTAGTCGAAATACCGACATAATCAAGTTTCATACAAAAACATCAATTAAGTACAGAAGAATAATGATTATGTAAAATAGAAAAGTATTGCCCATTTTTACATTACGTTTACATGATTATTGAAAAATCGTATAAGCCCATCGAAATTGTGTGGTCAAATTAAGTAAAAAAGAGACATAGTAAAATCTCGGTGTTGGTAACTCAAAAAAAAAAAAAAAAATAAATAAAAAAATAAAAATAACAAAATAAAAATGAAATCCGTTTTATTTGTTGAAAACAAACATATTTTAAATTTTCCTGAAAAAAATAGGTAAAAAAACATACATATTTTAATTTTCCTGAAAAAAATGTCCCAGAGTATCGTAGTTATAGTCTATAACTACAATACTCTAGGACATTTTTTTTTACATATTTTAAGTTTTCCTGAAAAAAATGTGCCAGAGTATAGTATTTATTCCATTTTTTTTTTATATTATTTTTTTATTTCCCAACACCGATACAGTCACCTGTGAGTGCAGTCTTTAAGTTTGTATGAAACTTTAAAATTAGCACCTAAATACAATGAAGTACCTGTCAGGAGTTGGAGTTCTAGATTAACCTTTCGGTCTCACACCACAATTAATTTTCCCATAGGGTTACTGTACAGCCTTTTCCAACATCTGAGCTTCAAAGCAGGGCAGCAGACATTGTTGTTGGTTTAATATCTTCAGTATAGCCAAGACCAGTAATTTAAAACAATAAAATATATAAGTTAGCCAGGTTGGTTTTTTTCCTCGCTCATGTTTTGTGAACCCTATGGAAAATACAAAATTCATACACTATCTAGCTGAATATGTGGTGCTTCGGTCAAACAATTCTGAAATTTGAATGAAACCTCATATCAACATGGGATTTTCTGTATCATCTGTCTTTTACACTGCAGATGTATGCTAAAGCAAAGAAAAGCCTATTTTTCAAATTAAAAATTGCCTAAAATTGAGAAAAAATAGAATTATTTTCTGTTTTCCTTTTGTCTCTAGGTCCGTGAGCTTTCAGGGGAGATAATAGAGGTGTGAGACCTGAAGAGAGTAAATATTTTTAGCAACATCATCCATAACATAACATTTAGTAGCTATGTGCAGTACCTATAAAATAAGACCATAAGCATGCTTCTATCATATTTACAAGTGAATTGATTCAGGATTATGTGACTGAGAGTAACGCGTGGATTCGACAAGTTACCGCTGTGAAATAAAAGTCCAAAACATGTTTTCATAATATGAAGCATTTGGGTAATAACTACACCATTTGTGCCTCAATCTTCATGAGATTTTTACCACAATCCCCTTTTGTCATCTGCTATCTTATAATTATGATTAAAATAATATCAGTTCATATCATGGTATCAAACATATGTATTCAATGATCAACTGCTGAAATTTTAATAGGAAAAATATCATTTCTTTCTGTATCCATGGTAACAAGATAAAAGTCTAAAGTATACCAGTCAATAGCTATGCATTTAGATTCTACATGTCAAATTTACACCCAAATAAGCTTAGGTCTGAGTATATGAAAAGATATGAAAGTCTGAGTATCACTTGAATTTTGGCGGTATTGTGCCTTTAACATAAAAATACACAAGAAATGCCACCAAATGTAGTATTTCTGTAATATATCTGCCATTTTTCTCTCAATCTGCATGAAAATTTCCCCAAACATGATCTGTGTCACCTGCTTTCAGGAAATGCAACACAATACATAAATACCCCATATAGAATAAAAAATAATTGAAGCTGTAACTGTAACTGTTTCGGTAAAAAAATAAAAAAAATAAAGAAATGCACCTATTTCGACTAGATAACAGAATTACAATAATGAGAAATTCCACCTAAACAGAACAGCAACATTATTTGTCTCTGTAATAAATATGGAGAACACCAACAGAAACTTGATAGTTGGAAGATACAACAACAACAACAACAGTAGCAGCAACAACAATCACTTATGTGATCACTGTCCAGTATGGCATACAAAGATGAGTTGTTGACAACTTTAAATTTGAGACATCAACAATATGGGAGATATCAGATATATCAAATTAGATATCTGCTGTCTCTGTGATATTTCCTTACAGAAACATGTGGCTTCTGACACAATGCACATGTATACACCAGAAAACATCATGTTTTTATTTATCCCATGAGTTGTCATGATTACACAGCTGTCAAAAAAGTATACATACATGCACAAAAATTGCTCGAAAATGTTATTATGAGATTTATATCAAATACCTGATATGGGCATATACTGGACACAATATGAGCCAAAAAAATTCTTCATCTGTACCAACAACTAGTTGAAATTGTCTGACAAATCATTACTTTGAAACTAAAACACAAATCAATTGAATCAAGGTGTATAACGGGCTTTAAAAAAAAGACGTCTGTGGGACTATGATGAAAAATTAGCTACTCTTCAGGTCTCACACCACAATTAATTTTCCCATAGGGTTACTGTACAGCCTTTTCCAACATCTGAGCTTCAAAGCAGGGCAGCAGACATTGTTGTTGGTTTAATATCTTCAGTATAGCCAAGACCAGTAATTTAAAACAATAAAATATATAAGTTAGCCAGGTTGGTTTTTTTCCTCGCTCATGTTTTGTGAACCCTATGGAAAATACAAAATTCATACACTATCTAGCTGAATATGTGGTGCTTCGGTCAAACAATTCTGAAATTTGAATGAAACCTCATATCAACATGGGATTTTCTGTATCATCTGTCTTTTACACTGCAGATGTATGCTAAAGCAAAGAAAAGCCTATTTTTCAAATTAAAAATTGCCTAAAATTGAGAAAAAAATAGAATTATTTTCTGTTTTCCTTTTGTCTCTAGGTCCGTGAGCTTTCAGGGGAGATAATAGAGGTGTGAGACCTTTCGTACGATATGAACGCACTTTTCTACGAACTCTCCTGCATTTTAAAACGGGTCCTTTCATAATGTGACAGTGTCTTATGCTGAGTATGCAGTCTAGCTTTACTCTAGTTTGAAACATTAACACCACGTTTCAGACAGCGAGGTTCAACACATGGAACGTTGAACCTTATATATATATTACATTTTCTTCTGTCTTTCGCCTAATGATTATACTAAATTTACAATTGTTCAAAGCAATGATTCGAAAACACAATCATTTACGATGAGCTCCAAACACGAGCTCGAACTCTATCAACATCCATTGATTTCTAACTAAACAATTTGTTCGAAACGTTACCTGTTCGAACCTACAACTGTATAACAATATATTCGCAATAAAGTAAAATAAAGGGTTTGAACACGATCTTGCAAACCCTAACACTTACATCTAAATGTTTCAGCATCATAAATCGAGCTGAACACTGCAGTGAGCTATCCTGTATTATAGCTCCAACCCTATGTTAATATTGATGTCTCAGTCTCATAGGTTGGACTGGACACTAGCCTGAGCTATCACTTAAATAACTATCAGGTTTCGATCGCTTTTTTCAACCTCCTTGAACGGTATCAACCTAAAACGGTTCAATTATCAGCATCAAACTCTGAGCTGTACCTGTTCTGACCTGTTCCTTGGCTGTAGTTCGAACGTACGTTCTACAACTCGACAGTCGAACCGCAGTACGTTCAACTATACTCACGAGCTACGACCTCCGTAGTCCTCTGTCTTGTAGCTCAACCCTTCTTCTTTCAAGCAAGGAATAACTCTCGCCTTTTCTCTGTATTAAAACTGCTATGAAGACCAAAAGAAACCTATATGCTGGTAGAATCCTACTGAACAAATTGCCCTCCGCCCGACGCAATTTAGCTCCTTCGGGTTTCCAGGCAAAGAGACAGAGAAAAATATCAACGATCTCTTCTTGGAATTCTCAGGTTTATGTATAAACCGAGTTTCTCGAGCTATGCGATTCAAAGTGCCGTGGAGATACATGAATATTAATTCAAGCACGCTTTATTTCAAAATCCGAATTAGTCCATCTAGTTCAAATACTTCTTTACTACATATATATATAAATGCAGTACCTACTGCGAAACTTAAGACAAGCGTTTTGTCAACGTCACATTATTCTGACTGTCACATTTAACTTTGTGCCTACTCGTATATATATCGCTTCCACTAGAGCTAACAGAATAATATCAGATTTCAGGTTTAAGTATTATCTAGATGTAATTGAATGTTGTTTAACGGCTCATCAACACAGTATAGGTTATTTAGAGCCGCCCCAGAGAGATGAGAAGGATACATAGGAATCCGGGAACCTGCCCTATCTTATTATCGAATAGATTCCTATGGTTCTTTAACGTGCTCGGAGGATAGACCGATACACGGGACCGCCCGGTTTACGTCCCCATCCGACGGACGGGTTATCTAGATGTACTTAATATAAAGACATTTAGAGCTTTTCTTACAAAACTAATAGTCTCTAGTCACAGATTAGAAATTGAAACTGGTCGATAGCATAGACCAAATAAAACGTCAAGATCCGAAAGAAAATGCTAGCTTTGTAATATACTAGAAGACGAATTTCACTTTGTATTGGAGTGTTCACTATATTATGATATTAGAAAAAAATACGTTAACAAATATTTTTGGAAAAGGCCAAACATACCAAAATGTATTGAACTTATGACAACAGAAAACAAGAGTTTATTAAAGAAACTGTCAGTTTTCATTAGTAAGAGTTTTAAAAGAAGAGACGACATGTTTTATTAATAAATATCACTTTTCTCCATTTGTGTCCACAGCTATAAATGTGTATTATTAGTACTTAGGACGATTAATTAAAAAATATATTAAACAAATATATACTTAATAGTTGTCAAATACATTTTAACTATATACAGATGATCTTGAAATGCACCTACAAAATTATACAAATTGTCATTAACTGGAAAATACTGTGTGTTTCATATACATGTTTAATGTTAGAACTATCTGCATGTTGGGCGTAATGCCTTATGTTTGAATAAAATATCTATCTTTATATATATCGACTTCTGTGTCATTTATAGATTATCTTTTCCCTCATTACTTTTAAAAGATTTAAAGTGCTCCTGACGCAATTGATTTATAATACAAAAGCAATTTGCTTTGAAATATTCAAATGTGTGTTAATATGAAATGCGTGCAACTGAATCTTTCAAGACCACCATGTGTCCTCATAAAAAGAGATAAATTGAATGTAAATTATCATATATGATTGGAATTTAAACAAAAGTCCAGAATAAAATATTAAAAATGCAAAATTCTAATGACAGATCATGTCAGCCATATCAGAGACAGTAGTTCTTTGAAATCTTACATTGACTATTATAATTATTATAATGATCATTGGACAGAAACAGCTAAACCATGACATGTTAAGAGATAAAGGGCTATTATGTCATAAATCCAATTATCAATTGTATCATGCCAGCTATATGCTAGAATTTTAATGATAAATATACTTTCATATATAAATTATAAAATATTTCCAGATTGTACCCAAAAAATCCCTATCTACATGTATTTACATATACCCCAAATGAGTCCTGCTACATACCTCCATCCTTTAACTTGATATGTGTCACCCTACACATATCACACAACCCAGGTCCATAGATACCTCAGCTAAACAGCCTCCAGGAGTAAATATTCTGGTCTCTTCACCAATATAAACGGGCGAGAAAAAATAAGTAACACAGCGGAGTTTGAACTCGGAACGATTGCATGTGAAGCGGGCGCTCTACCGATAGGTCTGCGGCGAGACAGTAGTAACGCGCTTATAAACCTATATGTAAACATTTACCCCCACTGTCCTACACAATATAAATCATGTAAAGTAAATCGGGTGCAGGCCCACCACATCGGATCGACGTCGAGGACGGAAGTCTGAAGACCGAAGATGGAAAAGGTGTACTGGCCGTCGGGTGGTGTGTGCGGCGCAGGGGTCATGGACCCAAACTGGGCTACCAAAACTACACCAGCCCAGTAGTTCGTTGAGCAACCCCCGTAGCGGATGTCGTCCAGACCGCCCCCCATCCCCACCTCACCGTCGCAGCGACAACTACATAGAGCAGCAGCGACAAGATACTACGCACTCAACACCCAGCACTGCAGATACATCGCAGATACTACAAGACTCTATTTAAGACGTCTTGTCGGGTTATGTGGTGAAGGAACGTTAATCCTTAGAACGTTAATCCTTAGAACGACACACACATGCACACATCAGGTGTAGGTCATGTATTCTCGCTATTTCCATAGCATCACATCGGTTCACGTACTGGGCCGTTGTATCCCTGGATTGTGGGAATGGGTAAGTGTTGCTCGGGCATGTTACAGCCCGGAGGATAGGGTCAAACTATTGTCCAGCATACATTCTGGTATTGACATCAACTTTGTTAAAGGGACACACAGCAATCTTGAACTTTGTTAAAGGGACACACAGCAATCTTGAAGTCTGTATCAAGCATTAAAATTAGCACCCCAGTATCATTTTATCTATAAACATGATTAAATGTAAGTAAATAAAACGTGGGAGTTTTCAATTTTCTTTATTCTACCAAATTTTTAAAGATAGTATTGGTGCAATGTAATTAACAGTCAGTTCTGTTTAAAAACAATTGTCTTTCAACTATTCTAATAATTAATAAAAATGATTGCAAATATGCAGGTCATGGAAACGCCGTGTTTTAAACAAATCAAGATTGCCATGTGTCGCTTTAATGCATTTTTCGATCATTTATATACTGAGCAAAAATAAAAAGTACTCCTTATTCTTTCCCTTCTTATAGGAAATAAACAATACTTTACATAGAATAATTAGACCACCATCAATAGTACAAACAAAACATTTTTTGAAAAGTTTAGTACACAAGGGAGTTATGTATAGGAGCTATTTTTTCTGATTCTTACAGCTAGCTGCAAGGATGAGATCCAGTCGTATCTAATTTAATTATTGCCGTTGAGGCTCCGGTTATATTTATCCCGGACTCAGAAAGCTGCTATGGGTGTTGGACTGTATCAACGTCATTTTACTCTTCATAAAACAACTGTATTTTTGTAAGAATACCGGGACGCAGTCAAATTGGCATACATGCATTTTATGAGTCTTCTACTACTTGAATTACATATCAATTTTAGGGATACAGTCTATAAACAAGAAAAACTTGATGCAAAGCATCAATTCGGCGCCAAAATGTTGAAGAATTAAAACATACGTTATTAAATAACAGTACACGTGTTCTCGACATCTCCATAAACATGAGAGAAATGCAGAAATGACTGCGGTCGACATCTCTATGAAAAGGAGATAATGCAGGAATAACAGCACTCGAAATCTCTGTAAAAGTGAGACATATCCATAAAAATGGGAGTGATGCAGAAATGACAGCGCTCGACATCTCCATGATAATGGGAGTAATGCAGAAATGACAGCACTCGACATCTCCGTGAAAATGAGAGTAATGCAGAAATGACAGCTCTCGACATCTCCATGAAAATGACACCGCTCGACATCTCCATGATAATGGTAGTAATGCAGGAATGACCGCTCGACATCTCCATGATAAAGGGAATAATGCAGAAATGACAGCGCTCGACATCTCCATAAAAATGAGAGTAATGTAGAAATGACAGAGCTCAACATCTCTATGAAATGACTGTATTGCAGGAATAACAACGGTCGACATCTCTGTAAAAGTGAGAGTAATGCGCAATGACAGCGCTCGACATCTCCATAAAAATGGGAGTCATGCAGAAATGACAGTGCTCGACGTCTCCATGAAAATGAGAGTAATGCAGAAATGGCAGCACTCGACATCTCCATGAAAATGAGAGTAATGCAGAAATGACAGCGGTCGACATCTCCATAAAATGGGAGTAATGCAGAAATGACAGCGGCCGACATCTCCACGACAATCGGTGTAATGCAGAAATGACAGCGGTCGACATCTCCATAAAATGGGAGTAATACAGAAATGACAGCGGTCGACATCTCAATGAAAATGAGTGTAATGCAGAATTGACAGCGGTCAACATCTCCATGAAAATAGGAGTAATGCAGAAATGACAGCAGTCGACATCGCCATGATAATGGGAGTAATGCAGAAATGACAGCGGTCGACATCTCCATAAAATTAGAGTAATGCATGAATGACAGAGGTCAACATCTCCATGAAAATGGGAGTAATGCAGAAATGACAGCGGTCAACATCTCCATGAAAATGGGAGTAATGCAGAAATGACAGCGGCCGACATCTCCATAAAATGTGAGTAAAGTAGAAATGACAGCGGTCGACATCGCCATGAGCACATGTAAAACACTGGGCGTGAGACATACACCCGTGAGGAATTTCCTAACTAGGCATGGGACCCTTACGAGACATTTTGAAATGTCAACTTTGGTCGGACACACGCAACCCCCCATAACAAACCGTAAGGATATACTTTAAATCGAGAGAATTTATTTAGTGTAGATTTATTTAAATCGTTTCCATTTATTTAAATTTGGTGCAGTCCATGTTAAATAGTGAAACAAAATCATGTTTTTGATCTAAATATGTTTTTTAAAACAGCGCACCATTGTTCCATTTCATAATTTCAGTCCTTATTTATTTTGAAGAACTTTGCCGCGATGTGTTGGCGAACTTTGCCGCAACTTTGCATCGAACATCACCACAAGCATCGCCAGAACAGTGCAGAGAAACATTTTATGCAAATGAAGTTTGCTGCAAAGTTGCAGCGAACATCGCCAGAAGATTACAGCTAAAAGCATTATGCAAATGAAGTTTGCTGCAAAGTTGCCGCACACTTTTACCATGCAAATGAGGTCTGCGGCAAAGTTGCGGTGAACATCGCCGGAACATCACCAGAACCTCATTTGCATATTTGTTCGCTGCAACTTGGATTTTCCCCCCTTCCTCTAAAAATGTGGGGGGATTTTCAAAAGTAAAGGGGGATGGGTTCAAACAAATCTATTACACCCTTTTCATAACACCATTTCGACTGGAAGTCGCATAATTTTGAATATTTTTGATTCCGAGTCTGAGCTCATAAATCTACTTTCGTTTTCAATACATTTGTCTGCATTTGACAGTCAAAATGAAGCATTACAAAATTAGCGATTTCCCGTAAACGAAATTTAAATGCCAAAACTTTCCGATATATCATCGTATTTTCTCATTTCTTAGCAACATTTAATGTAATTTGCCAATAATAATTAATCAAAACGATTTAAAAACGAGAACAATGTGAACTCATTTGAAAAGCAGATATTACGATCGATAAATTTCGTTAATTTTTTCTAAAATTTAAAATTTGTATTACGCATTTAACCATTTGATTTTATAAGGGGAGATAAGCACACAGGGAGACATCGTTTTAATGAAATGATTTTGTATAATTTTTGAATTATTGGTGCATCATTTCTTACAGAAATTCAAGAAATCACTAAGCAGTTTTATCTCTTATGTTTTATATCTTATTCTGGTGCGTTTTATAGCATGCTTTAAATGCCATTTAAACATTTTTAATTACAACCCAAACATACTCAACTATCAGTCCTTTTGATTCCCCATGCCTAAGGTCAAATACCATGCCTAAGGTCAAAGTACTACCACAGTATGTCCGGCGCCCTCAAGGGGCGCCGAAGAACAATTATGATCTGCGCATGCCGTAGAACTGGCTCTAATTGTTTTTTACTAGAAGAATTAGAAGAGTACAGCTGGTTCCAAATCGGTATCGTCACTGATTATTGACTGATGTTAAACTTTATTAAAGGGACAAAGTGCAATCTTGATTTTTTAAAAGCTCGCGATGCCCCGTTAGTTTTTCTACATAATTTGCATTTATTCAATAATTAATATTAATTATAAGAATAATATAAAGGAAATTGTGTTTGAATATTACTGTTTGTGTGTACAGCTATATATGCATCTCATTCTTGGTGATGTCTGGTTTTAAAATAAGCAACACCTCTTCAGTCATTATACAGAGTTGATGAAACTTTAACTGAAGCATCTTCTAAAGAGTTTGAATAGGTCTGCCCCACTGCTACTTATTCTCATGAACTACTGATAAGATTTCAATAATAAAAAACATCATTAAACCTTTTCTTCTGATGTAAATGTTACATTGCTAAAAACTGAGATTACCTTCACAGACGCTAATCCTTCAATCCAATTGCTATCATATTATCATTAAGTTGTCTTTTTGTTTATAACTATTGAATTGAATTGAATTGGGTTTTAAGGCGCACCAACACATGAAAAGGTTATATGGCGCCTAACAGGCATGAACATGCCAGGCTCATCTTCCATGTACATCGAGATAAAATATGGAAAATGGGCCTAGAACCTTCTCACCCTGTACGGCAGAGTTGCTGCAAATTCTATCGTAGAAACTCCATTTACGCTGTTTATAACTATGATAATTTACCAATTCTTCATATTCTAACCATGATATTTTCCCAATTCCTCACATTCTAATCATGAAACAACATTCCATTTAGTGATCCATTTACACATATTATTTCAGATGTCTATCATATTCATATTTGAACATTATTCAACACAGGTGCCAACATTAAAAACATGTTCATTTTGTCTCATGAGGACTAATTCATCTAGTGCTCAAATGTTTCATGATAAATGTGTTTTCAACTACAAATACAAAAAAACACTAATATCTACACACTGTTCGTTTATTTTATCAGATTCATTCCCCTTACTGCTTTCTTATGTAACTGTTCTGACCAGCTTGTGATATTTTGTATCACTGTTTTCTTGTATCCGTTTATGCCAGGCACATTATTGGGTAGTAGCAGATAAACGTCGAGGTTTTGGTTAAAAAAAAACACACAATAAAAACAATGTAAAACACATTTATCTCCTTGGTGTTGGCCAATATCAACAATTGCTGCTATTGCAAGTGTGGGTTTTTCCAAGATATGCAACATGTGTTGTGAATTTTCTCGAAACTATGTCGTAAGTATGCCAATTTATGACAAATATTTGGAGGCCGCGCCGGTAAATGTTTATTAATAAGTATAATATGTAAGAATTGCCAACTTTCTGATCCTGCCTTTACGCCAAAGCGCACAAAGTAAGTTACAGAAGTTCCACTGAGAGACGATTAGAAAAAATACCATATTGATCCTAGAAAATCCGTAGATGTTGTAAATGTTATAAATTGTATTATAAATCCTTCGTATTTTAGCAAATAGTTAGGGGAGTAGTCTTTGAACAGCTGCGTAAAATGCATCGTATATGTTTGCGTAACTCTGCAAATATGAATGTGATTTCGGGGACCAGTAGACTACATGTACGTACCGGGGACTAGTCTACATGACCTGATACATAAATTCGAGGGA
Source organism: Cyrtodaria siliqua (assembly GCA_037043455.1). Lineage (NCBI taxonomy): Eukaryota > Metazoa > Mollusca > Bivalvia > Adapedonta > Hiatellidae > Cyrtodaria > Cyrtodaria siliqua. The sequence continues at coordinate 369,131 of JAWPHD010000565.1, read as the reverse complement.
GGCTTAACCGAAGTGTATTGGTGTAGTGGTTAGCGTGTCTGGATTGCAATCGGGAGGTCGTGACCCCTGGCCGCGTCATATCAAATATTTTAAAATAGTAGTAGTAACTTGTATCCCTTGCTTGACGAGCAAATAATTTATAGTGACCCAGTGTCAGAATAATGTGACTGGGTGGGGTATCATTTACTACGGCGTAGTATTCCAGTATGGCAGCACTATATCTGCTTCAAGTAGACTGTAGACTCGTACATAGCACTACACACAATCACTCACTAGACAGTCCTCACTCCATTGTGCCCAGCTGTACCGTGATTCTCTGGTGGCTATCAGAGCGGAGGGGCAATACTCCTTAGAATTACACACGCACGCACGCACCCAAGCACGCACGCACGCACGCACGCGCACAAACACACACACACACACAAGAAGGAGGGCTGCTGAATTAATGTTTACAATGTTCGAAATTGACAGAATCGTTCGAGATAGTTACAGCGAAAATACTAGCCGCTGCATGATTCAGTATTTATGGCATTTGCTTAGTTAAGTAATTGAACTGAATTGGGTTTTAAGGCGCACCAACACATGAAAAGGTTATATGGCGCCTAACAGGCATGAACATGCCAGGCTCATCTTCCATGTATAAAGATAAAATATGGAAAATGGACCTAGAACCTTCTCACCCTGAACTGCAGAGTTGCTAAGAACTAAATAGTATAGACTTCTTTTGAGCAGCATGTATTCATTCCTTTATTATTCTAATACTTTTAATAATACAGCTCGGTTGAATTTCACCCTCAACCCACTTTTTAGAATCTTAAACTGTTCCCAAATGTCTAAAGGGTTAAAGGGGGTACGTCCGGCATTTTCTCAAAAAAAATCTAAAATTCTGAAAAGTTCCGATTCATTATAAAATTACGATATCAGTAAAAAATATTGTGTATAACCGTATTATTTAAGTCTAGAATTTGAAAATACCGCTTAATTAACCCTGACCCATAACATAAAATAGGACATAGTAATATATCGAATGAGTGTGGACCTTTAGAATACAGGTCATTATATATGTCAATTTTAATTCAGACCTTTAGAACCCCACAACAAGCCTGATGTAACTCCTTTAAAAAGCGTATTATAACTATATGTTCTTTATTACCAGACAAATGTCCTGCCTATCACCGTCTTCTGTGCTTTTTTCAAATTATATATTACATAATCTCATTTTCAGGCAAAGTATCCAAGCCTCCCCGTCTAAAACCGCGCCTAAATAGCATGCAGCTTACTCAGTGACTAGAGGTCATGCATCCCCTACTGAACCACGCCTACAAAATTAACATTCTATAGCCACTTTAACCCAATTTTCAGGAGGTCGGCAAGGGTGTAACATTTAATAAGAGCATGCTCACCCCAGTCTTAAACCACGCCTTAACGTTACTACTCGTACTTATAAATCTTCAGGCCAATTGGTTCAATAAATTACTAACCTGACCACGCTAATGTAATATTCCTATTATCTACAAGGACTAGAAAGACCAACATTCCCGCGAAATCTGCAGACTACCCTCCTTGGTAATATAGAGTAATTAGAGTAATTTCCTGCATATGCGATTATTTTCCTACTTCTGATGTGGGAGGCAGAAACCAAATAGCCTTCATCTGCAGCTCAGCTGTAGCAATATTGTTACACTGCGTTCATGTTGCGGAGAATATTATAATATACTCGTATACTGACATGAAAAAGACACGCATACTGGGTATTTCCGCTATATATTGTATGTTTAGTATGCTAATCGCGACATTAGGCCTGTCCTTTCGGAAAGAAGGTTAATTTAAACATATTTTATTGCCAATATATAATCGCAAAAGGGTTGGGCTACAAGTTCTTACAACATTAGTTAATGCCCTTCCCGACAAAATAGTATACACACAAAGTTAGACAATTACATAGGTATATATATATAACTTGCACATAATATCATGATTAGAGATAAGGTAGTGAGAAAGAAAAACTAGGAACTAGTGAAGAAAAAAGGAAAAAAGAAGAAGTATAGATATTGTGTCAAGTTCGAAAGAAGAGTGTCAATCAGCATGAGTTGCAAAAGTAAATCTAAATCTAGGCAAACCTCTGTGTTTCTCTTATGTACATTTGCACTGCTTCGAAGAGAATTTGATTACCGTCATCCGACAAGTGTTCGCGACCAAAAAGTATTGTATTTGAATTTAATGGGTGAAATGTACGAGTTGACTGAAACAAACGAAGCCGTTTTGTACGAAATAAGTTACAGTTGAAAAAAAAGTGTTCAGCGTCTTCTACTGCAGAACCACAATCGCAATTGTATGATTCTCGTAAATGGTTTAAATAAAGATCATTATTAAGGTTACTGCAATAATTTCGTATTCTGGCATGTAAAACAGCAAATAATCGTTGGCCAGTTAAGTAGTGTGTAGGAACTTTTGAGCTTGGAAAAACAGAACTTAAAAGTTTCCTCTTGAACATCGATATAGATTCTGAATTGCATATATCTATTGGTAAGTTGTTCCAGAGATTAAGAGATGAAGGTACGAACGAGTTATTAAATATTTCAGTTCTACGAACAGTAGTGGCATAATTATTACTATTTCGAAGGTTGTAAGAGCTCACTTGTCCTACCAATTGTGGGAACAGATTTGAAATATAGTTTGGAGTTGTTTCATATTTAACTTTGTATACTGTAATAAGCTTTTGCAGTTTTCTCCTATCGGAAAGAGAAATCCATCCTATTTCAGCTAATAAATGATGTATGGATACAGAACGAGTTAGTCCAGTTACTATGCGGGCTGCTTCATATTGTAATTTTTCCAAAGTATCTTTTTCGTATAAGGTACAACCGTCCCATGTAATGGAAGCATACTCAAAGATTGGACGCATATAGGATAAATAAATCTGTTTAAGTGTTCTTAAGGATACTTTATATTTAAGCATTCGCATTAATCCTAATACCTTTGTTGCGGAAGCAACAACATTTTTGATGTGCTCGTGCCATTTTCCATTATGACTAAGCGTTAAACCTAGATGTTTATGGTGATCAACAAATGTCAACTGGATATCATTAAGGTATAGAACTGGGAGACGATCATCTTCAGATAAAGAAAAGAACATTGCTTCTGTTTTATTGGGATTAAACTGGACAAGCCATTGGTTTGACCATTCAGTAATCATGTGTAAGTCGTGGTTTAAAATACCTTCCATGTCATCTATATTAGATGTGGAAATTGCTAACGAACTATCATCAGCAAATAAACGAGTGATACTAAGCATACTTTCAGCAATATCATATACGTATATTAAAAATAAAAGGGGCCCCAGAACAGACCCTTGGGGAACCCCGGCCGTTACAGTTTTTAACGTTGATGATGAAGTTCCTACACACACTCTTTTCGATCGGCTTGAAAGATAATCTGATATCCACGATAAAAGCTTACCATCAATACCATGTTGCTTTAATTTAAATAAGATACCTTTATGCCAAACACGGTCAAAAGCTCTAGATATACCATTAAAGACAATGCACGTAAATTGTTTAGAATCGAATGCCTGACATATATGATGATACATATCGACAAGTTGGAAAGAAGGTTTAAACAGCACCGAACACACCAATGGTTACCCCTTTAAAGTTTCATTATCGACAGAATGCGCATTGGTGAACAAACTTAAGCTTTAAACGTTGCAATCTCTTAACATTAAACATAATACTGAAATAGCTTGACCTTTTCAAGCGAAACTTCAACATTTATGAAGAATTTGTATACTTTGATTAAAAGGTCTACAACATGACAGAGTTGTCCTTTCTGTAATTAGTTGTAGCCCCTTTTTGTACAAAACACGTTGAGATATATCTTTAATATTACGAGGAATTAGGTGTATATATTAGTGTAGTATAAGCAATTTTTTGTTTATGCGTTTCTTTTTCCTTTCTTTTTCCAGAAAATAGTGCACTGTTGCTAAGCTGTTGCTAAGCTGTTGCTACATATACAATATGGCCGCTTGCCACACGTGTTGATGTATGATTTGCTTTGCATGTTTGTTATTTACAATACAGATGAAGGTTTTATCACTGCTTTCACGTAAATAAACTATAGTTGGAGCAATCGGCTAAATGACATTGCAAAATTTTGAAGATAACTTTGATTTTGAATGCAATTTCGTTTTGGCGGGAATCTCACGCGCGTCACGCTAGTATGACGTAACCAATATGGAAACCTGCGTATTACATTTGAGTCATGCATTCGCAACATCTCGTACACTGCTTCGCATCATGACTCGAATGTCATTCGCAACATCTCGTATACTCCTTCGCAGCAGGACTCGAATGTAATACGCAGGTTTCCATATTGGTTACGTCATACTAGCGTGACGCGCGTCAGATTCCCGCCAAAACGAATTTCCATTCAAAATCAAAGTTATCTTCGACGTTTTGCGATGTCATTTAGCCGATTGCTCCATCTATAGTTGATTTACGTGAAAGCAGTGATAAAACCTTTATCTGCATTGTTAAAAGCAAACACTCAACGCAAATTACACACCAACACGTGTGGGTAGCGGCTGTATTGTTTACATAGCAACAGTGCACTATTGTCTGTGCCGTTGCCTTCCGGCTAACAAAATGTAAAGATTTTGAACATACCGAAGCGCCGTGATACACAGGAGGCGGGATCCCGAAGAATGACGGGATTGACCGAGCGTTCACGATTGCATCTAGTCTAGATCATCTGCGACGCTTGCTTGTTTTCAAGACAAACGTCTACACACTGATCGTCTCACACCACAATTAATTTTCCATAGGGTCCCATTGTAATGTTTTTGTTCGTGGCATAGAGATAAAAAAGATTTTGCAACATGTATTTATGCTTAAATTCTTCATTGATCCAATATCTGCATGCTATTAACTTTTAACGAATATTTACCAGATTGAACTTTTTTTAATTTCATGTTTGCGTGACACCTATCAAAATTTAGACAAAAATACAACCCCGTGGAGATTAGACCCATGATGTGTAAAATGAGGCAGAATTAGCTAGAAATCTTATATCAACATGCATTTTTCTGGGATCACTTCCTAAAATGCTGTAGATTTAGAACCTGGTAAAGATAAATCAATGTATCCTGTAAAATGTAGAAAAGCGAACTTGTTTTTTTTATCTACCTCCTTCATCTGTAGGGCAGGAGTATTCAAGGGAGATAATAGTGGTGTGAGTCCTGATCAACCGGCTGCAGGGAAGTCAGATGGTTGCAGAGAAGGCAGATTGGCGAAATTTGTAGGGTTAGTATTTTTGCTTTCTGTTGCTTATTTTGCTAAAATGTTTGGAAAATGATTATGCAGGTTTGAAAAGGAATGACAGAGGAAGCTTTCACTTTAATAATCTGGTAATAAAACGACGTACGTGCGTATAGCACCATGTATAAATGTCTAAAGATTTGTAAAACAATGACATTTTCAGAATAAACACAACAAACACAAATAACGAACTGATATTCGCAATTGTAATTCAATTTAAAACGCTTGTCAAGATCGTCAATCCTTTCTATATAACTGTACAAAGTTTTTCATTGAATTAGTGAAAACTTCCCGAGTTATAGCATTTTAAAGTCGACAGGGTAAAAGAAAATAGCGAACCGGAATGTCAGATGTGTTTTACAAGTGCGAACGGTGAAGTCAGAGTGAACATCTCAGATGCAAACGGGAAGGTCAGATTGCTTTAAGCAATTCTTTCGCGTTTTTGACGATTGCTAGGGTAACCACTGTACATTTTGGATTGAAATTTACTTGTAATTACCTATAGATGTTTTCAGTGCACGAATGATATATTGGACATATGTATTGTGGTAAATAGTAAAAGCAATGCAACTTCAATTGTCAAGATATGAAGACTAAATTCAAATATATTTTGAACAGTTGGTGTGTGTTTTTATGCCCCCGAAGGGTGGGCATATGGCAATCGCACCGTCCGTCCGTCCGTCCTTCCGTCCGTCACACATTTCGTGTCCGGTCAATAACTCTGACATTGATGGAGGGATTTTCACGTGCAAAATACAGGTCCGTAGCTCCAAGGTCAAAGTCACCATTAGACGTCAGATCATGCCATATGGCCCTATATTTGATTTTAAGTCAGGCCAAATAAAAAAATACCTATGTTCCCGGTGGCCCGACAGACCGTATTTTTAAAACGCTTTATGCAAAAATTAAAAAAAAAATCAATTTGTTCTGAACAATGATTTGTCATATAGCTTATATCATGGAAGTGAAACATAACACCATAATATGTTTTCTGTAATCAATTGGTATTATATGCAAATTATTACCAAATTACACAGCAAAGTGGGAAATATTTAGGTAAGCCTGAAATATCATGATACATTCAGAGTTTAATGTTTTTTCTTTCAGATAAACAATGCGATGCTAATTAACTAATTAGTAAAATGCATGTTAAACAAAGGTATTCTGGTTTAAAGTGTCCTTATTTGTAACAGGAATGCGTAATTTAACTAGGGCGGTCTTATATCTTGGGAAACTGACAACATCACAGAGAAACTTTCAGTTGTATCATCAACTTGTATGGGGTTTATAAGATAAATAGAATCTCACAATATCTTGCTCAAAAAAAATTAGAAAGAAAGAAAATGAAAAGAAAAAGGAAATGCTTACCGACCTACACTATTTATTTTAGAGTAAGCAATAGGAAACACAATAACATGTATTTTCTTTGGCCTCGTGTAGGTCGTGTCCGATCTATAACTGTCATCCATTGAAGGATTTTCATATAACCTGGCACAAGTGTTCAACACAACCAGACATTCCTTTTCAAACCTGCATAATCATTTTCCAAACATTTTAGCAAAGTACGCAACAGAAAGCAAAATTTCTAACCCCACCATTCACTTCCAACAATTTTGCCAATCTGACTTCTCTGCAACCATCTGACTTCGCTGCAGTCGGTTGATCAGTGTGGTCTAGAACAGTCCTCCTGAATAAAGTTTGATTTTTGCCGATACACCTATATCGTTTCTGATTGGCTGAGACAGGAACACCTGCTATCCAAGATATACAGAAAGGCAGAAAGACAATATATTTATTAATAAACAAAGATAAACAACGAGGAATACTTCATTATTATATCGACGAACTAAATGCGGTTTGTCAGAAATACTTGAAGAAAAAAAAATTGAGGTCACGTGCTTCCAGTTCAAATTTTGTTTAGTCTAGATCATCTGCGACGCTTGCTTGTTTTCAAGACAAACGTCTACACAAGACCTCCTTAGTCCAGTCTCTATTGTACCCATCTCGGTGAACCGTGTGGATCATTGAGTATGTTGGCGGAGGGACTATAATCCTTAGAACTACACACACACAGACAAGACCTCCTGAACAAAGTTTGATTTTTGCCGATACACTGGTAAGGTTTCTGACTGGCTGAGACACGAACACCTACTATCCAAGATAAACAAAAAGGCAGAAAGACAATACATTTATATATAAACAAAGAGGGAAACTTCATCATTATATCGACGAACTAAATGCGGACGGTAAGCAATATTGGTATTTGCAATTGGGAAGGGGAAGCCCGAATTTCGGCCCCTGTTATATAGGTAAAAAAAAGGTCATGTCTAACTATATCTAGCCCGAATAAAAATCCTGTGGTGGAACCTGTGATTTGTAGTACTAGATATAATTAGAACTAAGATGTATCAAATGCAACGTTTTCATATGGAATATTTCTTGAAAAGCCCGCACAAATATTCGTTAAATTAGCTTATTGGATAAAATAAATTGGATTTAATATTGAACCAATGAAATGGGGGCGATTGGTAATTAGTAATGACGTCATGGCTGCTATCAAGTTACGGCATGGCGTCCTGAGAAACTGAGATTCTTGAAGCCGTTGTAAACTTGTGCTTCTGGTCGTCGGAAAGGTACTTGGCACGGAAATGTGGACTTCAAAAACTAACACTGCAGCTGTTGTTTTGAGATGCATGCCTATATTTGGGATTTCCTCGATGCCCACCTTCTGTTTTTAAACCAGTATCTGTGGTCACAGTAGCATTGCAGTTAAACAGCCGAATGATTTTGAGAATAAGAACACCGTACGCCTGTGTTACCGCGACCCCGACAGTTTCACCTTTTATTCTATATAATAATGCAGCTTCAAAACACAGGTGTTAAAATCATTTCAACAGCTTCAACGAGTTTCTGATATTGTTCTGCAATTGTCTGCTAGACTTTCCGGAAAATAGATTTACCACACACACACAAATACCTCCCGATGATGTATAAACATCTTTGCTCTTGCACCTAAACGCAAGTATTAAAATCAACTTACAGTACATGATTTATTCATTTTTTTATTTCATAAAAATGGCTGTATTATCCATAGCAGTATCAAATTAGCTTTAAAAGCCGCCGTGCGATATTTGCAAATGCAGTGTCGTCTGCTAGAAATACAGTTTTACACATGGTTGTAATTTAAGTTCCATGGGGATTTCTGTTGTGCATTTAAAACCAGGAACTGTAATATGATGATGGTTTTAAAAACTTTTCAAAAGTGCATTTGCTGGTCCCATGTTGGCACGAACATATCTGTCAAGAACCAAATAGCATTAACTATTGGACTTTATTAGGTTACTCAAGTGCGTATATCTGCCGACGGCACAACGAAAATATTTCCCATCATATGATATTCTAGGGTCCGTGTGGAACGATATAAGATCATAGTTCTCATGTTAAAATCATGAACACGGGCATTTAGACTCGTAGAAAATCGTCTGCAAATGTATCACAAGAAGCAATCTACAGACAGAAAATTATTGAAATTTGACCTTTGAACCCAGTCTTAATAGGGCAAGTTTTCAGTAACTCAGAATGTGACTGACAATTGAGGTTTGAAGCCATACTCATACTATGCCCTTGAAAAGATCTTCACCGTTTGATTTGATCATGACCACAGTCAATACCACAGATAGCTTGACTGTGGTCACAGTCATCTTGACTGTGGTCAAGCTATACATTTACAGAGTTTGATCAACTGAAAACGTTTGTTTGTTTGTTTGTTTGTTTGTTTGGTGTTTTACGTAATTTTCAACACACGTAAGGTTATATATGACGGTCGATTTTTTGTGGTGGAGGCAGACCACCTACTTTTCCTGGGTAGATCAAGTACTGTACACCTCCCGCCATCCGTAAGAATAGACACTTCCTCACTTACAAGTCGAGCTCCCAGTGAGATTCGAACCCGCAACGGTGAGAGGCGAAGGTTTACAATGCACCATTCGGCCACGTAGACACATATAGGGCATATTAAGTATTAAATGGTAATGAGAAAAGTCGAGACTGGCTTATATTTCATTTGATTTAATGCTTCGGTTACTTTAGACCCTTCGTGGCCGGTATGTGTAAGAAACCATACGTTAATCAGCCTAACGATGAACTGCATGATGGCATGGTGTCGTTACTGGTTATAATTTATACGAGAATTTTTAACAAGTGTATCAAGCAAAAAAAATAATATTGTGTGCAAGGAAATCCTTGGTTGAGCCTGGGTTTAAATGAATTGGATGTTATGACGCACCAGCACAGCAAAAAAGTTATCATATAATGACGCTAACAGGAAAATGAAGATTCCATGTCCAACCTCCATTTACATGGAAATACAAATATGCAGAATGGGTCTAAAACCTTCTCACATGCAGAAGTGCAGGGTTACTGCAAAGTATGTTGTAAACACTCCACTCAAGTATTGTTTTCTGCTACTACTCAAATAGCGCCTGAAACAATACATCGGCGGTAATGAGGATCTTTAATGAACATGAAACAAGACAAAATGTGCATGCATTCGGGAGGATTTTACAGCTCTGTCTCGATAAGCAGTGGCTAATCTTGCCAGAGCCATACAGGCTTCTGCAATGGAAACGTTCTAGAACCGTCGATCGTTTTATAATTGGAGCAATAATATTTACTGATTGTAAATACATCTTTAATCACAATTCCTCCAAAGTATGTTTTTATCTGCCAGGTAATCTGTGTTTAGATTACTACAAAATGCTCACGTTTATGTTTTCTTTTGCCTGTAAAGATAAATTTAGAACATAAGATAAACAAAGTAGTATCAAATATACGCCGTGTCTAATAGAAAAGTGCATGGACTCGGCGCATATTCGAGACGCCGCCGCTGAACGTGTATGCTTGCACGCCGCCTCTAAATTGTGCGCTGCCGGACTTTTGTAAGTCAAATCCTACTGGATCGTCTGTCGGAAGGGGACGTAAACCTGACGATCCATAGAAGCAGTCTACTGCAGTCTATAATCCGTACATGTGAAACAGTTTCCCTCTGTGTCCTCCCCACTTCTTAAAAAGGCCTCTATATAATGCAACAACAATTCGTGAACTTTTAAATACAATTATTTATCAACAAATTACCTCCCTTGTGTACTAACAGTATTCTCAAGAATAACTACACTAGTTCTGGAATTGTACGTCTACCATAGAGATTTTAACCAAAAACAGGTTCCAAAGAGCTAAGCTTCAACAGTAGATCAAATGAAACGTTAAGCGTATACCACATAATTACTTCCCTTTTTCTTTGACACACAGTCCCTTGACCGACTCTGACGTGTGTGATAGATCGGCGTGATTACGAAGGAATCTGCTGGTCTGAGGAACTTGGGAGATGTGCACGTTTTCGATCTTTTAAACTCGGCAAGTGGGAGATCTGTGATCTAGTTTAGATAAGACCAGATGAACATAAATATACAAGTATGTATAAAGGCGTTAATGCGAGTAAGAGCGTGAAAGTGCAGATCCTGGATTGGAGTTTAGTGGGGACATGTAATATTAAGTGGAGGGCAAGAGTGTCAAGTACTACTACATGCCCCGCACCCATCAACCCTCCAAAATGCTTGGTTACATGCATGACCTTTTGTGCATTATGGTGCAATTTCAGAACACATCGTCAAAACACAATGACGCGGGACGAAACACAGTGACGCCGGTGACGAAACACAGTGACGCCGGTGACGAAACACAGTGACGCCGGTGACGAAACACAGTGATGCCGGTGACGAAACACATTGATGCCGGTGACGAAACACAGCGACGCCGGTGACGAAACACAGTGATGCCGGTGACGAAACAGTGATGCCGGTGACGAAACACATTGACGCCGGTGACGAAACACAGTGATGCCGGTGACGAAACACATTGACGCCGGTGACAAAACACAGTGATGCCGGTGACGAAACACAGTGACGCCGGTGACGAAACACAGCGACGCCGGTGACGAAACACAGCGACGCCGGTGACGAAACACAGTGATGCCGGTGACGAAACAGTGATGCCGGTGACGAAACACAGTGACGCCGGTGACGAAATACAGTGATGCCGGTGACGAAACACATTGACGCCGGTGACGAAACACAGTGATGCCGGTGACGAAACACAGTGACGCCGGTGACGAAACACAGTGATGCCGGTGAGGCTTGAACCCGAAACCTCCCGATTTCAAGTCCATCATGTTATACGTATGTGGTCCACGCCAGCCCCGTAAGAATACATGAAATAAATACCGGACAAACCATAGACGTCTTGAACTATTAGATTCAGTCCCAAACCATGAGACCACACAATCAGTTAACTAAACATTTAGTGAACTCTCCGATTTAAGCCCAAGCTAGGAGACCCCATATGCGCTGGAATTATAGATGCACTTCCCAGCCATGAGACCCACGTTCACTGAACATCTAATTTCAGTTTCAAACCACGAGACCCCACATAAAACTCCCAGCGTCAGTCCATAGCCATGAGACACCACATTCCGTGACCTTCCCAATTCATTCCCAAACCATGAGACCCCACATTCAGTGAACTCCTAGTTTCAGTTTCAAGCCATGAGACACCACATTCCGTGACCTTCCCAATTCATTCCCAAACCATGAGACCCCACATTCAGTGAACTCCTAGTTTCAGTTTCAAGCCATGAGACACCACATTCCGTGACCTTCCCAATTCTTTCCCAAACCATGAGACCCCACATTCAGTGAACTCCTAGTTTCAGTTTCAAGCCATAAGACTCCACATTCAGTGAACTCCCAGAGTCAGTCCCAAGTCAAGAAAGTCGTCATTTAGTGAACGCCATGATCTAGTCCCAAGCCACCAGACACCGTATGCACTGAACTCCCATATTCCCAAGCCACGAGACCCCACTTTCAGGGAACTAACAGAGTCAGTCCCAAGCCATGGGACCCCACATTCAGTGAACTCCTAGTTTCAGTTTCAAGCCATAAGACTCCACATTCAGAGAACTCCCAGAGTCAGTCCCAAGTCAAGAAAGTCGTCATTTAGTGAATGCCATGATCTAGTCCCAAGCCACCAGACAACGTATGCACTGAACTCCCATATTCCCACGCCACGAGACCCCACTTTCAGGGAACTCACAGAGTCAGTCCCAAGCCATGGGACCCCACATTCAGTGAACTCCTAGTTTCAGTTTCAAGCCATAAGACTCCACATTCAGAGAACTCCCAGAGTCAGTCCCAAGCCAAGAAAGTCGTCATTTAGTGAACGCCATGATCTGTTCCAAGCCACCAGACACCGTATGCACTGAACTCCCATATTCCCAAGCCACGAGACCCCACTTCCAGGGAACTCACAGAGTAAGTCCCAAGCCATGGGACCCCATATTCAGTTAACTCCCAAATTCAGTTCAAAACCATTGCAATCGTTGGAGATAGGAAGCAGAAGAAACATGCATGTATCTATAATAAGGCCTCGCTTGTTTGTACTGAATCACAGATAACTGAATTGAATTTTATACTACAGTTTATCACATAACATGTAGTGTGGGAGTGTAATAACACCATTCAATATTTTCGATATTCTACTAGTGGTATAACACAACGTTAATGACGTCATGGACGTCACGTTAATGTACGTTTTCTGACGTAATGGGACGTTATAAGTTATGTAATAAATAGAATGTAACATTCGTTCTCATTCATTATTGCATTTATTGAACTCGTTAGCAAAAATGATATAATGCTCGGTAAGAGCCTCGCATTATATCAGCTCGGTAAGAGCCTCGCATTATATCATGTTGCCAACTCGTTTAATAGATGCAATAATGAATGAGTACTCAAGTAAGATCCTCTATATATAATACGCGCCCATGCACGGGCAGACAACTGGGTAGAACCACCGACGTTCCGCAAGCCATCTGGAAAACTTCCTCACATAAAGATTCCTAGACCCATGAGGGATCGAATCCACAGCGATGAGGGGCAAGTGATTTCAAGTCAGAGACTCTAACCACTCGGCTACGGACGCCCCAAATCAAAAATGAAATGCATATATATTACTTAGAATCATACTGAGGTGAAATAGATATACATATTAAACAAATTTGCATATTAATATACTAGTAGTGTATATTTTTCGGTATAATAAAGAGAAATGTTGTTGATTTTTTGTCTAAATGTCCGAATGGTGGTCCGAAGCGGCGTCTACTGAGAACTAGTCGACCGACTCATTGACATTTGTGTTTTGGGGCTTAGTCTGGGGGTTTACGACACTAAGAACTTACCCTCCGACCCGCTGATCATGTATCCATCTGTTTCCACGTGCATGTTCGTTTTAGAATGCACATTATCAGTTTATACACTCAGTGGTCATTTTATCGCCATGCATAGATCCCTAAGGATCCGTAAACTCCGCCCACCACATTTACCATGCGTTCTATTTATAATTGTATGTGGGACTGCATGTTTTTATCTACAGATGTAAATATCTCACGTGATTAAATCATTTTAATTGGTCAAATGGCATGGTCATATACATTTTTGATTGACAGCGTCTATTTAGCCAGTGTCAGCAAGTGCGGCGCATTAAATTCCTGAGAAGTCCGTGCAGCCCGTAGCATCTCAACCAATATTTGCTTTGCACGTGGGAAATTTCCAGGAAGACGCAAGGCGTTGCCCCTCCGTTTTGAAAAACTAACTGCACGTGTTTAGTGTGCAAGATACGGTTATTTGAAAAAAAACATGTCTCTGTATATTTGTTTGTTGGTTTTAATACTGTTTTATCATTGTTCGAATACTTCAACTTATAATATGAAGCTACGAAACTTATACGAAGAGATACCAGAATTACTCATCTAAATGAAGAGATTTTATTTTACAAATAGATAAAAGAAAAAGACAGTACTTTTCAAGGGTGTTAACATCATCTTAGATAGCGTCTCCGTGGTCGAATGGTTAACGACGTTGCGTTGTAAACTTTCGCCTCTCACCGCTGCGGGTTCGAATCAAACTGGGAGTTCGACTTGTAAGTGAGGAAGTGTCGATTCTTACTGATGGCGGGAGGTGTACAGTACTGGTTCTACCCAGAAAAAGTGGGTGGTCTGCCTCCACCACAAAAATCTACCGTCATATACAACCTTACATGTGTTGAAAATGACGTCAAACACCATACAAACAAACAAACATCTTCTTAGTTATTAAATGATTCGTTCGGTGTTTAACATCATTTTCCGGCACATTTTAGGCTATGTACGACGGTCGATTTTAAGTGGTGGAGGCAGACCATTCTTATTCATGGTTGGAACCAGTACTGTATATATACCTTCCGCCATCCGTAAGAATGGACACTTTCTAACAAGTTTAGCTCACACTGGAATTCAAACCCGCTGCGATGAGATTTGAAATGAATTGGGTTTTACGGCGCACCAACACATAAAAGGTGACTCTCCTCTCGACCACAGAAGCCCTTAGGCTATAGAATGAAAAATGGTTTAAACTATTATATTAAACCTCATTTGCATATTCCACTATTTGTTTAATGTGACGTCATCCGGTCCATAAACGTGCATATTGACAGGCCCCGCCGAGAGCTATAATTTCGGACGTGTGAAAAAAACGACGTCAAATTTAAATAAACATAAAAGGTAATGTTTTAATTTGTTGGTCAGATTCGGTATAATATAACATATAATGTATAGAACTTCGATCCATATCCAGTTTATAGACTGGGCAGTCAGATCTCGCTTCGGTCCATATAACATTCTAGGTCTGACTGCCCAGTCCATAAACTCGCATAATTATGGACCTCAGCACCATTCATTATTTGTTAATTAAAAACAAATATCAGCAAACATTACGTATCGCGCTTATATAAAATACAACATAACTGATTTTATTCGAATACGAACGGTATGTTTCGTGTGTGATGTGTAGTAAGCCAGGGAAATGGGTAATTAGACAAATTGGCTCGAATGTCGCATGAATATTGAATGGCGTATTATAGGCCATATGTTGACATTAACCTTTCCAGCGAACTACTACCGTAACAGACGTATCCGTGTCCTTTATTACTATGCAGTATTTTTTAAAACCAGACAATTGTTTAAATTATTAATTGGTATGCGAATATTGTTTAAATCTGTTTTAAAAATAGCGGTATTAAAAATGTTATGAACGCGGCTTCCGTTTATTATTTATTTATAAGTTTATGAACGCACGGCGACGGTAAACATTTGAAAAGAGGTCTGTTGCGACCATTAGCTACTGCGCCTTATAATTATGGGCCTAAAGCTTTGTGGGGTACTCTATGGTCGGTCAAGGGTCCTGCTAGTTTGCGTGAAAGCATGCAGACACATGTTAAGGGGCCATTAGTGACCGCGACCTAGTAGAGACCTATACGCGTAAAACAGGGTCCGACAATCGTCCCCTTTTTCATATATGAACATAATTTCCAAAAACGTGCCATACTTGAACCACTCGTGTGTCAAAAAGAGTCTGCAAGAAATGTGTGTCATTGTATTTTTGTAGTCTTTTGTGATGGCCTTTTCATAAAGGTAACTAACTAGCAGCTGCACGTTGCATTTGCCGAGCAGATGTGCCGCATTGTATCCACTTAGTAGTGAGTGTATAGTCCGGGTTCCATGTACGCGTATTGTGTAGTGTAGCATTTATTTGGCGTACTGTAGTATAGTGTGTGTATACAAATGCCGGATCCTGTGTACTGTAATATGTATTAGGCATACTGCGTACTGTAGTCTAGTGTGTATACAAATTGGATCCTATGTGCGCGTATTGTATATGCGAAATACCTGAAAGTACAGACTGATCAGTGTATAATAAGCCTTACAGATTGTATCTGAGAATTGTTGAAATACAAACAGTGATTGATTAATAAAAATGTTTCAGAGCAGTAGGCCTGTTATAGACCGATTCAAATAGATCTTTACTTAATTTGTTTTCTCTTTTGTATACGCTATTTCTAGACGCGCTCAAATTTGAACTTTACATGCTATTTCCTGTAGATTACACGCATAACGAAACATCATATAAGCAATGACATTTCATCAACTATATCGAGTGGTACATGGCTAGCTTGGCATCATTTTTTTCTTGCATGTAATGCCATTACTGGTATACTATGTGTCACTGATAAATCGCATTAAAATACATGATACTAGTATGCCGCTCGCACTACGCTCACATGGAACCGTGACTTCGTTATAATGTTTCCACAACAACAAAAACTCTAAATGCGTTTCGTGTTTTTTATGTAATATTCTGCATTTCTCCGTTTCTGAATCACGTTTCAATAATCTTGACGGCTTGATAGTACGATGTTAGACACATTTGAGGGAATTCTAAAGATACAAATCATGTCGAGGTGCAGATATTTACATGTCGTATCCAGCAGCAAGCAGTTTAAAGTGCATCTTAGTGTTTTCTTCCATCTTTGTGTGCAGTTGTGTTGTTTGGTAGCAGACTATCATCTTTGGAAACTTAACACGTAATGCCATGTCCAGGGGCGTAGCTGTGCCTAAATCAGTGTGTAGGCACAAGGTCTATGGGGTCCGGGGACATGCCCCCCTCCACCCGCCCCCCCCCCCCCCCACACCCCCCATGATTTTTTTTTAAGAACGAAGTCAAATCCTGCAATTTTACGGTGTTTTAAGCAACATACAATATGTTACAGTTCGACTTTTATTTTCTGTAAAGACCACGACTAAAAATTGATATGAGCTGACCATACCCATCTACCCCCTACATTTGAGCCAGTTGAGTACTGTATTTAACGTCAAGAGTTTGCAAAATTTTGCATCCTAAGTTTGCGCCAAACGCGTACTCTGTCAATAATGAAACTTTGCAGGAATACTATTTGCTGTGTTACGTGTTGCAGCATATCGTATATACAATATATAGCGGAAATACCCGTGTCGCGTTTCTTTTTCCTTTCAGTATACGTTGCATATATTACAGTTAGAGAGATCATGTCCTATATAACAATGACGTTACATTTATTTTACAATGTCCAATTAATTCACGTCACGTCTGTGTATCTGTGGATTTATTTATATGGGATAAGGGCCGCACTAATACTGTACTTAAAACCCATTTGGGAAAAATAAAATAAACGTTGGTTAGAAAAGAAAAAAGAGCGCAAACACGACACAATGCTTACGGACGCTTTATTATTGTTGATGTCGATGCTTAATTTTGGTTGCCATGGACACGAGAATAAAACGGTGTTTATTTCATCGGTAGCATGACAGATGATTTGAATTGATCAGGCAAGGCAAACACATAAATGATTCATTCCTGAATAAACTTGGGTCTGCAAGAGCAAGTCCAGAGAGCATTAACAACAAGTGACTGTCTTCATATGATCATAGATACACCGTGTTCCCGACAATCTACCCACGGAGAGCAAGGCATTCGAATCGCGCAGTGAATTGACCGCCCGACACTTAGTATAAGCATTCACTTTGTAAACTATCATTAAATTATTTTTAAAAGAAAACTCGATTAATTGATGCAGGTTAAATACCAATCTAATGCAGCTACCGTGTATAAATATCAAAAATAAGTACATGCGCTGAGCAAACTTGCGCTCTGTATCGTGCACTGTAAATGTGTTGCATTACCAGCAAATGATAATCTTGTCTTGTGCTCTGTATCGTGCACTGTAAATGTGTTACATTACCAGCGAATGATAATCTTGTCTTGTGCTCTGTATCGTGCACTGTAAATGTGTTACATTACCAGCGAATGATAATCTTGTCTTGTGCTCTGTATCGTGCACTGTAAATGTGTTGCATTACCAGCAAATGATAATCTTGTCTTGTGCTCTGTATCGTGCACTGTAAATGTGTTGCATTACCAGCGAATGATAATCTTGTCTTGTGCTCTGTATCGTGCACTGTAAATGTGTTACATTACCAGCGAATGATAATCTTGTCTTGTGCTCTGTATCGTGCACTGTAAATGTGTTACATTACCAGCGAATGATAATCTTGTCTTGTGCTCTGTATCGTGCACTGTAAATGTGTTACATTACCAGCGAATGATAATCTTGTCTTGTGCTCTGTATCGTGCACTGTAAATGTGTTGCATTACCAGCAAATGATAATCTTGTCTTGTGCTCTGTATCGTGCACTGTAAATGTGTTACATTACCAGCGAATGATAATCTTGTATTGCGCTCTGTATCGTGCACTGTTACAGTGTTGCATTACCAGCAAATGATAATCTTGTCTTGCGCTCTGTATCGTGCACTGTAAATGTATTTCATTACCAGCAAACGAATACATTATCTACTTTACATGCTACATTGTGTATTGTAAGTACAAATTCTGTACATGTGTAATACATTGTAAGTACAAATTATGTACCTGTGCAATGCAGTGTAAGTCTATAACTGTGTTGTACATTGTAAGTACATCGTTCTGTGCCTGTGTAATACAGTGTAAGTATATCGTTCTGTACCTATGTAATACAGTGTAAGTACATCGTTCTGTACCTGAGTAATGCAGTGTAGGTACATCGTTATGTACCTGTGTAATACAGTGTAAGTACAAATTATGTACCTGTGTAATACATTGTAAGTACATCGTAATGTACCTGTGTAATGCAGTGTAAGTACATCTTTCTGTACCTGTGTAATATAGTGTAAGTACATCATTATGTACCTGTGTAAGTACTAATTCTGTACATGTGTAATACATAGTCGTTACATCGTTCTGTACCTGTGTAATGCATTGTAAGCACATCGTGCTGTACCTGTGTAATACAGTGTAAGTACATCGTTCTGTACCTCCGTAATACAGTGTAAGTACATCGTTCTGTACCTGTTTAATAGTCTAAGTACACCGTTCTGTACCTGCGTAATTCAGTGTTAATACATCGTTCTGTATATGTGTAATGCAGTCTAAGTACATCGTTCTGTACCTGTGTAATACAGTGTAAGTACATCGTTCTGTACCTGTGTAATACAGTGTAAGTACAGCGTTCTGTAACTGTGTAATACAGTGTAAGTACATCGTTATGTACCTGTGTAATACAGTGTAAGTCCATCGTTATGTACCAGTGGCGTAATACAGTGTAAGTACATCCTTCTGTACATGTGTAATACAGTGTAAGTAAATCGTTCTGTACCTGTGTAATACAGTGTTAGTCCATCGTTATGTACCTGTGGCGTAATACAGTGTAAGTACATCGTTCTGCACCTGTGTAGTACATTGTAAGTACAGCGTTCTGTAACTGTGTAATACAGTGTAAGTATATCGTTCTGTACCTGTGTAGTACATTGTAAGTACATCGTTCTGTACCTGTGTAATACAGTGTAAGTACATCGCTATGTACCTGTGTAATACAGTGTAAGTACATCGCTCTGTACCTGTGTAATGCCTTGTAAGTACATCGTTCTGTGCCTGTGTAATACAGTGTAAGTATATCGTTCTGTACCTGTGTAATACAGTGTAAGTACATCGTTCTGTACCTGGGTAGAACATTATAAGTACATCGTTCTATACATGTGTTGTACATTGTAAGTACATCGTTCTGTACCTGTGTAACACAGTGTAAGTACATCGTTTTTTAACTGTATAATGCAGTGTAAGTTCATCGTTCTGTACCTGTGTAATGCAGTGTAAGTACATCATCCTGTACCTGAGTAGTACATTGTAAGTACATCGTTCTGTACGGTACAGTACCTGTGTAGTACAATTGTAAGTACATCGTGCTGTATCTGTGTAAATCAGTGTAAGTACATCGTTCTGTACTTGTGTAAGTACACCGTTCTGTAAATGTGTAATACAGTGTAAGTACATCGTGATGTACATGTGTAGTACAGTGTAAGTACATCGTTCTGCACCTGTGTAATACATTGTAAGTACATCGTTCTGTACCTATAATACAGTGTAAGTACATCGTTTAGTACCTGTGTAATAGAGTATAAGTACAAATTATGTACCTGTGTAACACAGTGTAAGTACATCGTTCTGTACCTGTGTAATACAGTGTAAGTACATCGTTCTGTACCTATGTAATACAGTGTAAGTACATCGTTCTGTACCTGTGTAATACAGTGTTAGTCCATCGTTATGTACCTGTGGCGTAATACAGTGTAAGTACATCGTTCTGTACCTGTGTAATACTGTGTAAGTACATCGTTATGTACCTGTGTAATACAGTGTAGTACATGTGTAATACAATGTAAGTACATCGTTATTTACCTGTGTAATACAGTGTAGTTCCTGTGTAATACAATGTAAGTACATCGTTCTGTACCTGTGTAGTACATTGTAAGTACATCCTTATGTACATGTGTAATACAATGTAAGTACATCCTTCTGTAAATGTGTAATACAGTGTAAGTAAATCGTTCTGTACCTGTGTAATACAGTGTAAGTCCATCGTTATGTACCTGTGGCATAATACAGTGTAAGTACATCGTTCTGTACCTGTGTAATACATTGTAAGTACATCGTTCTGTACCTGTGTAATATAGTGTAAGTACATCGTTCTGTACCTGTGTAATACAGTGTAAGTGCATCGTTCTGTACCTGTGTAATACAGTGTAAGTACATCGTTCTGTACCTATGTAATACAGTGTAAGTACATCGTTCTGTACCTGTGTAATACAGTGTTAGTCCATCGTTATGTACCTGTGGCGTAATACAGTGTAAGTACATCGTTCTGTACCTGTGTAATACTGTGTAAGTACATCGTTATGTACCTGTGTAATACGGTGTAGTACATGTGTAATACAATGTAAGTACATCGTTATTTACCTGTGTAATACAGTGTAGTTCCTGTGTAATACAATGTAAGTACATCGTTCTGTACCTGTGTAGTACATTGTAAGTACATCCTTATGTACATGTGTAATACAATGTAAGTACATCCTTCTGTACATGTGTAATACAGTGTAAGTAAATCGTT
Source organism: Cyrtodaria siliqua (assembly GCA_037043455.1). Taxonomy (NCBI): domain Eukaryota; kingdom Metazoa; phylum Mollusca; class Bivalvia; order Adapedonta; family Hiatellidae; genus Cyrtodaria; species Cyrtodaria siliqua. The sequence continues at coordinate 347,876 of JAWPHD010000565.1, read as the reverse complement.
CTGTACCTGTGTAATACAGTGTTAGTCCATCGTTATGTACCTGTGGCGTAATACAGTGTAAGTACATCGTTCTGTACCTGTGTAACACAGTGTAAGTACATCGTTTTTTACCTGTATAATGCAGTGTAAGTACATCGTTCTGTACCTGTGTAATGCAGTGTAAGTACATCATCCTGTACCTGAGTAGTACATTGTTAGTACATCGTTCTGTACGGTACAGTACCTGTGTAGTACAATTGTAAGTACATCGTGCTGTATCTGTGTAAATCAGTGTAAGTACATCGTTCTGTACTTGTGTAAGTACACCGTTCTGTAAATGTGTAATACAGTGTAAGTACATCGTGATGTACATGTGTAGTACAGTGTAAGTACATCGTTCTGCACCTGTGTAATACATTGTAAGTACATCGTTCTGTACCTATAATACAGTGTAAGTACATCGTTTAGTACCTGTGTAATAGAGTATAAGTACAAATTATGTACCTGTGTAACACAGTGTAAGTACATCGTTCTGTACCTGTGTAATACAGTGTAAGTACATCGTTCTGTACCTATGTAATACAGTATAAGTACATCGTTCTGTACCTGTGTAATACAGGGTTAGTCCATCGTTATGTACCTGTGGCGTAATACAGTGTAAGTACATCGTTCTGTACCTGTGTAATACTGTGTAAGTACATCGTTATGTACCTGTGTAATACAGTGTAGTACATGTGTAATACAATGTAAGTACATCGTTATTTACCTGTGTAATACAGTGTAGTTCCTGTGTAATACAATGTAAGTACATCGTTCTGTACCTGTGTAGTACATTGTAAGTACATCCTTATGTACATGTGTAATACAATGTAAGTACATCCTTCTGTACATGTGTAATACAGTGTAAGTAAATCGTTCTGTACCTGTGTAATACAGTGTAAGTCCATCGTTATGTACCTGTGGCATAATACAGTGTAAGTACATCGTTCTGTACCTGTGTAATACATTGTAAGTACATCGTTCTGTACCTGTGTAATATAGTGTAAGTACATCGTTCTGTACCTGTGTAATACAGTGTAAGTGCATCATTCTGTACCTGTGTAATACAGTGTAAGTACATCGTTCTGTACCTATGTAATACAGTGTAAGTACATCGTTCTGTACCTGTGTAATACATTGTAAGTACATCGTTCTGTACCTGTGTAATATAGTGTAAGTACATCGTTCTGTACCTGTGTAATACAGTGTAAGTGCATCATTCTGTACCTGTGTAATACAGTGTAAGTACATCGTTCTGTACCTATGTAATACAGTGTAAGTACATCGTTCTGTACCTGTGTAATACAGTGTTAGTCCATCGTTATGTACCTGTGGCGTAATACAGTGTAAGTACATCGTTCTGTACCTGTGTAATACTGTGTAAGTACATCGTTATGTACCTGTGTAATACGGTGTAGTACATGTGTAATACAATGTAAGTACATCGTTATTTACCTGTGTAATACAGTGTAGTTCCTGTGTAATACATTGTAAGTACATCCTTATGTACATGTGTAATACAATGTAAGTACATCCTTCTGTACATGTGTAATACAGTGTAAGTAAATCGTTCTGTACCTGTGTAATACAGTGTTAGTCCATCGTTATGTACCTGTGGCGTAATACAGTGTAAGTACATCGTTCTGCACCTGTGTAGTACATTGTAAGTACAGCGTTCTGTAACTGTGTAATACAGTGTAAGTATATCGTTCTGTACCTGTGTAGTACATTGTAAGTACAGCGTTCTGTAACTGTGTAATACAGTGTAAGTACATCGTTTTGTACCTGTGTAATACAGTGTAAGTCCATCGTTATGTATCTGTGGTGTAATACAGTGTAAGTAAATCGTTCTGTACCTGTGTAGTACATCGTTATGTACCTGTTGCTACAGTGTTAGTACATCGTTATGTACCTGTGTACTACAGTATTAGTACATCGTTATGTACAGGGTAATCGGTGCTTGCGCGAATTGTACTAATAATGTGCTCTGTGGAATGGCTCTGTAATCATGGGACAACTTCTGTAGCTTCATGGAAAAAATCATTAAAAAGTATTTTTGTTCAATTCCCCAAGGTTGTATTACTCATTAGCCTTATCATTCACATATACGTCAGAATGAATCTGCAACTTAAGGTTCTTTGTGTATGATTCAGAATCGGTTATAATTAAAACTTTGCTTCTATCAAAGAATTACAATAAAATCGATTTAATTAAATATTGATTCTAAAAGCTTCAGCAACAAAAGAATCCTACAAACTGGGATTCAGGGTGACTCAGAAAGAAGAAAGGCAAGAACCAAACAACTTCCCCATCTGTCTACTGTGGCATAATTGATTTGACCTAATTTGCATATTAAAATATTCCCTCATGTTTGAAACTTCAATTATCGACTTTGTTCGAAAATCTTCACAAAGAGAGTGATGAGCTGATTTGCAGCTTTTATAACCGAGGTTGCCATTGTTGTATTCACAATTTCTAGTATTTCTAGAAAACTTTAAAAGTATTTAAATTAATGGAGCCCCATAACTGAGGTCATATTTAATGTTAATTGAACAAATGAATATCATTTAACGACTCATCAACACATTATAGGTCATTTAGAGGCGCAATTTAATGTTAAATTATGAAGTCCACTCAAACAATCTTCTTGGAGGTTTTGTACCATTTATAAAACGGCTTCATAAGATCAATTTCAAATATTGAGCTTTTGAGATTGCGGTGTTAATCCAGTTAGTGTATCTATGTATTGAAATATTTAAAAATGTCGATTTCACAATCACATTTTTTTTTTTTGTAATTTCTTTGTTCCTTTAAATGTTAAATTCGCTTTCTTTTGGCAATCTTGAGATTCGAGATTGTTTGATCCGATATTCGATTTCTCCAAATAAAGAATCAAAACATCTTCGCTTACCCATTAAGAAATTGTGACTATTAGATTCTTTTTTTTCTATTTCAAGTCAATTAGACTTAAATGAGGGTCAGTAAATTTATTTTCTGGTCAAAATAATGATTTCTAGGATGCAAAATGTGTGTTCCTTTAAAAGCAACCTGCAAGAAAACAGAAAACTAAAACACATGTTTATTTAATGTACTTTTAATAGCAGAAAAATAAAATCTTACATTTCATTCTGAGTTTGAAAAAAATCTGCAAATATAGTTAAATATAAGTAACGGCCATGAACTTTGGCCTTAAAATAAAAAATATGTATACTCTTTTGTTCCGGTCGGCTCCACCGACATACAATAGTTTTTCACTAGGTAACTACTATACATATCTATACTTGCATACAGTTAATATATATATATATATTTATATACGAAATATTAAAATAGAAAATTCTAGCTATAACAGCAAGTCCAGTAATTTGCACATATAAAATAATCTGCAACAAGGAAATCAGTATTCTGGTACAATAATCGGGTCTCAACTTATTAACACACATTTTAAATAAATTGAGTCACATAACCGCAGAGGGGGAAGCAACAGGAAATCATCTGCAATTAATTCGGTCACATTTACCACAAAGGGGAAAAACAGGAGGAAATGAGTTTAAACTATCCTTAACAACGAAACCTTTTCTTTTTTTTAACCTGTTACAGCAAACACTACTCCCACAGTTCCTCACATTTCTTTGGGAAGCAGAAAACCACATTTCTAAGAGACTGACATTTTCAGACATCTCTATTCCCAGAATTTCAAACCTGGAAATTGATCATTAAAAATACACTATGACAGAAAGTTAACCTAGACACCTCTGTATCAGAAACCTAACAGGAATGTTTTGTGCAATACAAGACGTTTTACCCTAAATGAAACTAGACCATCTTGAAGAACTTCTACCCACGAGTAAACAGGTCTTTTTTGGAAGCAAGGATAATATCCGAAAAAATAAAACTATTAATATAATCTTTATAATCATACATGCAAATCACTGACCACTATCCTATTCTCGGTTGTATTGTCTTTTTACAAATAATAATTAGCCGTTTGATCACATGACATTTACACTGCCCTTCTCGAAAGGCAATAATGTACCGCATGTTTATGGGCAATTACAAAGCAAAATCAAATCTACATATAGGTCTCGTGGACTATAACGGTGGTTACATACGTATTTGGTGTGTATGAAAGTATAAAATAAAGTATAAAAACAAAACAAAATCTCATTATGAAATATATTGAACAGTTCGCATTTTATCTAATTAACCTTGGCTGGCCGAGAATAGCGACTCCAGATTCCGTCAATATTCTCCAATGACATAGTCGGAAAATAAATGCTTTTACAAATATCCAGGAAATACACAGCATTTCCCAGACATAGAAACAAGCCAATTCAAACAATACAGATGAAAACAGCCATCACTTGACCGTATTAAAATAAGAACTCTATTGAAAAGGATGTCGGATTGTGATGCGTGTTTTTTTAAGACCGAGACTAAAATTTCAATGTAAGTTTTTAGAAACAATAAGAATTGTAAAATGCATACCGAATAAAAGTCGTCAAATAAAACAATAAAAATTCTCTCTCACCTAAAAATGAACAACCCCTTAAGATTACGTCCATGCATCCTTTTCAATAGATGTCCCGTGAAGTACAATACACCATTGCATGTTGCTATAGCATAGGAACAAATAGTATCAACTCTCAAGTGTAAGTACAATGGACTATATATATAACATACAGACAGACAAACATTTATTGCATCAGTAAGTTTTGGTGGTTCAAAAAATATTTCTTTATATCTGAATTACAGCTTATGAATGCCATTCACAAAAATACGTCAAGCTTAACAAAAATAAAAACACATTCTTCGCATGAATGAAAAAGGCCCACTGACAACAACAGGTTATAAACAACGGTGATTTAACAAAAAACTGAAAGACTCTCTATACATTACAAACAAAAACTGCTGCTCTGTTTTGTACAACAACTCTTTTACATTATATTATTCCCGATATTTACAGCTTTATATCTGATAATTCCTAATGATGCACATTCCAGTCTGGCTTCCACCAGGCATCTACTACATACACAGTAAACATATTCCACCAGGCATATATCACATATTGTGTCAAGAATAGCATAGCAGTTACAGATGGAGGATGCAATCAGAAGGTAAATATCTGATGTCCGAGAGATTCATCTGTGTGCAGGGCACAGTTATGCACAGTGACAACTGAGATTCTAAGTAAGATACACAAACTAATGCATGGTGACAATAGGTAACACATTTTCAAAAGCACTAAGTACATTATTCATCTAACTGCAGTGTTTTAAATTTGGAGAAAAAAAAATCTCCCGATTGAGTGATGTTTTTATTTATTGTTTAATGTTTTCATTTCCATCAATTCCAAACTGGCAGCACAAAACAGAACAACAATTTTCATGAAACTTGATAAATAAGATTAAAGAATATACAAAATGTGCTATATTTTGGCAAAGACAGTTTTTATGAGAAAACGTTAAATGCAATAATCAACATACAAGAATTTCGGAGTGAAGACAAAACCTTGCCATTCAAAAATGAGAAGAGAAAAATGTGCATAGATCTCAATGTTGGTGAACATCTTTTCACAATCTTAAATCTTTATAAATTTTGTAAAATAAAAAAAAGATTAAGAAATCATTTTTAATTGATTATGACATCATTAATGGGGGAGCACACAATGCTTTATGGGTATGAAAACTATAAGACAAACATCGCCCAATACATACTTCACCTGCAATAATGGAATACCATGTGTTCGGGTAACGAAGGTAATTGGCAAATAACAACGTACTTCCAAGTAATTACAATATGCAACAAGATGGCAATTAGGCTAAGCACGTGTATTTCGAGTATTCAAGGTCTTTGCTTAGCACATACCTGCATTTGTGTAGTAATCTGGTTTTAGAGCCACAATATGGAGTGAATAAAAAAATTGTTGCCGAACATGTTAACTTAAATTTAAACCTGTTTACGAGTTTTCGTGGCGTGAATGGTGAGGTACTGTTATTGTTACATCGCTTGGGAGTGAATAATAATTTTGTAAAAAAGTTACAAATTTTCTGCATGCACTTTCATGGTGTGAATGAACAGACATCCCTGTTACAGGCTCAACACTGGCATGGGCCATTTATAATCAAGCCATTTCTCTTTAAATGTACTTCTGTTAACCCAAGGTCTTGAAAGACAAATTATTACAGTTGAACAAGATTGTGTTCTACTTGTAGAGGGAATTAATTAACAACATAGTCAACTTTATACAAACATGACTGGACTATATAATGGTAATGGAGTGGGGGACGGAGACAGAATCGGGGGTTGATTCAGACAGGGGTCCACCCAGCACGAGCCCCACTAAAATCTGAAAATAAATGTGTATGTAAAAAGCTTTGTGTTTTTTTTTGGTTGTTAACAGATTTTTAAAAGTTGCGCCCCACCCCACCACTGCCCCACACCACCCATTCTTGACCTCAAGTCCTGTATCTGCCCCTGGAAATGACAATATATGTATCACTGCTTTTTCTACCGATTACCCACATCTGTACAACAATTACACTACACCAGTGGTCACGGAAAATATTTTTGACAGGCAGGCCCTGAATTAATACGGACAGGCCCAGACTTAATATAGTAAAATGTGGTAAAAAGGGACGAGCCCCTACCAGATTTTGACAGGTCCCGGGCTTGGGGCTATCCTATTTCGCGAGCACTGTACACAAGTATAATTCTGCATGACGGAAGCCAGTGTGATGGGAGTATATTAAAATTAAATCAATACATCTAATTCGCTGGGTTGAACTTGGGGAATTGGTTTTCTTCGTCTACAATATATATCTCACGTTTTCCATTAGCTCTATAAAAAAAAAAAGGTGATGTTAAGTTACAGAGCGATGTTTGCCTTACTGTCAAGCAAGTTAGAATATAAAAAATACCGTAACAATTGTAGCATAATTAGGTAATATCAGTTCATGTATAACAGATCTCTTTAATCATAATGAAAAATATATAATACAAAACTCCCATATATTACTCTTCAATATATTATATAGAACAAAATAAAGCTGGCAATTTGCAACAAAAAATATATATATGTATATTATTCACCTAATGATTTTAACATATCTGTACATTTTGTACAAAACATCTTACCAAGATAGGTAACCACGAGAATGCATGATAAATCGGGCAAATCCACCAGTTTACCTATATTATGTACATTCTTATTTTCTCCTAACAATTGAGCCATTCTTTGAACAAATGTGCACTTATGATGCCACCAGTTAAACATACTGTGAATGTTTACGGAGCATGGAACAACTCACAGACAGTCTCAGTCTCGTTACAAAGAGCGCCAGACAGACATTTTTTCTTCATGTTTATGTATCTGTCCTTAAGGATCTGTCAAGCTCTTCTACAGAGTTGGAAGAGACATTTTTATTTTGCATGGTTCAATTGCTCTCGGTTTCTTGAATTTGCATGAAATCTGAGACATAATCACCTCCCTTTGTTTGGCAGTTTTTTAATCTCCGCAAGAAAAATAAAACAAATTCTTACAAATTGTCAGAACATTTCATAGAATTTAAATATGAACAAATTTCCACCATTTATCCGTATGTATGGAGATATCTGTGAACTTTAGTAAGGATACAAAATTTACTTCACGGTCATCTCATTGATTTCATTATGAATATAAATTAATTTCGAGTTTTTTTTTTAAATCTAGTTTTTAGGATTCAATTTACTAATTTTCAAATAATTCTGAATTGTAAGACGAAGAAAATAAAAAAGTCAGACAAATTCAAGTAACCCGTCAAAGTCTATCTATAAATACCCTCTGTGCCACCTCTACTTCATCTTCAACAATAATACGCATTTGCAAACATTATGTAAATCAATGAATAAAATATTCATTTCTATAATATAATCTTTGAAATATATAAAAGTCATAATAATATAATACTATATAGAATGGATAGATTGAACAATCGGGGCCAACGCTGGGGCTGGGCACCCTCATTTCTGGATTGCGACATTACAATGATGATGATAAATTATCAATATTTTACTCAAATTGAAATAATCTCATATATAATTTGAATATATATATAATATATAATTATTAAATTGATAGTCTAATATTTGTTTTGAATTCTAACAGTAATGGGGACTTATTACGTCATATATGAGTGAGACTAATGACTTTTTTTTTGGTTTTCTACGCACAATTTAAGATTTGGTACCAATTTCTATTGTAAAATCCACAGAATACAACAGTTTCTCACATATGTTAACAGAAAACCCCGGTACTTGCAGCATAGCATTGATTATTGGTTACTCAGTGTACTGCATAGAACATTTACTGACTGTGATGGCTGTGTGTAGCTTATACAAACACACATCTTTTTATCTCCCATCTATTTAATGGATTTATCCTTAGCACAACACAGCACAGAGAAACTTGGTAAATATTCTTGTAGTGAAAAATTATCAGCTGTCATATCTGACAGTAATCTAGCCTCAAGTGTAATTTTTTTTAACAAAGCTGTAGTGGGGTTTCTTAAAAAATAAAAACTGGCACAAATCTTAAATTCCACCAGAAGTTTAATCATATTTAGTCTGAATGCAGGTGAAAATGCTTCATGAGATGATTCTAATCGCCTGAGAGGGTTCTTGGCGGCACACAGGACAGATACGATCTGGGGACGTCGATGGCTTCTCCACAATCAAGCTTGCACATTCCATGCAAAAAAAGTTATGTCCGCACGGCACAAGAGCCGCAACAACTTCGCTTTCTGAGCACATGATACAGTGCCTCCGAGACCCTAATCCAGCCATAGAATCAACGGCCCCACCTAGGGGACTCACTTCCGCACTAGAGGTATTTGCACTTAATCTGTTACAATTCCTATTGATACCATTGCTAGTCGTCGTCGTCGAGGCTCCAGAGGTCACTGCGAATATCTCGCTGGGCAGGGATACCAACGGAGTAAAAGCACTGGCGAGTGGATCACTGCGTATTCTTCGAACAGCGGGGTATTCCGAGGGAGGTGAATGCGACGTTGAATTCGTACCCGTTGCACTTGATCCGGTAGACATTTCGCTCGACGTTGGGGAAATTCGAGGAGTGCCTCCGCCATTCATGTTGCTGCTGTGGTCGTTAAGGCTGGGGTTGCCGGTGGTATTGAATAGCGATACTAGGTTAGAATGTCTGTTGTCGTTGACATCGGACCACAAACCTGGTGAAATTCCAGTGTCGAATGAAGGTGAGCCAATACCTTCATCATTCAAAGTGTCATAAATATTTGGAAATCCGTGAAATGTTGTACCGAATCCATTCATAGGTCCATAATCTGAGGTTTTTGACAAGCCGTTGATTGGTGGGAAGTTAAACACAGTTTCTTGTCTCCGTTGTTGCGACAAAATACTAGTACCGTTCAGTGCGTTATTGTATGCTGTGAACGCAGAAGTACTGTTTGACGATTTATTAAATATCGAGTTAAAAAAGTCACTTGTGCCGTTCAACTCCTGGAACCCCGAATCAATTCCATTGCTGTGAAAATCATCATCTCCCGTCTGATTGTCCATCGCACCACCCGTGCGCATCGCTATGTGACTCTCGATCTCCTGACGAGCCTTTTCAACATTTTCGGGCAATCCAGTCACCTCGAACACTGGTTCCTTATCGCGACTAGGCGTGACAATGTATGTGTGTGTCTGTTGCTGAATTCTCTTGATCGTGGCTCCCTTAGGACCAACAACGAGGCCCACAACTCTGTAGGGCACACGCACTTGGATTGTCACTTGGCCGGGAGCATTGGGGCTCGGCGGGCCGTTGGCGAGGACTGGTCCACTGGTACCAGGGATACTGGACACGCTGGAGTTCCTCCTCGATGCACGAATCTGGCTGAAGTGCTCCGCAGCGGACAATATCTCGCGTTTAGCGGCATTAACATCATCTTTACGACCAGTGACAACAAAGACGGGCTCTTCACCTCTGACTGGGGTCTTGATGTACGTGTTGGTTTTGGCTCTCAGAGCTTTGATCTTGCAGCCTGAAATAAGGTTATATTAAAATTAAAACAATGATAAGGTTAGGTGGTAAATGCATTCATAGGCATCTATCAAAAAAAAACTTTCTTCAGACGCAACATTTTAATAATAAACTATTATATAGATAGAACTGTACAGTTGATATGGCAAGATACTAATTCTATGCGCTCGCCATTTTTTTCATCACAGAATTTACCGTAGAGATGCATGCCTTACAATTTTTATCATAGAAAAAGGTCTACTAACATACTGGAATTAAGTATACGTCCTAAATTCATTCCTTAATTTTTAATTGGATGAAGGTTAATGTTATAAATAAAAGAATATTGTCAGGTGAATGTGTTTTTTTTATACGTTACTGAATATGAATTTATTCCGGACACACCGTCAATAGAGAATATGTTTTACAAATAGATTTTTACAAATAATTGTTACGTTAATTTAGTTTAAATAAATAAAATAAACTGTAAAGGTAAATTAGACAGGAATCTACGAAATTACAGTGGTCAAATGCGTTCATTACTTCGGACACTGTGTAATACACCGCTAACCTGACCGACACTACATAAGTAAGCCCCTATCCCAAGGATATATGGTAAAAGCTAGTCAGCATCGTAAAAAAAATCTGTGTCTTCTATATGATCCTCTCTCAGTCTGATATTAAAAGCCTATTTTTAAAAATAAAAAATCCTACCATGCCTACTGAAATACCCTAATTATTTGGTATTACAAAAAAGTACAGAAGCCTACTGTATGACCATTAATAAACTAGTTATACATGTGGCTGTGTAGTATTATGTAGGTAGGCTGGCACAAGGCCATAAACCATCCTCAGTAAAGGTATGTTTGACTATCCTAATGTTTCATTTCTCATAGAAAATGTACACATGTATCGAGTGTATTGTGACCTAGCTAAATACACAAAGGCAAGATGTGGTATACAGAGTTAGGTCAGTTTACGCATAATCAGCTACCAACAACAGTTACTTTGTCTCACAAAAAGAAATAACGGTTTAACTGTGAAATTTGAGTCAACCTCTATTTGCTAGGGTTACATGCGACGGTGCATTATCACGCAACGCGATAAGGGTCTTATTTACCGCGCCAAACACCTCGTGCGATAAGAAAAACACAAGACAACAATGCCTAACTGTATAACCCGCGTGACGTTTAGCGGAAAAAATCAAGCACATGTAAACACTCAATTATGTACGTACCTTGTCTGCCTACAATTTCCGCCACATGTTCAGAACTAGGGACTGGCACACATTCTGTCGTGTTTGCGCTGCGTCGTTTAGCTTGTTCCTCCGCGAAACTCTGCGGAGAGAGCTCACCAGAATTTATATGTCCATTTTCTTCATCGCCATTCAATCCACTCAGCAGCGAAAGTTCAAAAGCAAGTTGCAGCGCACGCTGGTCTTCCATTAGCTGAGAATTCGTGTTCATTTCCGAATAAACACTAGCCGGCATGTTCACAGAATAAATAACATCCACAGTATATAAAAATAAACTCATGTAATATTCCACTCCGTTATATTTGTAATCCTCGCCATCTGGTTGTTTGCAGTTCGAAGCATGTGCAATGTCTGATCTGGCTCTTGATACACAAGGCATAAAAATCGAGCACACAGAGATGTTGTGTGACGTCATTTCCCAAGATTCATTGGAGATCGTAAATATTGCGGGTTTCAGACGCGCGCTGATTGGTCAAGGCTATATTGAAGGCGGAGTTGACCTTTTGAAGGATTATTGACAATAACATTACTAATACAGCACGCAATTGCTTTAAACTGTTGTTTCCGTCTTGAAAAACATTAGTTAACGAATGACAATTGATTCAATAATAGTCAGACAATTAGACATCAAACTATACTCGTTAATTACTATGCCAATTAGCAGTTTGCACCTCATTTACTAGGGGTTTCCCGTTCACGTGGGTCTAAATATAGTAACGATTTGAATTGTCTTTGTTGCCCATTTCTTTGTGTACGGATGAGTAACTTCCCATTCATATATATTCAAAACCGTCTGCGCGCGAGACGGACACGTGGGAATTAATCCCTTCTTTCCGTTAGCAAGTTTTGAAAAGAAAGGAAACAGCAAAACTAATACATGTATCTTTTTGACATTTCCGTATGCAGTAGTTAATTAGTCCAATTAACCATCCGAACATGAGCTCGATTAAAATATACCTGGGCATAGTCTACATAACCTTTTATTATCGATTATGTAATCCTAAAGCACATAGTGTGTAACATGAAGATATCGTGGTGTACCAGCGTGTGATCTTGTTCTTTTTTTAACTTTTTTTTCTTGATGGTTTGGGATACGTGGTCCCGCCAACAACAGCTAATGTAGGCCTAAACTGTTTCTCAACCTACTGGCGACGAGATATATACTTAACTTACATATTTTGAGAATTCAAACTCTATAGAACAACAGAAACGGCTTCAACCAGCTTCTCCAAACCCTAAAAAAAAAATCATTTTATGCATATTCCATTTTATGCATAGTCAATCGTAAGTATTTAAAGAACCTGCGAATAAACCTTTAATTTTAATCGACACAATTACATTACATTATTATATGACCTGAACACCTAGTTTGAGTTTTGATAAATGGTTTTGTAGAGAATGTTTCTGTTATTTGGCTATTAGGTTAGTTTCTTTAAATGATATTATTACTACAGTAACAGACCTACACACATTTATTTCCATGGTCCAAGCTTTTAAAAATATGGATATTTGACAGTAAAAATAATAATATATATATATATAATTTAAGATATTCATGATATTGTCACCTCCCTGCGAACATGCCCACTGTACTGAGCATTCATGTTACAAACACAGAGCGCCGGCACAGAGCTAGGATAGTAAAATACGGACTTGGAGTGATTAAAATATTAATTGATTTATGGGCAAAAAAAAAAGTTTTTAGATATATACATATTAATTAATTGATTTCTAGACCAGAAATCTATTAATAAATATTTTAATCACATTAAGTCCATCGTTTACTATCCTAGCTCTGTGCCGGCTGGCTGTGGTTACACAGATGAGTCAGTTAAGCGTCATGAAAGGGACACATGGCAATCTTGAAGTTTTTAGCAAGCATTAAAATTAGACTCTCGATTTATTAATCATTTTGACTTTAAGACAATTTTAAGTTCATTAGGTGGCCGCCGCTTTATCTTTAAGACCCCAAAGTCTCATCTTGTCTTATATGGCGAAACCAACTCATAGGGCCAATCCGGGTAATTTCGGACATGTTTTGCTATACGGTCATATCCCATGTTACTTCTCAGACTACTGTAGTTTCAGAATATCCATTCTGGCACTTTTGGGTTCTATAAAATCTACCTCGGACTTTATCGTACTGTTTAAATTGACAGCACTGTCTGAGATTTTGAAATAACAAGAAGTAATACCATACTGTCGCACCGGGATATTTCGGACGAAGAAGGGCATAATTCGGACATGTATCGGGAAAATTCGGCCGATTAAAAAACGCAGGGAAAATTCGGACAATAATTTGTTTTTTGAAAAAGTGTCTCCAAACATACGTTATAAAAGATATCGTTATAATGTATGTTTCTTACTACAAACTGTACTAATTGAATTCATTAACAAACACTTGTGCTGAAACAATACATTAAGATAAAATAAAGATTTATACATGTATGACACATTTTTAAACAACATCGAACATTTTGTTTCTCAACTGTGTGACTTTTACTTACAAGTGTCATTATTTATTTGTACATTGTTTACGGGCAGCTGTGGCTATTTTTGTTCACTTACAAGTCTCATTATCTTATAACAGGTGGTGAACATTTAAATATTACTGTTTACCACTAACTATGTCCCCGAGAGTCGATTAAGAAGCAGAGGCTTTACGAATAGACATGCCTTGCTGACATGCGGAGACAGCCTTTTACAGTTGGACCTTGTCATAGTTTACAGTCTTTCATCTCTTAGTGTGGACATCATATACTGTATTCATATAGGTAATATCACATATTATGTGATATTCGAATATGTGAACGGCGACCCATAGGCCCTTTATATAAGCCACATGTTCTTCATAATAGATATAAAGTAAATATTTTTAAACAATAGCTGTGTTTGAAAAAATGTTGTGTTTTCATATAAGCAGGCTAATAAGATAGATCGGAAGGGTTTAATCTAATGTTGGTAAAACTGTTACCCAACCCATTTGTCATTTATATTTCCATTGTAGTTAGTTGATATTACTTTGTATGTTGTTGTTTTTTTTTTGTGTTTTTTTAGATTATAATTATGTATTACAAATAATGTATGTAATGATGAGAAACTGTAAAAGTTTAAATCAATAAAATATCTATCTATCTATCTATCTATCTATCTATCTATCTATCTATCTATCTATCTATCTATCTATCTATCTATCTATCTATCTATCTATCTATCTATCTATCTATCTATCTATCTATCTATCTATCTATCTATCTATCTATCTATCTATCTATCTATCTATCTATCTATCTATCTATCTATCTATCTATCTATCTATCTATCTATCTATCTATCTATCTATCTATCTATCTATCTAATCTATCTTATCTATCTAATCTATCTTATCTATCTATATAATCTATCTATCTAATCTATCTATCCAATCTATCTATCTATCTAATATATCTATCTAATATATCTATCTATCTATCTAATCTATCTATCTATCTATCTAATCTATCTAATCTATATATCTATCTAATCTATCTATCTAATCTATCTATCTAATCTATCTATCTAATATATCTATCTAATCTATCTATCTAATCTATCTATATAATATATCTATATAATATATCTATCTTATCTATCTATCTTATCTATCTATCTATCTTATCTATCTAATCTATCTATCTATATATATATCTATCTAATCTATCTATCTAATCTATCTATCTAATCGATATATCTTATCTATCTAATCTATCTTATCTAATCTATCTAATCTATCTTATCTATCTTATCTAATCTATCTATCTAATCTATCTAATCTATCTTATCTATCTTATCTAATCTATCTAATCTATCTATCTAATTTAATCTATCTAATCTATCTAATCTATATAATCTATCTAGTCTATCTATCTATGTTATTATTGGCAATAAATGAAAAAGAAAGAAAGACAAAAAAAAAAATCTACTCATGACTTTCTGTATTTATTCTCGCTATTTCGTGAAATTAGAATTGTAACTGCAGTTGATATCTACATTCAGTTATTACAAGCAGTTTGATCGGATCTCATCAGTAACATAATTCAAGACATTTTGATCGTCTTCACTAACACATTTCAAAATATACTTTGCTAAAAAGTGAAAAGAAGGCAGTGATCAAAACACCATTCGTGCTTGTATAAATTGTCCAGCATTTTGATTGCTATTAGACCTGTACAACTAACTACGGTAACGATTACGGTAAGGATTACGATAAAAATACCGACTAAATCAGAGGGGTTTTCTCAACAGGCATTACGCATTAATGCTCGACAAAGCGTTTGCGCATCACTACATATAGGCCAGTGAAATGTATTATTCACACTACATGAATTTGTAGGGAAAAGTGGGTGGTCTGCCACGTCTACAAAAAAACAAGTGATATGTAGCCTAAAATGTGCGGAAAATAACGCACACCACCATTCAACCAATTAGCCAAGTATCATTATTTTAGAATTTATTAAACTATTTAACATACATGATATGTTGAGATGGTGTATCATACAAACGATCAGTTATTCGCCATGCTTCCTTTTCTAAGCCTCTCCGTGGCCGAATAGTTAACGACGTTGCGTTGTAAACCTTCGCCTCTCACAGCTCGACTTATAAGTGAGAAAGTGTCGATTCTTACGGATGGCGGGAGGTGTACAGTACTGGTTCTACCCAGGATAGGAGCGTCTGTGGCCGGGTGGTTAGAATCTCTGACTTGAAATCACCTGCCCCTCACCGCTGTGGGTTCGATCCCTCATGGACCTAGGAATCTTTATGTGAGGAAGCTGTCCAGCTGGCTTGCGGAACGTCGGTGGTTCGACCCAGGTGCCTGCCCGTGCACGAAAATTGCCCGGTGGGGCACCTGGGATCTTCCTCCACCAATGGAAGTCGACATTTGACCTTAGCTGTTGGTGCGACTATAAAATCCAATTCAATTCTACCCAGGATAAGTGGGTTGTCTGCCTCCACCACACACAGTCGACCGTCATGCATAACTTTACATGTGTTGAAAATGACGTAAGACACCATACAAACAAACACATTATCTAAGCCTCACCTAATAAAGTTAATATTCTCTTCATGCCATCTTTGCAAATTGGTTTAATTAATTTAATATGTTTTGCATTTTCTTGATACTTTTCTTTGAAACAATATAGCGCTTAATCTCGAATATTATTCATTTTTCAAGTACTTGTGACTATTTACGCTCTGCTGCGCACGCATAGAAAGTGGCTTCTAAGAAAGTAGCATGCAATCACATGATAATTTGTCACATGACCATACCTAAAATATCAAAATGGCGAACAGAACTTCAACACCGTGGCACCACCAACTATAGGTGCTGACTGACATGTAAACAATCGATAGAAACACGGGTTATTTTCTACATTTTGATATATTTTAGGTTTAATAACAATATAATTTGGGGTAGGTTTAAGAGCTATGTAAGGCTCGCGGTTGTTTCAAGCCCCAAACACCAGCTTTTGATCTCGCACAATTTAAACCCGCTGGAAATGTTATATAAAAGTTTTATGTATCATGAAACACATGTTGTCGAGAAATTGCACAAAATACAAACACATTCTCACAACTTACATTTTATGTCTATCTCTCAACATCAAACGAGAAAAATATACAGCTTCCTCCTTTTTAAATGTGTTGTTGGAACGTAGCGTCGCTTAAAATAACGCATTTTATTCCGTTGTTGTTTTGCATCTGACGTTTAAAATGACATCTCAACGGTTAACGTGTTTTCTGGCGTTTACAATTACCTCTTAACGGTTGACGTACACGACGTCAGAGGGTTATATAGTTTTTTTCAGACCACCCCAATAACCAATCAACATTGAGTATTTTAATAAACCATGTTAGATTTTCATATAAAGTTCATTTAGAAACATGTAATTGCCATCAATAATTTTTTGCATTTCCATCGTTTTTCATCGTTTGCCAAGAGTCTTGCAATTTGCTGAGACGTTGACATAGGTTAAGTGTATGCAAGGAACGACAACTCTGTGTAGGGATTGGTGAACGAACTGTGCGCACTTTATGCAGACACTGCGCTTGCATCCGGTATGTGGATATTTCACTGCATGAAAAGACACTGACAGTAGTAGTTTCTCTTTTAGTTTTTGTTATCATTAAAAAATTTGCTGATACTATTATAGCGACGGGAAAATAATGTAAATACAATAATTAATTCGCATTTTTTTCGCTGTTTATTCCTTTTTTCCGGTATTAAATGGAAAAATCCACAAAGCGCGTTTTTCCCCGGCGTTTATGCGGTTTTAAATGCCGGTAATCAATGGCAACTTTACCATAAAGCACTAGTTAACGCGATTCATGGATTACGCCATTTACTACCGACGTTTAAAACCGCATAAACGCCGAATAAAGTGTAAAACAATTCTGTAATAAATGAGCACTCTTGTATAACATATTTTGTAAAAGAAACAACTAACCTTCAATAGTGGTGGCCTCATCCATTTCGATGAGGGTAAACTGAAACAATTGATTGTCCTAGTGTGCATTAAGGCGATAAGCGCACGCGCTGCACGATCTTTCAGTTTTTCGAAACCCCACAGGGTTCTGTATTTAAAGTCAGATATTGAAACAAAAGGTAGTACAATTTGAGTATTCAGTACTACCATAGGTTTAAATACATTTATTGTTGCAAAGTAATCAACAGTTAGGAATATGTAAAGCAATTTATTTTCACTATTCAAATGTGTAAAAAGTTAATAAAAACTAACAGAATGCCGTGACTTAAAAAAAGGAGCAAAACTGCCGTTTGACTCTTTAAATGTAACCTGATGCGTAACCTAGGATAGCATAAATTGCTGTCCCTAAATGAATATTCGTGTAAATTTAGTTTCACTCAGTAAGTTTAGATCGTCTAAAATAGGTAATATCAATATTTTTCCACACCACAACAAACACATTAAGAATTGACACTTTCTCACTTGACATTTCGAGCTTCCAGTGGGATTTGGAGCGAGAGGCGAGTCAGTTTTAGACGCAGCGTCTTCACTATCCTGGCTACGGCGGCAATTTTGGGGTAAGACATAGGGGATAAAAGTGTATTTATCATGTACTAAGGCGGATTCAAGGATAAAGCGGACCCAACACCCCGACCCTGTAAAATCCCACAAGAGTAACCTGTGCATGCCGGATTACCTGGGGCGTGCACTATTTCTACTGTTACTCATCATTGGATTTAACAGAATTCACTAAACTTCATGTAGAAAAACATTGCCCCCGCTGCCCCCGCCTCCGCCCCTCCCACACACAAATACACAAACCAAAATCTTGGATCTGCATCTTATGTGTACCCTCCTTTCAAAACGTGTTTAGTGATCATTTATTCAGGCAAGCCCCTTTAAAACTCCAGCCCGAGTCTGGGTGGTTGTAGCGAAGACTGTATTAAAAAAAAATCTGAAAGGTCGATGCATATTGACAGAAATATAAATCGACAGAAATATAAATAATATGTATTTTTCAATTTGATTTTGTATTGGCTTTCTTCTACACAAACCCCTCTGAGCCTACTAAAATCCAGGTTGTTATACAACTTTGAGATCAGCCCCCAACATTTTCTCGCGCTTAGAATTTAGTCTGAAGTCATAGTCGTTATCGTAGTTAGTTGTACAGGTCTATTAGGCCTAATGTAGATATGTTTTCCTTCCTACTGAATCCAACCTGTCTTCTGAAGAGCACGTGGATAGTATTTTATCTGATATTCATTTCTACAAACATAATTATGAAGAAAATCTTAGTTGAATGCTTAAAGTAGTCTCTACAAAATCGAATACATTTTCATTCATAACCTTTTCATATAATTTTAAACACAAGTATAAACATCGGCTACATTTCTAATTAAAGAGGTAGGCTATCTTTAAAACGTAATTATTACTGTCCGAGATTTTCCGACCTCTATAAACAGCAGGTAAAATTCGGACATGTTATGTTTTCAAATATTTCGACAACACCCCTGCAATAATTTTACAAAACTTATAAAATAGTGACAGAAGAATACTTTTTATACCAAAAAAACACATTTTCATTCCAATAAGCTATCATATAATACCTGTGTGAAATGGTGAATTTTCAATTTAAATTTTGCCGCGTTTGAAAGATGGTTGTGAAGGTGAAAGGAAGTTGAGGTCGTTCCCAGAATGCATTGTTTCCAGTGCCTGGGAAAACCAAGACGTCTGTAGCTATTTTAGTATCGTTTCTTAAATGTACCTAAAGGAGTTACAAACACCGGAACAAGTAATCAGGGAGGTATATAGCGAAAAGCTAAATAAAATGACAAGTGTCCGAAATATCCCGAATGTCCGAAATTTGGCGGATCGACCCTAATTCATTTACGCATATTCAGTCACTTGTTTTTTAAGAATCCGTGAATTAACCTACACTTTTAATCGGCACATATAAAATAATATATGACCTAAACACCTGGACAGAGTTTTGATAACCCTAATATAATAGTGTTACTTTGCCGTTATTTGGCGGGTTAGCTTCTTTAAATCACTGGAAAAACTAACGGGACGTCGCCGATTAGGGGAATGGGTATATATAATATGTTTCATTTTAAAAGGGTGCATCTGGAGTTTTCTAAAACAAAATCTTCCAAATCACGATAAAAATTCCATATCATTCTAAATATGGTGCGAGGCTGCCAGCATCGTAATTTCGAATTCACCAACTTGTTATGAAATCGTGCATTAAAGGGACACATGACAATATTGACGTCTTTATCAGGCATAACAATTAGCCTCTCAACTTATTAATTCAGTATCATTGCTTCGTTATTCTACCATAGGTTTGAATATATTATTGGTGAAACGTAATCAACAGCAAGTAATATGCAAAAACAATTTGCTTTATACTATTCTTATAAATAGCATTAATTAATGCAATTTATATAGAAAAACTACGGGACCCTGCGAGTTTTAAAAAATAAATATATAAAGATTGCCGTGTGTCCCTTTAAATGCTCAAAGTAACCCTGTCTTGTCACCTAGGACAGCGGAAAAAATGTATTTATGTAAATCAGGAACCTTTTTAGGCTCATTCGTTATGGATTTGTCCTTTATCATTATTTGTCATTTTTTAGTAGAACCTAACCGCCACGAAAAGCCTGTTATACTATAAATGCAGAGACTCCTTAAATGCACGCCAATTAAATAAGTTGTTTTGCACCAAACGCCGTTTTCCATCTTATTCATAATGTATTTTGGCATCGTAACCTAGTGCTTATATGTAAATGTTCAGCCCAGCAGATATTAATATATACACTTAAACGCAAAAGAAACGCAACACGGGAATTTCCGCTATTATTATTATTATTATTATAAGAACTACTGTCAAGTGTGCCTAATATTAATTAATTTGAAAAATACGGTTTAGACACCCTGACCAATTTTAAATGCGATAACAATAAAGCCTTTATAGCAAAAAGCGCCGATGCATCCTTCTGATGTACAGACCTTGTATATATGAGCCGAACATCCGCACTCTGGGGCTTTGATATCATTGAACCTGCAATAAAATCGGATGACACGGTGTTAATAAATTATCACTTGAAGGGTCCAAGTAATAGCCCGCGGTCATCACATCCGCGAAATGTTTAACCACCCTGTGTGCCATTTCCTCCAATAATGGTGAATTAGCAAAAGGATGATAGTGATGCTAATTTTCAGCCACAAAAGAATTGTTCTTTATTTTTGACCAGACTGGAAAAGGGATATCACACTTGCATATTACTCCAGAGATAGAATGTTACGTCCCTGATTTCTTTATAAGTTCTATGTCATTCCAGAAACCCATTTTGTTGCGGTATATTGAAGGATCAACATGAAATTAGGGTATTATCTGATTTTAATTATATAAAGTCGTCCTCGATTTTTTATAGTTTTTTTTTTTGTAACTTTTAAAGGGACAGACGGCAATCTTGATTTTTTTATAAATCATTAAAATAAGCGTCTCAATCACTTTATTGATACAATATCATTTAAACCTGCTTGCGTACAATATGGTGGTTATTGTATAAAACCCTGAATATAACAAATGAGTTTTCAAATTTTCTTCATATAGCTACCATAGGTTTAAATATTATCATTGGTGCAATATAATCAACAGTTAGTAATCTGCAACAACAATTTGCTTTGTATTATTCTTATAATTAACATTAATATATAATTATATATATATATTATTGTTTGCCCCCAACATTTTTTCCCTTCATTTTCCAGCATTTGTTAGGTTATGTATAACGGTCAATTAATTTTTAGTGATGGAGCCTGGTTAGAACCAATACGGTCGGTATAACTGACGCCATACGTAAGAATCGACACTTGCTCGCTTACAATTCAAGCTCCCAGTGGGATTTCGAGCTCCAAGTGAGATCCGAACCCGCAGCAGTGAGAGACGAGAACAAACAAATCTTAAGAACGGTTTTCAAATAAAAGTCGGGAGTACACCCTCTGACTCCGCAATTTCATCTGCGCATGCCTTAGATATTAAACTAATGTAAACCATAGACCTATTTTTGTTAATATGTCTGTGTGTAAACATACTAAACTGACCACGCAGTATAATACCCCTAATAATGTCCAAAGTAATAATAAAGCCCAAATGGCCAATTCCGTGGTCTAAAATTATCTTGGTAAATAAAATAGAGATTTGCTGATTAGACACGATCCTTTTATTATTATTGTGCCAATATATCTGCTCAAACTGTCACGTGAATGAATTTATGACATGTATGTAGTAATTTATACGTGAATTATCCCTTATTTACATCGGATTTGCCCCCAATATAATAGCGTATGATGTAATTAGGAGCATTAACCCTGCGGCTTTTCAACGGACACTAATTTAGGGATGCGCATCAAGTTTAAAAAAAACAAAAAAGGCGGTAAAATGTGTCTACCTCGCTCCGCTCTAACAAAAGCAACAAAAAAAAGACGCACATGATTTAAAAAAAATAATGGCGGTAAGCAGAAGTAACACAAATATGTTATACTATATGTTTACCGGGGATTCTAACTTCTCTCAGGTCAGGAACTGTATCTACTTGAATTGAATTGAATGTTATTTAATGGCTCATCAACACAGTGTAGGTTATTTAGACCCCGCCCCAGAGAGAGGAGAAGGATACATAGGAATCCGGGAACCGTGCCCTACTCTTATTATCGAATATATTCCTATTGTTCTTTAACGTGCTCGGAGGATAGACCGATATACGGGACTGCCCGGTTTACGTCCCCATCCGACGGACGAGGATAAGGGAAAGTGTCTTGTCCAAGAACACACCGACGAAACTCAGTGGCACCACGGAGGATTGAACCCGGGGCCTCCGGTTACAATTAGACTAGAGTCACTATCGCTAAACGAATTTCAATTGTTCAGTCTAATATTGCATACTTTGGAAGCCGGTTACGGCCATGTCGCGTTGTCGACTTTTCGACTTTCACAACCCACCGTCACGACAGCACGACAAAATGGTCACGACACCATCGTTTTGTCGTGCTGTCGTGACGGCGGGTCTCTCTCTCTCTCTCTCTGTTGTTATCAAGCAACAGGTTTATCACCTCGTTTACAGAAATATCATTTTGACTTTAAATTTTCCTTCATAATTGTAGTCTAGGATTGAATCCATATATAGGTTTTTGATATATTCAACGAAAAAGCAATAACATTTAGAGTTCTTAAATTTCCTTAGTTATTCCAGGGAGTAAATATATACCTACTCCTTGGTTATCCAAGGATTTCTTTTTACAATTACAAATCCTTTTTTACTCAGGGTGTACAACAGGCTTTGCGGCTAAATAAATGTAAAACGCTAAGACATTACCAATTTAAAACTCAGACTGGTTCAAAGACATAGATGGCACAGTTACAGTTGCCTACAATACGACTGGTTCAAAGACATAGATGGCACAGTTACAGTTGCCTACAATACGACTGGTTCAAAGACATAGATGGCACAGTTACAGTTGCCTACAATAAGACTGGTTCAAAGACATAGATGGCACAGTTACAGTTGCCTACAATACGACTGGTTCAAAGACATAGATGGCACAGTTACAGTTGCCTACAATACGACTGGTTCAAAGACATAGATGGCACAGTTACAGTTGCCTACAATAAGACTGGTTCAAAGACATAGATGGCACAGTTACAGTTGCCTACAATACGACTGGTTCAAAGACATAGATGGCACAGTTACAGTTGCCTACAATACGACTGGTTCAAAGACATAGATGGCACAGTTACAGTTGCCTACAATAAGACTGGTTCAAAGACATAGATGGCACAGTTACAGTTGCCTACAATACGACTGGTTCAAAGACATAGATGGCACAGTTACAGTTGCCTACAATACGACTGGTTCAAAGACATAGATGGCACAGTTACAGTTGCCTACAATAAGACTGGTTCAAAGACATAGATGGCACAGTTACAGTTGCCTACAATAAGACGCAATAATTAATATTCATAAATTACAACTAGGTGTCATGCGGTTTACCTACAAATAACACTCAAGTTGCAACGTACTACATTTTATTTATCGGCTTACCCTAGCACGTAACCATAGTTAGGAAATACCGTTTCGTGTCTTTTATTTTATATGTTCAGTGTCATTTTTTATGTCTTATTTAAAAAACAAATTATCAATTTAATACACTTTTATTTGATATGTTCAGTGTAGTTATTTTTTTATGTCTTATTTAAAAAAAAAAATCAATTAATACATAACTATTGTATTTGGTCAATTCTAAAGCAAATGCCAATACTGATAGACTCCCTTTAAATATGTTATTGGTGCAAAATTATTCAACAATTAGTATTGTGCAAAACAATTTGCATTGAGCCCTTCAAATCATTATTATAATGGATATACAGGTAAGTATGTCGATCTATGTTATTATTAACGATTTGCAAATATACTCGGTAAAAAAAGTTTTGGACCAGGATATATAAAGTCATATAAAAATAAAACTAGTAGACAGAATTCAGGTTGTTTTTTTTACTAACCAAGGTCTACCCTACCCGGATAATTTGGTACCAGAAACATCAAATTCCAAACAAGATTTGATTTTTAAAAAATATCGCGAACACACAAAGGGTCTGTAAAAAATGTTGCAGTCCATACAAAGTAACAGTTACGGACACATTCGAGTAACCAATAAAAAGATTATTATTTTTTGGCAAACTTTCATTGTAAACGATAATTATTGTTGATCGTTGATCTATTGTGAATTATCAACTGAGATAATAAGGGTTATGGTCGAATGTCAAGGTTCAGCGATCATTGTACGGGTTCGAACACTGCCATGGTCCAAAACCTTTTTTTACAGAGTATAGTTACGTAATTTATGTACGAGTAGTAAAACTAACTAGCATCGCCAGTTTTAAAAATAGTACTGATTCTACCCAGGAAAAGTGAGTGGTCTGCCTCCACCACACACACAAAAAAATTCGATCGTCATATAGAACCTTACATGTGTTGAAAATTACGTAAAACAACATGCAAACAAACAGTTTTAAAAATAACAAGATTGTATGATGTCCCTTTAAAGGCAGGAGTGCAAATGTAAACATTTGCGGAAATGCGTGTCCCGCAGTATATTACGGAACGCTAGATAAAATATATTGTATTAATTTAGATGTCTATAATCTTCATTATATAAATTTGTTCTGTTTGTATGAACGGTTTTTACGTCATTGTT
This sequence comes from Cyrtodaria siliqua, assembly GCA_037043455.1. NCBI lineage: Eukaryota > Metazoa > Mollusca > Bivalvia > Adapedonta > Hiatellidae > Cyrtodaria > Cyrtodaria siliqua. The sequence continues at coordinate 322,822 of JAWPHD010000565.1, read as the reverse complement.
AGCACAATTTAGGCCATATAAGACGATCGATTCTTTATATAAAAATAAATAATGAAATCGTGTTATTTGGCCAACATGTCATAATTACGTCACTGTTTGAGATAATAATCATGCCAGAAAATAGAAATGCCATTATTTCTTCTGCATACTGTTATTTAGAAAATGGCATGCAATACCTCACATAATGTTATTTGTAGTTCGTCACGAAACTTGACCAAATCCGCTAAGATATTGCGTTGCGTTACCATGGTAACTGTCACAAGAAGTATAATACATAGGTCATGCAGTGTTGTGTAATGTCACAATTAGAGCAATACTCAGGTCATTCAGTGTTGATAACTTGCAATTTAGGACAATGTCATATATCACAGAGACGGAATATATGGGAGCGGAGAAGTAGGGAGAATATAGCACGGCATTTCATACAAATCACAAAAGGAATATCAAATTACGGTCTTGAGTTTCCTCTAAATATATGATATTATTTAGATTAGATAATAATCTGCAACTGCGTGGCGTGGCATACTCAGTTACATTGGAAATCTAAAAAAAATTAAAATAAAGTTACAAAAGTCTAAACAAAAAGGTGAAGAAAAAAAATGTGGAAATTAAATACAACTTTAAAACTCGTATCGTGAGAATGCCTCAGATGAGATATATTTAAATGATTATCACAGCTAAGATCCAACAATTTGCCGTCTACATATTCAAATTCCGACCCTCAAACTCCCCAACGCCCCCCCCCCTCCCCCTCCCCCCCCCCCCCCCACACACACACCCCGCCACCCACCTTCTCGTCTCTCACCTTGGGGAGCTCGACTTGTAAGTGAGAAAAATACTACTCTTACGAATGGTGGGAGGTATACAGTACTGGTTCTACGCAGGAATAAGTAAGTGGCCTTCCGCCACGATTAAAAATCGATCGATACATATTATTCTTAAATGACGTTAAACAACAAACAAATATAAAACACATAGGCAATAGGCTACGCTAAGCCCATGGCAACTGTTGGACGGTACATAGACGCAAATCTGACATTACTACGACGACTTTAGGACGGTACATAGACTAGATACTAATCTGACATTACTACAACGACCATAGGATGGTACATAGACTAGATACTAATCTGACATTACTATGGCGACTATATAACGGTACCTAGACTATACACTAATCTGACATTCTACAGCAACTATATGACGTTACATAGACTAGACACTAATCTGACAGTGTAGGTCGGTACATAGACTATACACTAATCTGACATTGCTACGGTAACTATATGACGTTATATAGACTAGACACTAATCTGATACTACTACGGCGACTACAGGACGGTACATAGACTAGAAACTAATCTGACATTACTACTGCGACTATATGACGTTACATAGACTAGATACAAATCTGACATTACTACAGCGACTACAGGACGGTACATAGAGTATATACAAATCTGACCTTACTACGGCGACTATAGGACGGTACATAGACTAATCTGACATTACTACGGCGACTATAGGACGGTACATCGACTATATACTAATATGACATTACTAAGGCGACTATAGTACGGTACATAGACTAGACGCTAATCTGACATTACCACCGCGACTATAGGACGGTACATGGACTAGATGCTAATCTGACATTACTACAGCGACTATAGGACGGTACGTAGACACTAATCTGACAATACTACGGCGACAATAGAACGTTACAAAGAATATACACTAAATCTGACATTACTACAGCGACTACATGACGTTACACAGACTAGATACTAATCTGACATTACTACGGCGACTATAGGACGGTACATAGACTAGATACTAATCTGACATTACTACGGCGACTATAGAACGGTACATAGACTAGATACAAATCTGACATTACTACGGTGACTATAGAACGGTACATAGACTAGACACTAATCTGACATTACTACGGCGACTATAGGACGGTACGTAGACACTAATCTGACATTACTACGGCGACTATAGAACGGTACATAGATTATACACTAATATGACATTACTACGGCGACCATATGACGTTACAAATACTAGATACTAATCTGACATTACTATGGCGACTATATAACGGTACCTAGACTATACATTAATCTGACATTCTACAGCAACTATATGACGTTACATAGACTAGACACTAATCTGATACTACTACGGCGACTACGGGACGGTATATAGACTAGAAACTAATCTGACATTACTACGGCGACTATATGACGTTACATAGACTAGATACAAATCTGACATTACTACAGCGACTACAGGACGGTACATAGAATATATACAAATCTGACCTTACTACGGCGACTATAGGACGGTACATAGACGAATAGAGACTAATCTGACATTACTACGGAGACTATAGGACGGTACATAGACTAATCTGACATTACTACGGCGACTATAGGACGGTATATAGTACATACACTTATCTTAATTTACTACGGCGACTATAGGACGGTACACAGACAAGATACTAATCTGACATTACTACGGCGACTACAGGACGGTACAATGACTAGACACTAATCTGACATTACTACGGCGACTATAGGACGGTATATAGTACAGACACTTATCTGAAATTACTACGGCGACTATAGGACGGTACAGAGACAAGATACTAATCTGACATTAATACGGCGACTACAGGACGGTACAATGACTAGACACTAATCTGGCATTACTACGGCGACTATAGGACGGTACATAGACTAGACACTAATCTGACATTACTACAGCGACTATAGGACGGTACATATATAGACTAGATACAAATCTGACATTACTACAGCGACTACAGGACGGTACATAGAGTATATACAAATCTGACCTTACTACGGCGACTATAGGACGGTACATAGACGAATAGGGACTAATCTGACATTACTACGGCGACTATAGGACGGTACATAGACTAATCTGACATTACTACGGCGACTATAGGACGGTACATAGACAAGATACTAATCTGACATTACTACGGCGACTACAGGACGGTACAATGACTAGACACTAATCTGACATTACTACGGCGACTACAGGACGGTACAATGACTAGACACTAATCTGGCATTACTACGGCGACTATAGGACGGTACATAGACTAGACACTAATCTGACATTACTACAGCGACTATAGGACGGTACATATATAGACTAGATACTAATCAGACATTACTACAGCGACTATAGGACGGTACATAGACTAGGCACTACTCTGACATTACTACAACGACTATAGGACGGTACATAGACTAGATACTAATCGGACATTACTACAGCGACTATAGACTATAGGACGGTACATAGACTAGACACTATTCTGACATTACAACAACGACCATAGGATGGTACATAGACTAGATACTAATCGGACATTACTACGGCGACTATAGGACGTTACATAGACTAGACACTACTCTGACATTACTACAACGACTATAGGACGGTACATAGACTATATACTAATCTGACTTTACTATAACGACTATAGGACGGTACATAGACTAGACACTACTCTGACATTACTACAACGACTATAGGACGGTACATAGACTATATACTAATCTGACTTTACTATAACGACTATAGGACGGTACATAGACTATATACTACTCTGACATTACTACAACGACTATAGGACTGTACATAGACTAATTAATAATAATCTGACATCACTACAGCGACTATAGGACGGTACATAGACTAGACACTACTCTGACATTACTATAACGACTATAGGACGGTACATAGACTATATACTAATCCGACATTACTACAACGACTATAGGACGGTACAGAGACTAGACACTACTCTGACATTACTATAACGACTATAGGACGGTACATAGACTAGATACTAATCGGACATTACTACGGCGACTATTGGACGGTACATAGACTAGAAACTACTCTGACATTACTACGGCGACTATAGGACGGTACATAGACTAGACACTACTCTGACATTACAACAACGACTATAGGACCGTACATATACTATACACTACTCTGACTTTACTACAACGACTATAGGACGGTACATAGACTAGATAATAATCTGACATCACTACAGCGACTATAGGACGGTACATAGACTAGACACTACTCTGACATTACTACAACGACTATAGGACGGTACATAGACTAGATAATAATCTGACATCACTACAGCGACTATAGGACGGTACATAGACTAGACACTACTCTGACATTACTACAACGACTATAGGACGGTACATAGACTAGATAATAATCTGACATCACTACAGCGACTATAGGACGGTACATAGACTAGACACTACTCTGACATTACTACAGCGACTATAGACTATAGGACGGTACATATACTATACACTAATCTGACATTACTACAACGACTATAGGACGGTACATAGACTAGACACTACTCTGACATTACTACAGCGACTATAGACTATAGGACGGTACATATACTATACACTACTCTGACATTACTACAACGACTACAGGACGGTACAATAGACTAGACACTACTCTTACATTACTACAACGACTATAGGACGGTACATAGACTAGATAATAATCTGACATCACTACAGCGACTATAGGACGGTACATAGACTAGACACTACTCTGACATTACTATAACGACTATAGGACGGTACATAGACTATATACTAATCCGACATTACTACAACGACTATAGGACGGTACATAGACTAGACACTACTCTGACATTACTATAACGACTATAGGACGGTACATAGACTAGATACTAATCGGACATTACTACGGCGACTATAGGACGGTACATAGACTAGAAACTACTCTGACATTACTACGGCGACTATAGGACGGTACATAGACTAGACACTACTCTGACATTACAACAACGACTATAGGACCGTACATATACTATACACTACTCTGACTTTACTACAACGACTATAGGACGGTACATAGACTAGATAATAATCTGACATCACTACAGCGACTATAGGACGGTACATAGACTAGACACTACTCTGACATTACTACAACGACTATAGGACGGTACATAGACTAGATAATAATCTGACATCACTACAGCGACTATAGGACGGTACATAGACTAGACACTACTCTGACATTACTACAACGACTATAGGACGGTACATAGACTAGATAATAATCTGACATCACTACAGCGACTATAGGACGGTACATAGACTAGACACTACTCTGACATTACTACAGCGACTATAGACTATAGGACGGTACATATACTATACACTAATCTGACATTACTACAACGACTATAGGACGGTACATAGACTAGACACTACTCTGACATTACTACAGCGACTATAGACTATAGGACGGTACATATACTATACACTACTCTGACATTACTACAACGACTATAGGACGGTACAATAGACTAGACACTACTCTTACATTACTACAACGACTATAGGACGGTACATAGACTAGATAATAATCTGACATCACTACAGCGACTATAGGACGGTACATAGACTAGACACTACTCTGACATTACTATAACGACTATAGGACGGTACATAGACTAGATAATAATCTGACATTACTACAACGACTATAGGACGGTACATAGACTAGATAATAATCTGACATTACTACAACGACTATAGGACGGTACTTATATAGACTAGATACTAATCAGACATTACTACAGCGACTATAGGACGGTACATAAACTAATCTGACATCACTACAGCGACTATAGAATGGTTCATAGACTAGACACTACTCCGACATTTCTACAACGACTATAGGACGGTACATAGACTATATACTAACCTGACATCACTACAGCAACTATAGGATGGTATAAAGACTAGATGTTAATCTGACATTACTACAACGACTATAGAACGGTACATAGAATAGACACTAATCTGACATTACTACAGCGACTATATGACCTTACATAGACTAGATATTAATCTGACATTACTACGGCGACTATAGGACGGTATATAGACTATATACTAACCTGACATCACTACAGCAACTATAGGATGGTATAAAGACTAGATGTTAATCTGACATTACTACAACGACTATAGAACGGTACATAGAATAGACATTAATCTGGCATTACTACAGCGACTATATGACGTTACATAGACTATATACTAATCTGACATTACTACAGCGACTATATGACGTTACATAGACTATATACTAATCTGATATTACAACGGCGACTATAGGACGGTACATAGACTATATACTAATCTGACATTACTATGACAACTATATGACCTTACATAGACTAGACACTAATCTGAGATTACTACGGCGACTATATGACCTTACATAGAATAGACACTAATCTGACATTACAACGGCGACTACAGGACGGTACATATACTAGACACTAATCTGAGATTACTACGGCGACTATATGACGTTACATAGACTATATACTTATCTGACATTACTACGGCGACTATATGACGTTATATAGAATAGACACTAATCTGACATTACTACAGCGACTATATGACGTTACATAGACTATATACTAATCTGATATTACAACGGCGACTATAGGACGGTACACAGACTATATATTAATCTGACATTACTACAGCGACTATATGACGTTACATAGACTATATACTAATCTGATATTACAACGGCGACTATAGGACGGTACACAGACTATATACTAATCTGACATTACTATGACGACTATAGGACGGTACATAGACTAGACACTAATCTGACATTGCTACGGCGACTACAGGACGGTACATATACTATACACTAATCTGACATTACTACGGCGACTACAGGACGGTACATATACTATATAACCATCTGACATTACGACGGCGACTATATGACGGTAAATAGACTAGACACTAATCTGACATTACAACGGCGACTACAGGACGGTACATATACTATACACTAATATGACATTACTACGGCGACTATAGGACGTTACATAGACTATATACTAATCTGACATTCGACAATAAAACATGTTTAAAAACGTTTTTACTGAAAAATAGCGATAACCTGTTTACAGTTACCTTTAAATGTTTTAATTTTACAATATGCAAAACATGTTAAGCCGAAACCCCGTTTGCACTTCTTCGAAAAGGGGCTGGATGTTAATTTACCTAACCAAGGCTAAGTTTGGGGAAAATAACACAAAATATGACTTTGACCTTGGTTATTTGTGTCGTTCAGTGATGTCCACCAATGCCAACTATACATATGATCAAATATCAAACAAAGAAATTAAAGTTATCATAAAAAGTTAACTGAGGTTAACTTACCTAACCAAACGGATGTTTAGGTCAAATAATGCAAAACATGACCTTGACCTTAGTATTTTTGTCATTCAGCGATATCCACCAATGCTAACAATACATATGACCAAGTATCAAAGACACAAAGTGAGGCAATCACATAAAGTTAACTGAGGTTCAGTTACCTAACCAAGGTTAAGTTACCTAACCAAGGTTAAATTTGGGGGAAATTAGCAAAATATGACCTTGACCTTGATAATTTTTGTCGTTCAGTGATGTCGACCAATACCAAAAATACATATGACCAAGTATCAAACAAAGAAAATGAGGCAATCACATACAGTTAACTGAGGTTAGTTACCTAACCAAGGTTAAGTTACCTAACCAAGGGCAAGTTTTGGAAAAATAACGCAAATATGACACTGGCCTTGGTATAGACGTCCGTTGACCCAACAAAGCACCTGACAAAGTTTCATGAAAATTCATGCGGCGGTTGTTCAGATACAGTTGATTTAAAATGCGGCGGCCGGCGCCGCCGCCGGAAATGTGACTGCTATGTCTCGCTATACCCACTATCGTGGGCGAGACAAAAAGACAACTCAGTGATAATATAATAGCAATTGGATTGAAAGATTAGCGTCTGTGAAGGTAATCTCGGTTTTTAGCAATGTGCATTTACATTAGAAGAAAGGGTTTAATGTTAGATGTTTTTTTATTATTGCGGTAGTAGTGCAGCAGACCTAATCAAAATCTTTAGAAGATGCTTCACTTAAAGTTTCATCAACTCTGTTTACTACAATAATTAAAGAGGTGTTGCTTATTTTAAAAGCAGACAGCACCAAAAAGAGATACATATATAGCTGTACACACAAACAGTTAGGAATATCAAAGACAATTTCCTTTATATTATTAGTGTTCTTATGATTAATATTTAGAACAAATGCAAGTTATGCAGAAAAACTAACGGGGCACCGCGAGCTTTAAAAAAATATTCAAGATTGCCGTTTGTCCGTTTAATAGTTTAACATCAATCAATAATCAGTGACGATACCGATTTGGAACCAGCTGTATTCCTATGCTGAGAACAGATTTATAGACTGTATCCCTGAAATTTACATCTAATTATTGTAGTAAAAAACCAGTTAGAACCAGTTCTAAACGCATGTGTAGACTGTATCCGTAAAATTGATACGTAATTCAAGTAGTAGAAAAGACCCATAAAATGCCTGTATACCAATTTGACCGCGTCCCGGTATTCTTACTAAAATACACTTGTTTTATGAACAGTAAAATGGCGTTGTTACTCAGTCCAACGCCCATAGCAGCTTTTTGAGTCCGGGATAATAACTTACAATCTCATCACAAATGGCACATATGCTGCCAAAAAAATCCACAGAAAAGTGGGGTCATGTATCTTCTAAGAAAGAACTTGTCTCATGAATGAATGCTCCCTTTAAAAACATAAACACTGAAATGCCAAAATATTGTATTCATACACTCATTTCCATATAAGCAAAAACATTTCCAAACTCACAATTTTAACATGACAATGCTTGAAAAATGTAACAAATAGATCAACAATGTGATATAAACCAAAAATGGCACTATAGATTAGAGAAAACGCCTTTTACAAAAGGAAACGAGAATAATTGGCTAGCCGCCATTGTGCGACTACTCCAGACCGACACTTCCTCTGATGCAATGCCGGGGTGTGCTACACCTAATCTGAAATAATTTTATTGTACTATAGAAATGTTAAGTAATGTGAAAATAACCAGATGTTTATTTGTTGTTTTTTCCTTTTTGATGATTGCCTTTATGCGAAATCGTCCTTTTGACGCTATTGTTTTTTAATACAAAAACAAAGTTAGTCTCGAACATCCAGAATTCTCGCGAGACTTCTCCGTCTCTTTTTGAAGAACTCGCTTCTTTGAAAAAGCCTCGCGAGAGCTCTGGATGGTCGAAACTGTTCATGATAAAAAAAAAATTATGTCGATAAACAATAATCTTAATAGTATAGCATTTTATAATTTTCATTTTGAGGCGATCACAAAAGCGACTTTGATGTGATATATTTGTTTTACTGGTAAATGACGAACGCATGCCTGTGAAACCCCGGGCTGTGCATTGTGTAAAAGTAATACATAGTTTTGAATACAATCGTGCATTGAGTAAAACTGATTGGAAATAACTAGACAACAGAGATGAAATAGATTTCAAATGTAATATTTTTACCTGTAACACTAATTGCACAAGAACATAATTAAAATTTTAAGACAAAACATTGCCAATACAATGTATCTATATTCTTAAAGGCATTATCCCGCCAAATAACGCCATCACTACACTACGTTTATCAAAATTCTATCCAGGCTACCAGGTCATATAATACTGTATATGTACCGATTATAAGTATAGATTTATTCATGCTTAAAATACCATTAACTCTTAATTCGATGCTCCAGTTTTGGGGTTTGGCCGTTTATATTGTGTCTATAGAGTTTGGATTCTCAAAAATATTTAAAGGGAATGTAGCGCCACAGCCAAACAGCTTTATTATTTAGAGTTCGGTAAAACTTGGAAAAAGGTGAAAGAATTATCAAAATCGGATGATAAACAAAGAAGATATGACCATTTAAATGTTGTTCTAAAACGAATATGGGAGCCGCCATTTTTAGAACTATGACGTCATAGTTCCAAATTACCATATATGGAATATTGATCAAAATCATTTAAAGCAAAAAAAATCGCTGCAAATGAATGCAAAATCCTTTACTGATCATATAAAGCATTATTGCCATTAAGTATACATATTTTTCATACAGTAGCTGTCATTTTTTCCTATTAATCAGTATTTTTTCATATTTATAAATATTCCATATATGGTCATTAGAACTCAAATGGCGGCTTCCATATCCGTTTCAACAGAACCTTCAAATAATCATAACTTCTTTGTTTATCATCCGATTTTGGAAATTCTTTTACCTTTATTCATTTTTTTCAGAACTCTCAATAATCATGAAAGATAGTTTGGCTGTGGCGCTACATTCCCTTTAAGTTATATAATACAACTTGTCATCAGTAGGTTTAGGAAAAGTGTACATATGTTGTAAAGTTTGGCTGTTGTTGGTGGGATAGTTACTTTAAGGACCTCCGAGAAGACTGGACTTGACATCAAACTTTCTATTTTCATAAACTCGGGCAATCATATTATACATTACTCTTAAGTTTTACAGCTGTAAGATAAGCTGCCCGCCATAAAGTTGTTGAACAAATGGCATTTCGATGTTTAATCCGGCGAACATCCCCGGATTATGGATAATGTACACCAAAATCTGTTCGAAAAACAAGGATTAACAGCAAAAACGAGACAGGTGTGGATGGCGATGGACTTATCTCAACCCGGGTTGATCCTTCATATTTACCCTGCTATACTATCATTTTAATACTTTCCTGTATCAACTTTAAAAATCACAATTTATTTACCAATGAAGTACAGCCACATTGGTGATATCCGCATTATCGTGATTTTATCCTTGTTCAAATTTACCAATCACACAGAACAAACACATTAAGCCGATTCAACACGCGCGTCTATCTCTGATAATATATTCATATATTTGATAAAAATGCCGTTAATATACTTGCTATCAAATAGCCATGAATTATTGAATAGTTACAAGAAGAATATTGACTGTAGACAAGTTGACTCGCCGTCTTTGATCGTCAGAAGAGCTATGTAGCGGCTGTTCATGAACATGTAACAACTCTCAAATGTTTGATTTAATATCTTTACTCCAATTTTTTAATTGTTTTTATTTCTTTGATAATTGCGTCTAAAGTAGCGTGACTAAGACTAGTTTGAGGGATTTCTTTCGTTGCTGGGCAATCGTATCGCCATTTTGGATAAGGACGTCACACTTATTTTTAACAAAGGCTAACTCATTATGCAATGTGTGTACGACAAACATTGAATGCACTCCTGAGGAATCTGTACGCAGCGAGCACAGGGTAGTGCATAAGAATCAGATCGCTATCATACAATCTTATAATCGCTATCGTTCGTACTACAGCTATTGATGTAGACGCTAACGTTTAGTACGCTGATCCCATCTACTTCGTAGACTTCAGTAACACAATTTCAGCTAGTTTCTAAGTGCTTTAGTTTAAGTAGTTGAAATGGTGTTAGCACATGCATATTGGTATGACTTTCACATTACACATACAACTGTGGTCTCTGTGGTAATTGTTTTTCACAGATGATTTTATTCATAATTTCATGGATAGACAGGTACAGTGTATGTAGATCTATGATAATTTCTACAAATTATGATAATGAAATGGAATAACGAGATACAAATAACACAGTCTGCGAAACTGAAAAGATAACAATGATTATCGGGTATAACTTTTATAATTCCAAGTATATTTATTGTGTTTGAAATTGTCGGAGTTTCATGATAAGCCACACAAATAAACACCGTCAACGTTTGTTGATCAAACCTTTCGTACTATGCACTAACCTGTTCTCGCCAAGTACAGATTCCCTGGGAGTGGAATAAGGTCGACTGAAAAATATGGTATCACACCATTCCAGTAACTTCTGAGAATATCCTTGTACATAGGTGTAGGAGCCGGTGTGTGGTGGCGACACCGCCCACACCCCCAATGTTGATAGTGGATGGGGGCCAGAGTATGCTTTGTTGTACCCCTCCCGCTCCCACCCGCCCGGTCAATAATTTGAAGAAAAAAATGGTTGACGCTCAAAAAAAAACTATTAACGCTCAATAACCCCCCTTTTCCCCCTATATAATGTTGTATATTTTTGTGTAATTTTGATTGTCAACAAACATTGACAATTGACAGGTAGTAGTGGTAGTAGTTGTAGTAGAATAAGTAATAGTAGTATCAGCAGCAGCAGCAGCAGCAGCAGCAGCAGCAGCAGCAGCAGCAGCAGCAGCAGAAGCAGCAGCATTAGTAATGGTTGTAGTAGAAGTAGTATCAGTAGTAATAGCAGCAGTAGCAGCAGCAGCAGCAGCAGCAGTAGTAGGAGGAGGAGGAGGAGAAGGGGAGGAGGAGCGGCAGCAGCAGTAGCAGTAGTAGTAGGAGGAGGAGGAGAAGGGGAGGAGGAGCGGCAGCAGCAGTAGCAGTAGTAATAGTAGGAGGAGGAGAAGGGGAGGAGGAGCGGCAGCAGCAGCAGTAGCAGTAGTAGTAGTAGGAGGAGGAGAAGGGGAGGAGGAGTGGCAGCAGCAATAGCAATAGTAGTAGTAGGAGGAGGAAGAGAAGGGGAGGAGGAGCGGCAGCAGCAGTAGCAATAGTAGTAGTAGGAGGAGGAGAAGGGGAGGAGGAGCGGCAGCAGCAGTAGCAGTAGTAGGAGGAGGAGGAGGAGGAGGAGAAGGGGAGGAGGATCGGCAGCAGCAGTAGCAGTAGTAGTAGTAGAGTAGGAGGAGAAGGGGAGGAGGGGCGACAGCAGCAGCAGTAGCAGTAGTAGTAGTAGGAGGAGGAGAAGAGGAGGAGGAGCGGCAGCAGCAGTAGCAGCAGTAGTAGTAGGAGTAGGAGGAGAAGGGGAGGAAGAGCGGCAGCAGCAGTAGCAGCAGTAGTAGTAGGAGGAGAAGGAGAAGGGGAGGAGGAGCGGCAGCAGCAGTAGCAGTAGTAGTAGGAGGAGGAGGAGAAGGGGGAGGAGCGGCAGCAGCAGTAACAGTAGTAGTAGTAGGAGGAGGAGAAGGGGAGGAGGAGCGGCAGCAGCAGTAGCAGTAGTAGTAGTAGTAGGAGAAGGGGAGGAGGAGCGGCGGCAGCAGCAGTAGCAGTAGTAGTAGTAGGAGGAGGAGAAGGGGAGGAGGAGCGGCAGCAGCAGTAGCAGTAGTAGTAGTAGGAGGAGAAGAAGGGGAGGAGGAGCGGCAGCAACAGTAGTAGTAGTAGGAGGAGGAGGAGAAGGGGAGGAGGAGCGGCAGCAGCAGTAGCAGTAGTAGTAGGAGGAGGAGGAGAAGGGGAGGAGGAGCGGCAGCAGCAGTATAAGTATAGTAGGAGGAGGAGGAGAAGAGGAGGAGGAGCGGCAGCAGCAGTAGTAGTAGTAGTAGGAGGAGGAGAAGGGAGGAGGAGCGGCGGCAGCAGCAGTAGCAGTAGTAGTAGTAGGAGGAGGAGAAGGGGAGGAGGAGCGGCAGCAGCAGTAGCAGTAGTAGTAGTAGGAGGAGAAGAAGGGGAGGAGGAGCGGCAGCAACAGTAGTAGTAGTAGTAGGAGGAGGAGAAGGGGAGGAGGAGCGGAAGCAGCAGTAGCAGTAGTAGTAGTAGTAGGAGGAGGAGAAGGGGAGGAGGAGCGGCAGCAGCAGCAGTAGCAGTAGTAGTAGTAGTAGGAGGAAGAGAAGGGGAGGAGGAGCGGCAGCAGCAGTAGCAGTAGTAGTAGTAGGAGGAGGAGAAGGGGAGGAGGAGCGGCAGCAGCAGTAGTAGTAGTAGGAGGAGGAGGAGAAGGGGAGGAGGAGCGGCAGCAGCAGTAGCAGTAGTAGTAGGAGGAGGAGGAGAACGGGAGGAGGAGCGGCAGCAGCAGTAGCAGTAGTAGTAGGAGGAGGAGGAGAGGGGGATGAGGAGCGGCAGCAGCAGTAGCAGTAGTAGTAGTAGTAGTAGTAGGAGGAGAAGGGGAGGAGGGGCGGCAGCAGCAGTAGTAGTAGTAGTAGGAGGAGGAGAAGGGGAGGAGGAGCTGCAGCAGCAGTAGCAGTAGTAGTAGGAGGAGGAGAAGGCGAGGAGGAGCGGCAGCAGCAGTAGCAATAGTAGTAGGAGGAGGAGGAGAAGGGGAGGAGGAGCGGCAGCAGCAGTAGCAGTAGTAGTAGGAGGAGGAGGAGAGGGGGAGGAGCGGCAGCAGCAGCAGTAGCAGTAGTAGGAGGAGGAGAAGGGGAGGAGGAGCGGCAGCAGCAGTAGCAGCAGTAGTAGTAGGAGGAGGAGGAGGAGGGGAGGAGGAGCGGCAGCAGCAGCAGAAGCAGTAGTAGTAGGAGGAGGAGGAGAAGGGGAGGAGGAGCGGCAGCAGCAGCAGTAGCAGTAGTAGTAGTAGGAGGAGGAAAAGGGGAGTAGGAGCGGCAGCAGCAGTAGTAGCAGTAGGAGGAGGAGGAGAAGGGGAGGAGGAGCGGCAGCAGCAGTAATAGTAGTAGAAAACAGCAGCAGCAGCAATATCAATAATAATAATAGTAGTAGCAGCAGCATTAATAGTAAAATAAGTAATAGTAGTACCAGCAGCAGCAGCAACAACAGCAGAAGCAGCAGCATTAGTAATGGTTGTAGTAGAAGTAGTACCAGTAGTAATAGCAGCCGCAGCAGTAGTAGAAAGCAGCAAAGCAGCATCGTTAGTAATTGTTGTAGCAGAAGTAGTAGTAGTAGCAGTAGTAGTAGTAGTATCTGTAGAAGTAGAAGCAGCAGCCGCAGCAGCCTCAGCAGCCGCAGCAGTAGCTGTACAACGGCAGCAGTAGCAATAGCAGTAGAAGTGTTTTTTAGTAGTAGTAGTAGACTCTAGGACTCTACTTGAATATTCTACAGTAATACTCCACTCCAAATTTTACAACATGTCGGCAGTTCACATTTGGGTATACTAGTACCCAGTATCTAGTATGGTATACTAGTACCCAGTATCTAGTATGGATATAATTTTACCAAGGACGCGATCGCTAGGAAAAGGTCGATTTTTTTTTTGATTTTTTTTTGTAGTGCTTACCGCACATAGTTACGCAGCCAAGAACAGGAAACTACGACTTACAAAGAATCTCCACGTACAACAACAACTCCATGTATTTATAAATGCTTGTTTTCATTGCTTTGTATGACAAACACTGTATTCCTGAAATAAATATTCTTTCAAACCAATCGTGGTGGTTGTGATGGATATCTTCTAGATATTGGTGTCTAATTATACGTCTGTTGCTGCTGCTGCTGCTACTGCTGCTGATGATGATGATGGTGGTGGTGCCCATGTGGCGACGGATGTTAGAATGTATACTGCCAGATACAACATATCCGCGGATTACGAATACAACATGAATTATTGGGGTTTTGTATATATAAATTGGCTACCACCCAAACATAATCTAGTGTCTGTTATTAACTATGAACACTATTGATTCAAAGTGCTACGCTCTCCGCGCTGTCTCATATGGCTTTTTGGATGCTGTACACAAATAATTCCTGGAGATGTTAGTCTAGTTCATCTGCGACGCTTGCTTGTTTTCAAGACAAACGTCTAGACAGGACCTCCTGAACAAAGTTTGATTTTTGCCGATACACTGGTAAGGTTTCTGATTGGCTGAGACAAGAACACCTGCTATCCAAGATATACTGAAAGACAATAAACTTATAAAAAAAAAGAAAAAGAGGAAACTACATCATAATATCGACGAACTAAATGCGGATGGTAAGAAATACCTTAATAAAAAAAATAATAATTACGGTCACGTGGTTCCAGTTTCAAATTTGTTTCTGCACAACTTGTCCAGACGTTTATATTAACAATCAAGCGTCGAAGATGATCAAGACTAAGGCGATTTGGACACATTTATATTTAGTGTTTTCCATTTATCATGCACTACGTATATCTCTTAGAAATGTTTTAAGTTCAAATCTCTTGAAAGATTGTATTTCTTTTTCTTTCGTTCACAGACCATCTTAAGAAATATATTTCAATAGACGTCTAGATGGCTGAATGTCGAAATCATGAAACAAATTTATTCATT
Organism: Cyrtodaria siliqua; assembly: GCA_037043455.1. NCBI lineage: Eukaryota > Metazoa > Mollusca > Bivalvia > Adapedonta > Hiatellidae > Cyrtodaria > Cyrtodaria siliqua. The sequence goes on along the minus strand of JAWPHD010000565.1, from coordinate 306,807 downwards.
TTGTATTTATCTGATTGATGGGGTTGTGTCGGGATATCACGGTCAGTCAGATCCCAGACAAATATTTGACTGATGAATATAAGAGTTTTTCTGGCATTCTCAGAATCGCGTATACAAATCACCATAAACGATGGTGATATTTGTTGCAGGGGAATAACGAATAGGTGATTACAAACCAGCGCACTGAAAAAAAAGAAATTCAAAATAAACCACTCACTCCTAGTCATTCTTAGACAAAATGACGTATCTTTTAGTTTGAAAAAACAACAACGGACACATGCGTTGAGGAACAGTCTACAACATTATCGGTCTCAACCTGTTTACCTGCGTTTTCCCGATTATTCGTTTTAAGAGACAAGCCCCGGTCGCCTGTTATATAATTAGTACGATCGCGTGACTTCTTCACATTTTGCCCATAAAGGCTGCTTATTACTAACCTTCGTTGCAGAATTATTCCACTATTAGTTCGAGTGTGCAAATGATAGATGTGGTTGTGTGATTCTTGGAAATCGGTCGTCTGTAATCGCAACTGCAGACGACACGGACAAAGAAATGCCCGGCCAACATGCGCGCGTTCGTGACTCAGCCATAATGACGAATAGCTGTTAATTGTTAATAAAACAGAGGCATGAGATGCGTCAAGTACACGTACACAATTAAGTACGCAGTTCTAATACTGACCTTGGGTTGTCGTCTGCAAAGTGACCTAGCGAATTCCCAATGTTAAAACGGATATTAGTTTAAATTGAATTTAAATAAAAGCACAACTGCATGCAAACGTTTACATTCTGTTCGTGGCAGATCAGGTTCATTCGCACCATTTCCAGGTTCATTATCATGCATGGCAGAGTCTCTTAAATATCATCTTCTTTCCGTTTTAATGTGTCTTCCTTATTCGCATTCTTCCTGTGCATATTGTCCCTTCTTCCTATTGCTTCGTGCCACTCTATTGAATTCGTGCTCTTACAACTGACATAAAACATCACTTGTGTACTTTATTCAATTATTTCAAAAGTTTTCTTCCTGTCTACAAAACTCGCGAAAACCTCCGGAAGTGAGGGTAAAACAGTAAAACACCTGTTGTCAATATACTGCTTACATGTTTTTATACAACACAATCTTACCAAAATGTTCTTAATTTTACTGGTTTTTTTTATAAGAAAATGAACCAGGTCAAGTCTATTTTTCACTCGCTTCCATTTTAATAAAATATGACAGATCAGATTTACACATTTCCCACTGGTGACCTCTTTTTGGATAAGCCAATCAGAAAGCACGAATTCAATAGGAAGCTTCTGGACGATTTAGATCAGTTAACATGACCTACTTTGAGTCAGGTTTTTCACTTTCTCTTTGACATGATGATAGTTTATAGTTATTGAAATGTCTATCTAGTTATATATTTGAAATGTCTATTTAGTTATATATTCATTTAGTTTGTTTATACCAGGGACTCAGTTACGTAATACGTATGTAATATAAACGGGCCCTGTTTATACCTTCAACCACAAACATTTTAATAACTTGTTATTAGGTCTGTGCTTCAACATATAACGCACATGCGCAGATCGATCTGTTAAGGGGCACGAATTTACAGGAGAAGGTGTCAGACCAGTCAGGAAGTACTTCCGGGTCGTAGGGTGCTGAAATAATTCCTTGAAAGAATCCAAAGTTTCTAGTTTGCATGTGTTTTTCCCAAAGATTAGTTTCTATTACATTGTTAAATCTAACCTGAGGTTAGTAGTATGTCTGTTGTCATGAATAGTACGTATTTTACTGTGTTTGTCAGGATTATTTCTTTGGAGAGTATGAGCACAGAGGTTAGGTAGAGATGTAGTTTTGACAGATGTTTATTTCAAAATATGAATAGTGTAAATGAATGACGCGAAATGTTGAAAAACTGAATCGGTGTGGGACCGTTTGCTAGCCAAATGTGTTTAATATACAGAATAAAAGTGTATTTAAGCGAACGAATGTTGTGGAACTTGTGACTGATCTCCAAATATAGCCTATGTTGCATTGTGTTCAATGGGCTGATTTTCACCGGTGTGACACCTGAAGGGCATACTTCATCCTTCATGTCATCTCGCTCTGAGGATGCTTTACAATATAACCTAATAGGCTAATATGATTTGTTAACGAGACGGAAAACACCCCCATTTTATATTTAAGAAATAAAATATTTCCAGCGGGTTTATTTGTCCCAGATCAAAACCTGGTGAGCGGAACTTGAAGACCATCGATACGAAGGGCCCTAGGCCCGCGGTTTCGATATGTTTCAAGTCTCAACCACCACCAGGTTTTGATCTCGCACAATATAAACCCGCTGGAAATAAAAAAAAAAGATTTATCTGACATTGATTTTTATGTATTTTATACAAACATTTTTGATAGCTTGAACATAATACAAACACATTCTCACAACTTACATTGTACATGCATCTCTCAGTACCAAAGGAAGAAAATATTAATGTTTATCGTGTTCAAACCCGTTCAATTTGTTGTTTAAACTTAACGTTGCCTGAAACTAACTGGATGTTTTCCGACGTTAAAAAGCGTTTAAAATGACGTTCTAACGTTGAAGGACGTGACGTCAGAGGTTTATATAACTTTTTTAAAAACTCCTCAATAGCCAATCAGCATTGAGTATTTTCATAAACCATGTTAGATAACAATATTAATGATCGTGTTGAGCGAGTCTTCTTGTATACTTTGTCACTCCTAAAACAGCTTATGTTCGTTATTATTGGCAGGACTTTATATCATCCCAGTTATTGGCTTCCATTGGAATCTGTCTTTTAGGATTGGAATCTCTTGGGAGGCTTGAAAACAGCAACTCTCGTGCCTAATGCTTTAGTGTGTGATACCGAGGTGGCGCCATCTCACCAGTTCTTACGCCTTGGTGTCCGTGTATATATAATTATATACCAAAAAACGCACCATAAAGCCTACACATTTTCTACACCATACAATTCGATAAATGCCGTCCACGAATGTGATGGCACTTTTTGTTCCACACGGTGCTTTTTGATCGCATTTTGTCAACATTTCGCAAAAATGTATTCGTTTTGTTCGCAAGGCGCCCGCACAAATTGATTCATGTTGTCCGCGTGGCGCGTACAGACAAACATGCACCGTGCAAAACATGCAACGCCATTTTTTTTTATTATTTTCTTTAAATGCGGACAAAAGGCGTCGCCATTATTTGAGGATTCCAGATTCAGACTCAATGTCGAACTGAATCTGCATGTTTGCGAAAAGAATATAAATAGAAAACAGCCGAGATGTTCCGATTGCTATGAATAGAATCGAGTTTCCTTTGAAACTCTTCTTGGTGTAACACACTCATTGCGTTAGCCAATGTTGTCATTCATATATAGGGCCATTTTAAATTATAATAAGTCACATTCTCATGAAAAATTACCCAGATGCTCCCAACAAATCAATAGAAAAGTAGTGACTTGTCTCATCAAAGACTGGATCAATTAAAAACATAAACGGCACTGAGATGCCAAGCTGATGTATTTATACACTCATTTCCATAACAGCAATGTTTGTTAAAAATATATCACAATTTCCACATGACAATACTTGAAACATGTCACACATAGATCAACAATGTGATATAAACCAAAAATGACACACTAAATTAGTGAAAATGCCTTTTTTTATCCACGCAAAAAGAAGAATTATTTACTTGTCGCCATTATGCGAACCTACTCAAGACCGACACTTCCTGTAATTGTTTGAGCTGAAGAGAAAGGTTTATTGCACACCTGTATAATTCTAACCAATCTTTTTCTGTCTTTTTACCCATGTGACAATCGCATATTTCCACTATTGTACTCAAAAGCAGTTGCTTTAATACAAAAATCTACATTATCTTCATACTTTATTCCATTTGGTATCTTAAGTCTAATAAATCTATATTTAGTAGATGTGGAGTCCAAAAAAAACATATTCCGTATTTGTACTATGAGATTAGATGTGGAGTCCAAAAAATTCATATTCCATAGTTGTACTAACTCTAACAGTAAAAATAAACGAGTCAGTAACGATTTACCTCACAATAATTGAAATTGAATTGAAACAGTACTGTTTTGATACGTTAAGCGTGTTTTTCAAATTATATTTTACACATGCATTTAATAAATGTTGAAAGTTGTATTGTTTTTGCCGTGTTCAATTAATAACAGAAATATCAAGTTGGAATTCAAATGTACAACGTTTGGTTGGACTAGTGATGTGTGAAATAAAGAGGTCAGTTAACTGTGTAGAATACAATACTGAATTCAACTGAACTCGCACCCAGCAGACAGAATCCATATTTGGACTCGGCATCGCCTCGTCCCCAAATATAGATTCTGTCTACTGGGTACCCGTCCAATAGAATTCAGTATTGTACTCAACACTGTTAAATAACCTCATAATTTATCACGCCTCAGACAGCCTGAGGTAAATGCTAACTTAGTTTCTCATCGAGGTTGGAGTGACTATAGACCTTAAGCATTACAAACCGTACCTCCGCATCCGAACGATTATGGAGAACTCGCAAGTACTGTGAGGTTTTTCATTTCTGAATTCAACGTGAAACTTCATCGTCATATGTGTCGTTCTTGACTAAATCATTAACGATCTGCATGTTTCTGTCAACGCAGAATGTTGTAGAACTTTTATAAAAATGAATTCCAATGACTTGAAAGCTTTTATAAGTTTACACTGATTGGCGTCACATTGGCTAATTGGAAGATGTTTGGGATATCTGATAAATATTCGTCACTGATTTGGCACATGTACATTTATTGTCCTAGTTCATTTGGTGTTATGTAATTAATATTGATCTAATTATTTCACAATTCTCTTTGTATTATTATTTTTTAGAAAAAAAGGGAATATTTTATTAACTGTAATGCACCATTCATGGAGCAAGTTCTTGTAGCTTGTACCATTACTCAAGTCTGTTTAGTACAACGTTCGAATAGTCAGCGCTGACTACGCCCACCCCGCCCCGCCCCTCACACACACTTCCTTAAATGCCCCCCACTCCCGCCTCCCCCACACACAACTCACACACGTAATTAAACTGCGTTATATAAGGGCTGTATAATAAGGTTCTGCGCACACCTTCATATATCGAAACAGCAACACGTTTTCATCCATCTGCACTCATAAATGCTGATCTAGATCAGCACAACAGTTGAATAAATCAGGAGTAAGTACTTACTCCCTGAATAAATGTAGCAGTTTATCTGAGGTTTTCGCGTTTAACGTGCACTTAGCAAATGCCCTACAAGCAATAAAAAAATATGTTTCGCGACTGGAAAACATTAAAAAGCATAAAAAAATGCCTTGAAACCATGTGCCGCTTTTAAAATGACAAAATGGTCCTACACACCAGACAGACGCCTAGTTTAACGGTCGAAAGTGGCCATACGATTCCAAAATTAAGACACTATACCACAGTCATTGCTGAAAATCACGCATATGGTAGGGTGTGTGTGTTGTCGATCTAGCTTATATAACCACATTGACATATAGAAATATATCTAAATACCAATTTATTCACGGGCGAAACTATACACTGCTGACCACTAAGCGAAGAATTAATATGTCTAGGATTTATTCTCTGAAAATTGCAGAGTTTTCTCCGGTTTTGGGCCGAGATTTATTCTCTGAAAAAATACAGAGTTTCTCCGGTTTTGGGCCGAGATTTATAACAGAATTTGCCGAAACTCTGCAGTTCTGCAGGTGAAAAGGCTCTTTGCCCATTCGGCATAATTTATATATCGATGTAAATCGATGGGGCCTGGAATTTTCGTTTCTGTTGTTATCATATAGCTAAACCTGTTTGCGCCTTAAAACCCAGTTCAATTCAATTCTTCGTAGAAATTTCCTCTGTCAATTTCCGAATATTCGGTAAATATAGTGACTGCTACAAAGGTAAGGCTGACATTAGCCATACAGGAAGTAAATCGCTTTGGTATTCATGCCTGGTGTAATCGAAAGGAGTTCCCAAATATATAATCCCTAACTTTTTTTTCTGATAAAAGGCATTTTTGAGTATTTAAGGCCTGTTTTTTCTAGCTGAAATGACTTTATTGACTTGTTTGTGAGAACTAAGAACCATTTGCGTGGTTGTATGATGATTTTATTTATCATTAACTTGAAAGTTTTGAAAGTAAACGTGGAAGCACGTGTAAGAATGAATGCAGTTTGTTCGCGGGGTCAACACAGATCAGAATGTTATTTTCTTATATGCCTCATTGCCCCTACTATTCTTAGCAGTTTTCTAGAGAGGAAGGTCTCATGACTAAGAATATGTAAGTGAATCTTAGTTTGAACTTAATTTTTGAAAAATAGCTAACTAGAAAGCTTGCAAAATATATCGTTAGCTGGCCCCCAATAGATAAATGTATCGTTTCCGGTTTGCTTGCGTATTACGTAACTTTTCAGAACAACTCAACAAAGGCTTAATTACCATGACATGGTGAAATGATGATAATAAGTGAATAAATATGTAAAATAATAATAAAAATACACACACTCTTTTGATGTCGCCATAGCAACATATTTTACCTCGATTCCTATCCACTAAAGGCCAACTACGGCAATCTGGCAATAGCCACTTCACTAATGAATTAAGGCAGCTCGTCTAAACAGCCATAAACTAGTTAATTATTTAGTTCATTAAGCGCGTGCACCTACACACTCAGGTTCATTTGGAACCATACACAGTTACAAAAGAGCGCGTATTCCGTGTAGAGTACATTCATGTCGAAAACCGGTCCCAATTAGTCAACACTTGTATAACTCTCACATGCAAATCGGCAGTGGAACAGTCTTCCGATTGGTTTTGAAAAGTTGCCCTTTTCTTCGTTTTATAAAATCAGTCACAGTGACACAGTGCCCCTTTTAAATTGAAATGATAGGGTAATACTATCATCTTTGCATGAATGCTTTGAAATGTAAATCCGGTGTTCAGCCGTATCATTTAACTTTTCCAATTGTTTTACTTAAATAGAAAATAGGTATACAGCCAAACAATCTCTATTATTGGGAGTTCTGAAAAACTTTGATAAAAGGTGAACTAACTATCAAATCGGATGATAAACAAGGAAGATATACCCTTTTGAAGGTTGTTCTGAAAACGGATATGGGAGACGCCGTTTTTGGGAACTCAGAATTCAAAATCCTTTACTGACTTATTTTTCAAACAGTTGCTGGTATTGTTTCCCTATAAATCTGTAAATTGTCATATTTATATGATAATTTAGAACTATGGTGTCGGAGTTCTCAAAATGGCGGCTTCCATATCCGTTTCAAAAGAACCTTCAAATGATCATAATTATCTTCTTTGTTTATTATCCGATTTTGATAATTGTTTCACCCTTTTCCAAGTCAGTAATAGTGTTTGACTTTACTACATTCCCTTTAACCCCTTTTCAGCAATTTTTGTCTTCTGCTTTTATTTTCAAAAAGGGCATATTAGGTGATAACTGTGCACTCGTTGATGAGGTGACCGCAACATAGTAATGCTGGCCGCCAAGAAAACAGTCTGCAGTACTAACCCACTTTGCATGTTCGTTTATCAAAGCTCAAACAAATAATGTAACGAACGGGCCATCGTGATCATGTCAATTTTGAGTGGGAAATTTAATATTAATCTTTAACGTCTGCGTTTTATTACCTAAATTAGAGTTAATTTACGCTGTTGAAGAGTTTGAACGAAATGCTTAAGCCGTTGCCACGAGTTATTACACATTATTGGTCTGTAAATGGAACCAAACCATTTTCTTCCCTGTCGCAAACAGCCCTAATTGAAATTTCACAGTAGCATACACTTAGCGGTCATTGTACCTACACTAAAACCTTCAGAAATCTGGACAGACCTACAGAATTCCAATAATTGCGCCGGCTCGTATAGTTGATTCATACAAATTAACCTGCCAGAATTACTCATCGATTCCGTCAACGGATGCGCTTGTTTGTATGAGAATTTCGTTCCCATGAAAGGAAATGCTCTAAAGGCCTTTTACTTTTTATTTGCTTTCTTTGACGAGCATCAGTCAATCAGCGTTCTTTTCTGTCGCAGACGACTTAATCTAATTTAGTCATCGCTCTTCGATTTATTTTTAAAATATCAATCCGCACGTTTGCTGCTGGTACTACTTTCAAAAAGGTAGTGTCGTAAAATGTCGTCTGCAGGCATTGAGTGACTCATAACTTCACAAGCATCTGCAGCGAGTCATAGATCAGGAAAACAAGAAGACATTAGTCAAAGCAGTAATGACAAAAGGGATGAGTTTCAACTGATAGAACGCTAAATGTTGAACCATAAAGTATCTGCAATCGCTTTGTATTGATACTTTGCAGTAAACCAGACACGGTATTACGAGATACGTAAGTGTTGCTTGACTCCGGAAATTAAGGTAGGACCTAGAGCATGAACTTAATAATAATAAATAACTTATTTTTTCCAATTTATGTTTGCAGTCTTAATTCACTAAACGTATTTGGTTCGGTTAAGGATGTAAACGATCAAACACAGTATGACAGTTATATTCAGGCGTGCATACGATACGTTGCAATGGTTATTGGCTACGGACTTGAAGGCGACGAGGCAAACTTAGGACTGAATGGGTCTATGTTTTGCGCAGGTTACATTACCAGACTAACCTTCATCAATAGCGTACTCTCCAAAATACTTTCCCTCTGTGTTTCCTGTATGCCACAAACCGTCCTATATAAGCCATGGGTAAACCTTAGACTGCTTCCCTGCGGATGTCCCGTTTTACCCAAACAAGAGCAGTCTAGGGTAACGTGTACACATTCAGCCAAATCAGACGTTGGGCGTTGATAGAGGTATTCCGCGGCATGTGTATTTGATTAACCGTAGTAACAAATAAACAAATACACACTATCTAGATCCGTGGCCTTCGGAAATATTTAGCAATCATTTCGTGACAACTGTCTGACTTAATTCATTAAAAGACCACCACAATGGAAAGAAAAGCATGCAGTCTCGTGGGAGCTAATCAAGAGCAATCCTGTGAAGAAGCTGTGTTTCTAAAAATAGTACGCTGGGATTACTTGCCTTTGAAACTATTGATCTTGAAATTCACTTGGACCCAATTCTAAAGAAATCATCTCATTAATTGCAGAAAACATACAATACTTGCATTTGTCATATCGGTTGGTCGTGATTTGTAACAGAGTGCGTTTTTGCCCCCCACGCTGAACGTAAGACATGGAAAACGATCCAGATAATGATGTCGACTGCAGAAATGTGTCATCAACATAGCTAATTATAGACTTTCTGCTCTTTGGATCAATGATAGACGCACATTAAACCGTTTGTTCATAGGATACGACACGTGCAAGGGTATCGCCATTGTATTTGGTTCCAACACGGTTGAAGCCAAGTATCCGTAAAGTTAGATACCAATTCGAATCGCGAACTGGCAACTAACAGTTGGCTGCCAATTCGCGATTTGACTTGAATGTTTAAAATCTGCCTTTGTGGGTAGTTTAATGCCGTTCTGGGTAGTTTAGTGCCTTTCTGGGTAGTTTAGTGCGTTTTCTTTTCTCAAGCATATATATCCATATATTCGAAATATATGACATGAACTTCATTTATCAATTTAAATTTTAATTGCAAGCTGCCAAGCTCGTTGTTCGCAGGCCATTATTCAATAGTTTTATGTATAATTATGAAACTTTCTTTTTATTTTTTTTAAAGTTGTATCTGGTATTGTTTTTATTTTAAACTCGAACTGTAGTCCATTGAACATCGTTTGTTTAGCCAGTTGCCAATTCGACCGAGTAAATAACTGGCATTTTCGCGATTCGAATAGCGAACTGCGAACTACGAACTAGAAACTGGTCGCAACATTTTCTTTAAGAGTCTGTATATATTGCCGAGCAGTAGTCACTCGGACACCGTTATTTCAGTCAGTCGCAATTAGACCGAATAACGAACTTGCGGCTGATTCAAACTGCAGTTAAACAGAATAACTTCATTCAATTTTTTTTTTAAATACGATCGCTTCTAATATTTTCTATTCGAATCATGTAAAGATATCGCTATCGCTGAACTAGTTGGCAATTCGACTGAATAACGAACTGGCAGCCGGATGTCAGTTACTAATTCAGACTGCAGGTAAACACAAAACAAGATATTTTATACAATATATAGACATTATTTTGTTTGTTTTTCCAATATTTTCACTGGTATTTGTTTTCTATTCAGCTCATGCATTGAGGTAGACCGAACATCATCAGTGAAGATATTTGCCAACTCGACCGAACTGGCAGCGAAAGCAATCAACAAAGGCACTGTTTAAGGCCGAATCGAGAACTGGGAGCTAGTTGCCAACTAGACATTTGAATAGCCGACTGCGAACTGGCATCCAAATATAGATATAAAAATCGAAGAGGAAAAGCAGCATTCAAGGACGACAGTCAACCACAAACACACAGACAAACAAAGAACAAATATAAAGATGAATAAAAGGTAAACTTTACATTCATGTATGATGTAATATTACTACGTTATATTATACAGAGATATCTATTAAAATAAATGAAAATGCAGGAATCTGACACTTGTTCCTGTTTTAACTGAATATGTCTTGCCTTCCTGTTGTTTTTAATACTAATTTTCTAATTGTGTGCAACTCCGAATTTCTTTATCAGCTCGTCTAATCGAAGAATAAGAGAGCTTATGGTATAACACCTCTATTGTCTCCCCTGAAATCTCACGGACCTAGAGACAAAAGGAAAACAGAAAATAATTCTATTTTTGTTCTCCATTTTAGACAATTTTAAATTTGTGAAAAAATAGGGTTTTCTTTGCTTTAGCTATATGTTTTATTGATTTAAACTTTTACAGTTTCTCATCATTACATAAATAATGTGTAATACATGATTATAATCACATGACAGGTTACACATATTTCTATACACTCACTTATAGTTCAATTTTCAATACATATACTCCTTAATTAATCATAGATAATTTCTAACACACATTTTAATCAATAATCCAAGGATATAAAAAAAAGAAAAAGGAATTATATACAAAATAACAATTTATGTGAGGGTGTACTTGAATATGTTTTAAGAAATACATGTAATATTTGGAATAGAACATCTGGCAGTAAACGCCTCTGACAAATAATTTACTTAAATTAAAAAGTTCTTTCTTCTTTGAAGATTGTACCAGTGTTACAAATTTAAACATATTTGGCTTTTGTGTGTAATATTTTATGATCTATTTCTTTCTAATATCAGTATAAGCTGTACAAATTAAAACAAAGTGAAATTCGTCTTCAGTTTCAGTTGAATTACATATTTGACAAACTCTTTCATTTATTTGAATGAATGAAAGTCTTTATTTATCGAGGGTGACCCAATTAGTTTATACTAATCTTCCTTGGGGCCCTCTATAACAAATACATGATACAAAATACAAGAAAGGCAAGATACATAAGATATATGTAGACATAATAACATTGTTGGTGGTGGTTTTTGAACAATATTTACACAATAATAAGATGAGATGATATCTATATCGAGTTTAATGTTGTTTTTCCTTTATCCATTTCATGCAGTTGTTTGTAAAACGTTTCATTGTTGCACACTTCTGAATGTGCTCTGGAATATTATTCCATAAAATGGTCCCGGAGTAAGACATGCTGCCCTTGAAAAGTTCCCGATTAGGCTTAGGAATACTAAAATTAGTATCAGTTAGTGATCGACTTCTGTCAGTTGAATTACGAGTAGTAAACATATCGGAAATATATGAAGGGGCAGTATTGTTCGAAACTCTATACATGAATTTGGCCTTTTGAAGTATAATTCGCTGATCAATTGTGAGGCAATTTAGTTGTTCCATAGCGGCTTGAAAAGTAATATACTGTTCACCTAAAATAACGTGACATGCCCTTTTTTGCATTATTAAAAGGCTGTTGATATTTTTTCGACTTGTGTTACCCCAGATTACATTACAAAAGTCTAGATGTGGCTGTATGTAAGCTTTATAGAAAATAATTCGATAATTCAAAGGAATAAAATATTTTATTCTTGACAGTAACCATACATTTCTGGCTATTTTTTTATTAATAAACAATATGTGGTCATCCCATTTTAAATTTTCATTTATATTTACTCCTAAATTTTTATCGCCGGTAGTAATCTGTAAATCAATGTCATTATAGCGCAAGGAAAGTGATTTATCTTCTAATCTGGCACGTCGATGTGGTGTGGTTACAAAAAGGACTTTCGTTTTTGACGCATTTAATACCATACCGTTATGCAAGCACCAGACTTTCAAAATATCAAGAGCTTTCTGTAGATTTATTTCTATTATATCTTTGGATTCGTTTATTTCGTATATGGTAGTATCGTCTGCATACATATCTGTATTAGAAACAATGCCATTCAGTTCAAGGGGAAGGTCATTGATGAACACCAAAAACATTAAAGGTCCTAGTATGGACCCTTGAGGTACCCCACACGTTATTGTTTGTTCCTTAGAAAGAGCACCTTTCAAAGATACGACTTGTTTCCTATCTGACAGGTAAGATTTGAACCATTGCAGTGTAAGCTCGCCACATTTATATAACTTTAATTTTTGAAGTAAAATGTTATGATCCACCAGATCGAATGCCTTCCGGAAATCTACCATTATAGCACCTGCAAATTTTCCTTCATTTAATGCCTTTAGCCATTTATCTATCATATAAACCAAAGCTGTTTCACAGCTATGTAGTTTCCTGAAACCACTATGTGACTTACATAAAAGCTGATAGAATTGTAGAAAACTCATGAATGAATCATGCACATGTCTTTCAATTAATTTTGATATTGTAGGTAATACAGAAATAGGCCTATAATTGTTTACATCGTCAGACGGTCCGGCTTTAAATAACGGAAACACTTTCGCATGTTTCCAGGTGTTTGGGAATACACCTTGTTTAATACTACTATTAATTAAATGTGTAATACTGTTTGATATGCAATTAGCTGATAGTTTGAGAAGTTTTGGGCCAATTTGGTCAAGCCCAGTTGCTTTTGAAGAATCTAAGTTTACCAACATATTTCGCACCTGATCTTCGGTTATTAATGGGATATTGAAAAACATCTGCTCAGGGACCTTTTCGTTTACAAAATCGTTTATCAAATTGAAATCTGAGTTCGGAATTGGTTGTTTCAAATTTGCTGCTATGTTTATGAAAAAATTATTAAACTCATCAGCCATTAAAGATGAATCGGTAATATCTGTCCCATTAATATTTAATTGATTTATTGTGTTGGATTTGCCCGAGGATTTGGAAGAGGCTCCTAACTCCTTAAAGATTTTCCATATAGATTTTGGGTCGGATTTTCCGTCCTCTATTTTTCTTTCGTATGACATTTTTTTAGATTCCTTTATTAGTTTAATCACTTTATTTCTAGATATTTTATAATTGTTCATATCATGTTGCATTTTATATTGATCTCTCTCTTTAATAGCGTCTAAAATATTAGGCGTAAGCCATTCAGGTTGGTGTATATGTTTTACTCGATGGTTTTTAACTGGCAAATGTTTATCTACTATATCTGAAAATTTATTAACCCAGTTTTCAAGAATTATATTTGCCTCCGAGATTGATCCAGTTTCCCAATCAACTAAATTTAGATCATGCAGAAAATTGATTTCATTAAATGTTTTAAAAGATCGGTACTCAATTGTCTGGTGATCGTTTATCTTGGCGTAGCAATGATTTTTTCTTGTGCTTTCAATCCTATGTCTTGCATAACGTTCTGTCTCAATTCTTAAGCTATGTGAAGATAAACGTAATTTTAGTAAAAACACTTCGTAATCTTTGTGTACATAAACTATTCAGATAATGTTCATATCCAAAATTATCTTTAACATGTCTATACAAACTTGACAATACTCTATTTTCTTGTAGATCAGTGTTCCATTTATGAATAAAGCAATCCACCAACCTCTGTTTAAAGCTAGATACAAAATGGTGAAGGTTCCCCCTTAAAGCATCCATCTGTAGTGTAAAAGACAGATAATACAGAACCCCCCGCCCCATCATGTTTGGTACCAAAGTTTTTATCACTCCATTGCCAATATCATGCTGTCATTTGTTTTTCAATAGGTTGAATCATTAAGGGACTGTCGCGTGATAAAGAGGATAGCAGTGTAAAGTAAACTTTTCAAAGTATAAACTTTCTTTTGCAACTGAGTATATATGAAATGTGTATTTGTATTAAATTAAGCCACATTAAACTTTCGGTAATAAAATTATATGTAAACATTTTGATCGGGAAAACTCGGCTGTATTTGTGTGTGCTTTTTTGTATGTTTTTTTTTCTAAATCATAAATATTAATTTAATGGCAAGTTATATTTATATCGCATGTACATATAATTTAAATAAAGTTTACTTCTATAACAAAACAAGAATGTAGACATGGTATAAGAGCCTTGACGCATACCATGAATTACTATAAATGATTTATACTGCAAAACTAGCCGAGTCGTCTAGTTTTTCAGAACAACATTTTTATTGACAATAATTAAATCGTACGGATCAATGGACCTATGTTAGTGCATATGCAACTGAAACGTAGTACGGCGGTTTTATTCGGATTGCCCGTGTTTTTCCCGGAGGCCCCGTTTGGTCACGGGGCAAAGAATAGAGCCACTGCAGATCAATTTGGAGGGATAGGCAGATGGGTAGAATCACCCCAAATTCATGTTCATTTTATCATTTTTTGTTCATGTTCATTAAAGGTCTTCATCATGATCCCTGAATTGTTTCAGGTGCCATCTCGCTCACATCAAAATGGCAGTGGCAGAAAAACAATAAACGTGGCTCCAGCGTAAATGAAGTTTCTACGATAGAATTTGCAGCAACTCTGCAGTTCAGGATGAGAAGGTTCTAGGCCCATTTTCCATATTTTATCTCGATGTACATGGAGGATGAGCCTGGCATGTTCATGCCTGTTAGGCGCCATATAACCTTTCATGTGTTGGTGCGCCTTAAAACCCAATTCAATTCAATTGATACTCATAATTCTTTCAGATCGTCTCCCGTCCCTTTAAAGTGTATACCCTTTGCACAGGATACCCATTATCACATTTAACATTTTGACTGTTGAATTAGAAGCTTCTGTTTTGCAAACCGTCGGTCACCTCGACCGTTTCCGACATTTGGATCTCATTTAAAGGAAAAAGGAGGCATCGATCGCGGCTGAAATCATTATCTGCCAGATTGTTTAAACATCATCAAAGCAATTATTGTTTTACGAGGGAAATTGATTATCCGTTTCTATAAAAGTTTTCTATTTGTTCGTCATTTGTACAGATTTATCGCTTGTTCACATCTCACAAGAGACCTTTGATAATGATCCGTTTATGCAAAAATCCCACCGTGTTTTCACGCCTTACAATGCCTCGAGGAACAAAGAACAAATGACAGGGTGTAGTTAACTGTGTAAATATTGGAGGGTTCCATAAAGCGTCTATTGATTCTGTTTTGTTCCGGTAATGACCGTTGAATTGTATCATATTTAAACATCGTGTATATAAGTATCTGTAAGCGGATCGGATATCTGTGAACAAATACGGAGCTCTATTACACATTAAAGACGAAATAGAACGCTATACAAACGTGGCACAAACAGGTGGAGCGGAATCTACTTAAGGTCACTTCCGGGTTTGTCTTTTAATGGCGGACAAAATTCATTTCCATGTTTGGTGAGATATTCGCCATAGACGTGTTTTATAGCATTTTGGATGTTTCTTCCTACTGTATCAAGAAAGGCGGCGGTGGTGGTTGTCGTGGGTGGGGATGACTTTAGTCCAGAAAGTCCCTGTAACATGTCTCTAGTTCAATTCAAAATATTGGTGGTGGTGTGTGTGAGGGTGAGGAGGGGGTGGTGGTTGGGGAGAGGAGTCGTTATGTTTTTCGAAAATGCGTGTATTTGTTATCAGTCCTGGTTCCCTATGACTTTGCATGGCTAATGTAACTTTTTAGCTGGAATGTGGCAAATGGCGGACATCCTTTACAAATTCGATACCATTTTTAATATGTATTTTTATACTTTACAAAAGTAGCAGCGTCTTGACATGCTCGATCCATTACTACGCGGTTTAAGTATTTGATTTTACAAATATAGCTACTCATCGATTGCACCGGTCTCCTGGTGACTGTCGTTTCTTCGCATCGTTTCCTTACTTTTGTCAAGCTTTACTCCCACCTATTCCGATATTTTTTCTTAATTCATAATTATGTAAATATACGACCTGCGATCCCATCATTACTGTAAGCCAGCACGTTAAGTAAAAGTGGAATTGTTTAATAAAAGTATCACATGTCGTGCTTAGCAACTTTATGGCGTTTTTCTGTCATGGGTTTATTGGAGTATTTCCTCCGCAACAGCCATAATTGGTTTCACAGACGTCATGTGGCTGGGTATTAACATTTGTCTTATAATGTAAGTTTATGGTACTGTGAAAGGAATTTGTATTGCGTTTCTTTTGAAAATTTGGAATGAAAATTGACAGAAATTCTTAATTTAATAAAACTGTCCAATGCAGTTCTGTCAGATAGTGTTGTTATTGTCGTTGGTTTTGTTGTTGTGATGGAATGGAGATTTAATAGAATATAATTGTGTTAACGGCTGTACATTATATATTATTTAGAACTGCCTCAAGAGAGAGAGAGAGAGAGAGGGAGAGAGAGAGAGAGAGAGAGAGAGGGTGGAATGGAACCTGGGAACCTGCCCTTCTCTAATCAACCAATTGATAACTATGGTTTTTCGGAGGACTGACCGATACACGGGAACGCCCGGTTTACGTCTCAGTCTAACGGACGACGTTAAGGGAAAGTGTCTTCCAGATGTCATCTCCATCGGTCTATCCACTGGGATATGGCTATCGGGAGGATTGCAAGCAGCTACTTCTGTTATATTTACTTTAAACGATCCCCTAGGGGCGTCCGTGGCCGAGTGGTTAGAGTCTCTGACTTGCAATCACTTGCCCCTCGCCGCTTTAGGTTCGATCCCTCAGGGGCCTAGGTATCTTTATGTGAGGAAGCTATCCAGCTGGCTTGCGGAACGTCGGTGGTTCTACCCAGGTGCCTGCCCGTGCACGAAAATTACCCGGAGGGGCACCTGGGGTCTTCCTCCACCAGTGGAAGCTGGAAAGTCGCCATATGACCTTAGCTGTTGGTGCGCCTATAAAATCCAATTCAATTCAATTTAAACGATCCCATACGTATATGGTAAAAAGGCTTGCAGACGTCATCATTCCAAGATGACGGCCTCCATTTATGTTTCTTTGCATATTTTCAATTATTTCACCTTTTCCCAAGTTTTTAGAGCTCTTTTAAACACAACTTGTTTACGACGAATTCAATAGTCCAACCTCCGCATTAAATGCTTTGTAAATATAGTTGGTTGTCCTTGATGTGCGTTTTGGTGAATCTCATAGAACCACAACATGTCTAGCGAACGAGGAAAATGAATCGACATGTGATTGATTAAATACATAATCATCTCTATTTTATAGCTCATCGCAAAACAGTATTATTTCTGATACGACAAAACTAATCATAAGAAAATATTATTTCTGAAAAAAGTATTGTTTCTCGTTACAAAACAATATTATAGGGCATTTGGGACTCACGGTTAGTGTCTAATAGTTACGGAATAGTTTATTGATACTATATTACAGTACTACATGTATTTTGTAATGTATTTTGTATAATCAATTGACAGTAATTAACACATTATCACTATATTACAGTACTGCATGTATTTTGTATAACCAAATGACAGTAATTAACACATTATCACTATATTACAGTACTGCATGTATCTTGTATACCAATTGACAGTAGTTAACACATTATCACTATATTAAAGTACTGCGTGTATTTTGTATAACCAATTGACAGTAATTAACACATTATCACTATATTGCAGTATTGCATGTATTTTGTATAACCAACTGACAGTAATTAACACATTATCACTATATTACAGTACTGCATGTATTTTGTATAACCAATTGACAGTAATTAACACATTATCACTATATTACAGTACTGCATGCATTTTGTACAACCAATTGACAGTAATTAACACATTATCACTATATTACAGTACTGCATGTATTTTGTATAACCAATTGACTGTAATTAACACATTATCACTATATTACAGTATTGCATGTATTTTGTATAACCAATTGACTGTAATTAACACATCATCACTATATTACAGATATGCATGTATTTTGTATAACCAAATGACAGTAATTAACACATTATCACTATATTACAGTACTGCATGTATTTTGTATAACCAACTGACAGTAATTAACACATTATCACTATATTACAGTACTGCATGTATTTTGTATACCAATTGACAGTAATTAACACATTATCACTATATTACAGTACTGCATGTATTTTGTATAATCAATTGACAGTAATTAACACCTTATCACTATATTACAGTACTGCATGTATTTTGTATAACCAGTTGACAGTAATTAACACATTATCACTATATTACAGTACTGCATGTATTTTGTCTAACCAATTGACAGTAATTAACACATTATCACTATATTACAGTACTGCATGTATTTTGTATAACCATTTGACAGTAATTAACACATTATCACTTTATTACAGTACTGCATGTATTTTGTATAACCAATTGACAGTAATTAACACATTATCACTATATTACAGTACTGCATGTATCTTGTATAACCAATTGACAGTAATTAACACATTATCACTATATTACAGTACTGCATGTATCTTGTATAACCAATTGACAGTAATTAACACATTATCACTATATTACAGTACTGCATGTATTTTGTATAACCAATTGACAGTTATTAACACATTATCACTATATTACAGTACTGCATGTATCTTGTATAACCAAATGATAGTAATTAACACATCATCACTATATTACAGTACTGCATGTATTTTGTATAACCAATTGATAGTAATTAACACATTATAACATACGTTGTCTGATCATATGAATAGGGTGTTTCTGCTCCAGACGTTTCGTGAGATTTAGATTTTTTCTTCGCAACATCCCGTACAGTAAGCGTCTTCGAAGCATAACTCGAATGTAACTCGAAGGCAGAGTCATTTGACTCTGTATACGTCAAAGAAAGTAGGGCAAACGGTTAGGTCACTTGATTGTTCAAAAAAGTTATGACGATGTTTATAATAAATCCTTTTGCGTGATCCGCAAAGATAAAATTTAGACCTATTCCCCAATAAGTATGATCACTCTTTGCCGGATAGCTAGCCTGAGGAGTAAGGGGATTTCGGAAATGAACAGTCAACCGTGACCAAGCACTTAAAGTCCAGACTCTATTGTGCCCATCGCGTCAGGTATACCTTGACGTGTTCGTTGGCGGACGGACTATAAACCTTAGAATTACACACACACACACACACACACGTGACCAAGCACTTTGCCTTGTAACGCTACAGTTTTGTTGGCAAGAAATGGTATGATGTATTAACATAATAGGTATATCGGTAGTAACGAGTCAAAATAAGAGATCATGACGACCCCACGTTCGAACAGAAATTGTTTTTCGTAATAGTCCGGTTCTCAAGCTCAGTAGTACACCGCAACGTATAGCAGGGAACCAATTAATTACAATTAGAATGGCGATAAGAAAATAGTTTTCTCAAACATAATAATCTGAAATATAGTCATCATCGTTTGCAATAATGCTTTACAGGAACACTGTCCGTACCTTTTAGCTTATAAAACATAACACAATTACGTTGACAAACATTACACAATTATTTACTCAATAAAAACAAGCATGTTTGACGGAATTCAATAACTGTACTAAAAAGGTAGTACCGCTTCGTGGGGTTGAACCCATAGCCCACACTAAAATTACTATCGCATAATATACAGAAAACGTAATGTGCTAATGGACGTGAAATAAAGCAGAAAATGTACATATTGCGGTTCCAATTCATGTACAATCAATAAATAAAACCTTTTATTTTTCAAACTCGCAAATTCATTACTATATACTGTGTCTATGTTCTTGTTTTCGTGTATTCATTTCACTCAATACAAAACAGACAGTTATTTGATTATACTCAATATCTGCTTACGCACGGACAGTATCCCTTTCATGTCATTTTCTGCGTTAATGCTTTTACTTCTTTGTAATGTATCCATCTGTCATCACTTTCTCACATTGCATTGTTTTGTTACCGCATTGTTTTGCTCATGCTTTTTTTTTTAGTGCGGTCAAACTTTGGTGCCCGCTTTTATCCCAGATGGGTCTTTGGGTTGATGTAAATAAATTATTTGCAGGTTTATGTCAATAAGCTCTGAGATGATATTTCAGAAAACTTCCTCACTTCAGGTTCATTTTCTTCGAAGAGATGTTTAAATAAGATCTCACGTAAGTACTAAAGAGAATGTACAACCAAACAATCCTTTGTCTTTACAGTTTTGAAACACTTGGAAAAAGGGCGACATACTTCTTTTAAATCGGTTGATAAACAAAGAAGATATAACCATTAATGTCTAAAACGGATACGAGAGCCGCCACCTTGAGAACTACGACGTCATATTTCTAAATTACCATATATGGCATAAATATAATTTAAAGCAAAGACGATCATTGCAAATTAATGCAAGATCCTTTTTACATTCAAGTGTATACATATGTTTCATACCGTTGCTGATAAATAGTTCATATATGGTAATTTAGAACTATGATGTATATAATAGCTCTCAAAATGGCGGCTCCCATACCGTTTCAACAGAACCTTCAAATGATCATATCTTCTCTGTATATCATCGGATTTCGATAATTATTTTAAACCTTTTCCAACATTTACAGAACTCTTAATAATAAAGAGAATGTTAGGCTGTAGTGCTACATTCACTTTAAAACTCAAGCCTGCATTGCAGCCGAGTTGTTAAAAGTACACATATTTTAGCTGTTGACAAGTACTTTTTATTATTTAACACATGGCATCCATTGCTACAGCAGAGCGCCTTCAGGCCCTCTTTGGCCTTTTGTTTCAAATTGTAGTTTCCAGTCCTTAATAATTTCTAGTCTTTATTTTTTACCCATTTCTGCATTGTTTTGTTTTTGCTGCTGGTATTGCCTATGCTATCTAAACATCTCCACTGCCAGCAGGGTTGCGTTTTGTCATAAACACGGCTCTTACGTAAATAGCATGTCTGCACTAAAAAAATGCTTCACTTCTGCAGGTATGCTTTTTATGCCCCATGCCATTTTTTGTGTTGGTGCACTAAAACCAGCAAACTCCACTCATTCCTGTTTTGTGTCATATAACCTTTTTTGTGTAACTTTCTTTCAAAATAAATTATTATCCATTCCGAACCTATTGCAAATGTTATTACATTCCATAATGCCTTTTGTCCCATGTTACTTTTTACAGCTATGCTCTTGCCAGTATCAATCCCTAATAATGTTGCATTCATTTATTTCCCTTGTCCGAATTGTTATGTTTTACATTTATTGTTCCATTAAATTTCATAAACAGTTATTATTTATTCCTTTCATTTCTTCCTTTGTCCCCTCACCTTGACCTTATATGCTTACACACATTCCGCACAATAACATGTATACACTATATACCCTACACTCTTAACGCTTATTGACCGTGTCCGTCCGTCCGTTGGTCTGTTCATGGAAATGTCATCATCCCTCCAATCTCTTCCACATTACCACCATGTAGTGTAACTTCATTTGCTCTGGGGAGAGGATGACTCACGTCGTCTTAAAGATACATTGCCTTTGGTGTTAAAAAACCTAATAATGAAAATTCAAGCTTCCTTTTTTGTACGCCCGTTTGAAAAAACGGGACGTATTATGGTATGGGGTTGTCCGTCTGTCTGTCCGTCCGTCCGTCCATAAACAATTGCGCAATCCAGACAACCATAACACCCATACTCATGAAACTTCATAGGTCCATTGCCCTAGGTGGCAGGAGTATTCCTTTTCCTTTTGTTTCTGGAGTAGGTCAGAGGTGAAGGTCACCATCAACTTATATGGAAATTTCCATTCCAGATAAACTTTGAAATCATACCACCTACACTCATGAAATTATATTAATACATTGCCCTAGGTGACAAGAGAAACCCCGTTCATTTTGAAATCAATAGCTCAGAGTCAAATTTTATGAAATAAACATTCTGGACAGTTACATCAAAACCATAATGCCCACACTTATGAAACTTCATAGGTACATTGCTCTACGAGGGAGAACTAACGCTATTGGTTTGGAGTCTGTAGGTCAAAGGTCAAGGTCACCATCATCTGATATGAAACACATTTTGTTCAATAAATTCATAACTTTCGCACTCATAAACATTCATAATGCATTGCCCTTGTTGAAAGAAAGAACCTTAATGTTTTGGGAACATATGGTCAAAGGTGAAGGTCACCAAGCTAATACCCAACAACATGAAGCATTTTTCATGAAGTTCACACCTAGGAAATGCTTTTAACATAATAAATGACCCAGCCGGAATGAATGGTACAATATCTTGTAAAATAAATACGTTTAACCTAAAACTGATATAATAACCTTAAGCTCTTCTTACAACTGCAACTGTGTCTTTTTGGGCAGCGCCAATTCCTTTGGTGCATTTTGCAGCAATATTGTACCTGTTGACCAGTGTAAAGACATATTTAGTCAATGCTTTAAGTACAAGCTAAACGTACCAAATTATACTGACCTACGTTTTTTGTGAAAACTGTAACACGTATGTGAGTATATGCCTTATATACAACACATAAGGAAATGTTCTCATTACGGCAGGCGGAAAATTGCTAATTACATTTAAAATAAACGTCTAAATCACACCAAGAAGTGGAACCTCTTTATTGTCTGAAAATTAGCTAATGTAATCAAAACCACAGACGGAAAGCAAAAGCAGACGACAATAACTATCGCTTTAAGGCTTTATTCCTGCTCTATTATACTTCAGGTAGTAATCTTTAATCAGATCATATTAATAACTGATCTGAAATGTGTAATCTGTGCCTTCGCATCGCAAAACTGATAGCGATTATTCTAAATTAAATAAAGACTTCAGAAAATGGCGGCAAAAATGGCCACCATACATTTTAACCCTGTCTGTTTCGAGATAATAATTGAGTGCATTTGCAACTTCCTTGTCCTATTTATTTCCATAAATTGACTGATTGGAACTCACGCGTTATATTGCAGATGTAATTTGATCGTGAAATATTCCCAGAGTACACCATCCACTTCCGGATGGTATTGCTATGCCAATACGACCTTACTGAAAGTGATTTTAAACACATTTATTTCATTTACCTTTCTGCCGGTTTGCTTGGTTGTTATAGTATTAAATTCACTCTTTGGATTGTAGATGGATCGTGTTAGGTTAGGTTAGGTACTACAGAAAGGTAAATCTTAGACTGGCACTAGTTCTTTTATGTTTTAACCAATTCCTCTTTTAACTATTAGAGCATTCTTACCTATCTACTGAAAGAGGCAAATATCACCGTTTACAACTTTTTTGATCTCTTTAAGTGTAAATTCGACCATGAAGATTGTTTGCATGATTGTATGGTGTTTTACGTCATTTTCAACTCGAATTTTTTTGTGGCAGAGCCAGACCACCCACTTTTCCTGGGCACACCTCCTGACATCTGTAAGAATCGACACTTCCTCACTTACAAGTCGAGCTCCCAGTGGGATTCGAACCCGCAGCGGTGAGAGGGGAGAAGGTTTACAACGCAACGTCGTTAACCTCCCAATAACCGTCGGTCTGCTCTATATGGTCGCTGCAATGATCTGCTGTATTGGTATGGTAATGTTTAGCATAAACAGATGTATGTGTACAGAGATGTACATAGACTGGTATCAGTGTACAGAGATGTACATACAGAGATGTACATAGACAGGTATCAGTGTACAGAGATGTACATACAGAGATGTACATATACAGGTATCAGTGTACAGAGATGTACATAGACTGGTATCAGTCTATAATTAAAACAATAATCATACTCTGCAAAGAAAGTGTTTTTTTAAATTCCAAGTTCTGTTTATCTAGCGTCTCCGTGGCCGAGGCACACGGCAACCTTGATTTGTTAAAAACTCGCGGCGTCCCGTTAGATTTTCCACATACATTGCATTTGTTCATTCATTAATATTAAATTATAACACTAGATAAAGCAAAATGTGTTTGCATATTACTAACTGTTGATTACATTTCACCAATAATATATTCAAACCTATGGTAGAATATTAAACGAAGACAAGTTGAAGCAAGTTCAAGCAGATTTAAAGACAATATGTAATGTTTGATAAAGACTTCAATACTGGCATGTGTCCCTTTAAGGTTTATCGAGGAAGATGCTGCAAGTTTTATATATAATACCCACAAGCATAGTATGTACAGAAATGTACCCAGGGTACCTTTTTTTATTACCCGGTACGACAACGACCCTATCAGCTAAGTATAAAATAAGACATGTTCAATAATACAGTTTTTTTTCCAAAACGTTACGATTGAGCAGGTGCTTTTTACGGCTGTTCTCTCGCGCCTTAGAATATCCTTTGTGTCCATGTCAATTAATTCCGCCTCAACATTATAAAATATGCGGCACACGCTGGATTGTATATGGTAAAGGCTCAATTAACTTGACTTTTTACTCAAATTTGGTTTAACGTCAAAAAAGATCAATAACATTAAAGTTGCGGAGCGCCACCAACAGGTGAACATTTTATAATGGATTTGTAACATTTTAAAACTGTACCACTGTCACCAAGCGTGTAATAGCGCATACCTGTACGCGTGTATTCGAAGTTGAAAACAAACAGCAAATACACCCATGTTTACCGTTAAGAAAACCAATAATTTAATTATATACCGGGAATATGATACCCTATCCCCTTTACTCGGTTACTAATAATAATAAGATTATATGTTAACAATATTTTAATTATAAATGTCTGTATTAGTACATCATCATCATCATCATCATCATCATCATCATCATCATCATCATCATCATCATCATCATCATCATCACCACCACCACCATCATCATCATCATCATCATCATCATCATCATCATCATCATCATCATCATCATCATCATCATCATCATCAGCATCATCATCATCATCATCATCATCATCATCATCATCATCATCATCATCATCATCATCATCATCATCATCATCATCATCATCATCATCATCATCATCATCATCATCATCATCATCATCATCATCATCATCATCATCATCATCATCATCATCATCATCATCATCATCATCATCATCATCATCATCACCGCCGCCGAAGCCTCCACCACCACCACCACTACTACCACCACCACCACCACCACCACCACCACCATCAACACCACCACCAACACCACCACCACCATCATCATCATCATTATCAGCAGCAGCAGCAACAACAACACCATTATGTCATTACGTCCAGTGACAATGTTGCCACACGTGCCCATCAAGTAACGTTCTTCAACGTCTTTGTGTTAAAACACTTTTCAAACAAAGCGCGATTTCCGCCATTGTCCGTATCAATTCGTAAAAAAATCGGAAAAAAGACCATTAAACTTTTGACAGCAGACGTTAATATTTAGGCGAAGATGCGCAGATGTGTCGTGACGTAGTCGTCTTTGTTTGTGTCGTGTGCCGAAGGTTTAATGGACCGCATGTTTAAAACTTGTCAATGATAACACATGGGATCAAATGACAACAAAGGCGATGACACTCTCGTCTTTATTTGAAATCATTTCAAAAACGGTTTGTTTTTCTTTTTGATGCGGTCGACAAGAATAAATTAAATCATTATCACGCGTGTTTGTGTGTTTTTTATTACTATTTTGCGCAGCTAGATGAGTCTTTTTAGGCTGGGGTATGAAAAATCAAATGAAAAGAACAAACCTCAATTCGTGATGTTTTAATTATGTTCATATCATTTGCATCTGTATTAGTATTGATAACAGTTTGATGTACATTGTATTTCCTTCTGATATGGCAGGATTAGCTGCGCTCACTTTCGCATTTTTGAAATATAACAATATAATTGTACTATTGGAAGTGTACATACAAGAGAAATGCCTGTTTTTTTAGCCGTTTGCAGTTGGAAGAAAACAGGCTGAACTTCCAATACTGAAGAGGAAATGAGAGCAGAAGTACTTGTCTGGAATGAGTGTATGTATGACATGTTAAATATGTTCGCAGGGACGGCTACAGTATTTGAGATTAGGGGTGGGCGGTGCGGTGCGGGCGCGCAACTTCTAAAAAAACAAAACGGTTAATGGTAAAAAAACACAATAGAATGTTCATAACTTCTCGGAATTCAGCCGCGCACATACCGAAATCCACATTCCACGTAAATGATTCAGCATAAGTCCTTAATATACTAAACCAAATTGCTAAGTATCAACCTAAAAATATGTCAATAATATTCTCATTGTTTTGTGTATATTGAGCTTGATTAGAGATACGGTTAAACTGCAAAATAACGAGTGTAAATCGTCTGCTCTGATTGCATGAACATATTTTAAAATTTCTAAGTCAATGTGTTTCCTTAGAATTAAGTTATAACACTTATAAAACTGGGTATATAGGACTTTTATTAAGTACTTCGAATTAGTGAAGCTTTCGATGTTCCTAAATCTAAAATATGCCAGTTAAAATTATTTTGACATCATGTTTTACTAGCATTACCACTACAGATGCGTTTGCAATTTTTTTTCCCGAAATATTTAATGTTAACGCTGAATTACAGTTCCTTGAATTTCAAACAATATTCAATGTAAAGGGAGGTAATTTAAGATTATCCATATTTCATTTTTTTATAGACGGAACATCTGCGATAAATGGGTCAAATGTTTATGTTTTTTTCTATTATTTCATACCAATTTTAAGAATTGTATATCACTAAGCGATCTTTGGCTCATGTTATATTTTTTATCAGTACATTTCATGTTTTCATATAAAGGGAGGGTAACTCTCAAAAGATGTAACAATTTAAACAAAAAATAAATGTTTTACAAACTATGGGTCAAAACAAAATACTATTCTAAAATATAATTAATATAAGAATATTAGTTAAGATACAAAAGTTGATACTTAGCAATTTTGTTCAGTGTATATAAAATAGTTGTACTGTTGGGGGCGTTCTGAAAATGTAAAGCGATGCCTACTTTTGAAGAGTTATGAGTGATTAATGAGGTGATTATATGTTTTAACTTCGTAATGTCGGTTATTTGAAGTATGTAGTCTTGAAAGGAGAATTATACATGTATAGCGCTTCACCAAGAGATTCGCACGAGAAAATGACGTCCAGTATCACGTGCCTGAGTTGCTCCGCCTCTTCCACTGATGATGTCGTATAGTACAGGTACATTCGTCCATATGCTCAGTGGAACTGGTTCTCGGTATGAAGATAATATGGTAATGGTTTCCGGCGAACACAAGTAGCCGTTATTGAATGTGGTTAACTTTCTTTGGGTACCGGCCTGCCTCGTGTGAATGGCATATTAGACTTCGGACCCAGTGATCACGGGTTCGAGTCTCTGCGGCGCTACTGGAATTCTTCATCGGTGTGTCCATGGGAGTGACACATTATTGCATTGTCTCGTTCGTACAATCATTGTAAAGCCAATCTTGTATTTTAAAAGTGTATTATCTCTAAACTCTTATCCGAATACCGAATTTCCTTTTTTGATAAACGAAAGAAAAAGAACCGGCACATTGAGATAAACCACTGTTTACACAGGTAGATACCGTTGACGAAAGCCTCGTGTATACCGATATGTTTTTCAAACTTTTGTCGGTAAAGAGTTGAGTAGTCGAAAGGACTTTATCATGATAAAAGATAAAACCAGTTAAATAATTTCATTGTTTGTGCTAGTTTTAACTGTTATTAGGATAATCAATATCATCAGGGACGACAAAGTGTTTTAAGATATAAAGTGCACTAACATTACGTGTAAATAAAATGTTACTGTTACATGACCTGAAATTAGACAAAGCAGCCATTGTGTTCATTAAAATGACAAAAACAAACGAAATGACAAAAACAAACTCACTATATCAAAAACTCCAACGCCACTGGGGCAATTGTTGCCTCCCCTCCGGGCTTACCGCCTCCACCTACCACAACCCACCCCCATCCCGTCCCGCACTCCCACCAACACATCCTCCAAAAAACTTTTATATGTTTCAATGTTCATCTCAGCTATCACAGTGATCAGTAAAATAAAATACCCCCACATTCTTTTAGAGGGTAATCTCGGTGTTTATCCTTGATGCTCAATTGGCTTTAACCCTTTATGAAACTAATGTGTAGTGATAGACTATATTAAATGCTTTGTTTTTCATGCGCAGCTATGTATCTTCTATCGGTGCTGTCTGATTTTAAATTATGGTATAATATTTGGATTTTTCATATAGAGGTTGAGGATAAAGTCCGAGTAAACTTTATTTTCACCTACTGAATATCTCAACATCACGGAACTTTGTAACTAATTACAAGACGTGAAAGTTATGAATAATACTGGTAATTAAAATACTGTTTTAATTAAACGGTAATCTTCTTTTTCTATATAAAACACATATACACGAGAATAATTAGTATGTGTTTCTAAATCTGAACTGAAACTGTGTAAAATGTCTTTATTTTTCACTTCATATTCACGTAAAAGAAAAGATTGTTTGAACAAGGAAATGACGGCATTATTTTATGTTAGGAAGTGTTACTGTAGGTGTGTATTTCTTAAGGTATTGACAATTTGAGGAACGTTTTTCTCGGATCATGTTTGGTCCTTAAACGGACCATTTTAATGTGTTGTTATGTTGTCGATACAATCTCACGTCTCGTCGTCTTCATGATCAGCTTGGTCGACGTCATTAGTACCTCTCCGGATCACGTGTCTGAGTTTCTTCACCACTTCCGCTTTCTGCCTGGCGTAGTCGTAGTACATGTTCCTGACTCCCTCAACTACCGCCAACTTCAGCCTCAGTGGGTAGTGGAATCTCTTCAGATCATGTACCTTTGCCCTCTTATAACGGATGCCCAATTTCTTCAGCTGTATATTCATCAATATGATCTGATCGCATGCTCGGCGAAAACGGTTCTCAACGTGAAGTAACGTCGTCTGCAAATCTGCTTTAGATGATCCCCGGAGGTCAACATAATTCTTCGACGCCATGTTTATATTTAACTTTCTCTTTCGGATGTCAAAGATGAAATGTAAAGAATATTTTTCCGACCGTCGTTTTATAGATAACTTCGGAATTTTTGAAAATATTTTATATTTCTCTTTGGCGGCATACTTACAGATATGGATACCGACGCACAGAATGACGCGTGCAGGTTCACACCTTTCCGCGGTGAGTAGGAGCCTAGCTAAGCGAAGGACCCTTACATGAACCTGTATGGTTTATTACCCTTCGATAAAAGTATTAAAACATTATATTTTTTTAAACTATTTTTACTTCAATTGAAAGCAAGTAGAACTGATTAATGATTATGAGACAAGTGCATTTGTTAAAGCTATATTGTTTTATTATTCCTTGGGCGAAAGATTTTTCCCCCCAAAATGTTATCTAAATTTATTATAAATAAATGCAGAGAAAATCAAAGTAGGGTCTCAATATTACCAACTAATATTTTGTTATAATAGTTTGTTAAGCAGTTGAATAAAATTTATTTAATTTAATATAAAGACATACATTAATCATGTAAATCCTATACAGACATCCATTAATCATGTGCACCATATATATACATCAATTAATCATGTACATTATGTATAGACGTTCATTATTCATGTACGCACTAAACAGATGTACATCCGATGAAGACACCCATTAATCACGTACACCATATATATACATCCATTAATCATGTACATCATATATAGACATACATTAATAATGTACAACGTATATAGACACTCATTAATCATGTATATTATATATAGACATTCATTAATCATGTACACCATATATATACATTTATTATTCATGTACATACTATACAGACATTCATTACTCATGTACATCCTATATATACATCCATTACTAATGTACATCATATATAGACATACATTATAATGTACACCATATATAGACATCCATTAATCATGTACACCATATGAAGACATCCATTAATGATGTACACCATATAAAAACATCCATTAATCATGTACACCATATAAAGACATCCATTAATCCACCATATAAAGACATCCATTAATCATGTACACCATATAAAGACATCCATTTATCATGTACACCATATGAAGACATCCATTAATCATGTACACCATATAAAAACATCCATCAATCATGTACACCATTTAAAGACATCCATTAATCCACCATATAAAGACATCCATTAATCATGTACACCATATAAAGACATCCATTTATCATGTACACCATATGAAGACATCCATTAATCATGTACACCATATAAAGACATCCATTAATCATGTACACCATATATAGACATTCGTTAATCAAATACACCCTACACAGATTACACACTATAAATACATCAATTACTAAACACTACAGACATCCATTAATCATGTACATCTCTATACAGACATCCATTAATCATGTACATCTCTATACAGACATGCATTGATCCTTTCAAATGCCACAAAATTCCCCCTCCACCCACCCAACACAAATAAAATGAACAAATTCTCCCCGACCAACTCAATAAAATAGGACACATACGCAAGCTCGCACGAAAAAAATGCATACAAACCATGCAAAAAGGTAATGCACATGTGTTATTGAGAAGTGGTATCAGGTCTCTATATGACATTTTCGTTCCAGGTGGTATAGAGGGGTAATTGTTTGCTTTACAGTTTCACGTAATCAATACCCTTGGTTATTGCATTTCATTTAAACATGTAATAATTGAAACATTTAATTGAAATAGTACATTAATGATAACGGTGATATTATTACTGTTTAAATATTGTCAGTTTGTAAATATTTGAATAAGGCTTGCTATTTAAAAAATGCGTATTCTAATTTACTTTTTTTTTTATAGTAGATAGATAACTGTATATAGTAGTTAGATAAGTGTTTATAGTAGTTAGATAACTGTTTATAGTAGATAAATAACTGTTTGTAGTAGATAGATAACTGTTTATAGTAGATAAATAACTGTTTGTAGTAGATAGATAACTGTTTATAGTAGAATGATAACTGTTTATAGTAGTTAGATAACTGTTTATAGTAGTTAGATAACTGTTTATAGTAGATAGATAACTGTTTATAGTAGTTAGATATAGATTTATTTGTTACGTTATAATTATATCCTTTTCCTACATAATACATATGCAAGTACATTGTATCTATCTTGATGTTAGTGCTTAAATCGAAGGAAACTACGTATCCACTGCCTGAAATGCGTATAATTTGTAAAATAGTGCCCGAATGAATTATAATGGGAGAATTATTTCACTGATTATTTCAACAAAGAAAGGAGAGGAACGCCTCATATTGTAAACAATTTTGTATTGGGATGTTTAAATTTGGGTGTGTATATTATATGGTATTGACAATTTGAGGTACTTTTTCTAGAGTAATTGTTGGCCCTTAAAAGGACCGTTTTAATGTACTGGAGTCTATTTCACGTCAGTCAGCTTGGTTGACGTCATTACTACCGCCCAGGATCACGTGTCTGAGTTGCTCAACCACTTCCGCTTTCTGTCTGGCGTAGTCGTAGTACATGTTCCTGACTCCCTCAACTACCGCCAACTTCAGTCTCAGTGGGTACCGGAATCTCTTCAGATTCTGTGTCTTGGCTCTCTTATAACGGATGCCCAGTTCCTTCAGCTGTATATTCATCAAAATTATCTGGTCACATGCTCGGCGAAAATGGTTCTCGGCGTGAAGTAATGTCGTATGAAAATCCTCCTCAGATGATCCCCGGAGGTCAACAGCAGCCTTCGGTGCCATGTTTACTATTAAACTTTCTCTTTCGGATGTCGAAGTTGAAATGTAACGAATACTTTTCAAACCGTCATTTATAGGAAACTTCGGCATTTTAAAAATATCTTAAAATTATGCCTTAATTCTTATAAAAACATAGAAATTCCATTATTTCATAAAAAGTTATTTCTCTTTGGCGGCAAACCTACATGTAATGGATACCGTGGCGGGAAGTGTCACGTGCCGGTTCACACCTTTCCGCGGTGAGTAGTGCCTAAGCTAAGCGACGGACCCTTTCATGAACCCGTATGGTTTAATACATACCGTCGGTATTAAAACCATACCTATCATTTGAATTGTTTTACTCAAATGTATAGTAAGTAGAATTAATTGCTCAGCTGATTATGATATACTTTTGAATATTTTAAAAGACCCAATGTATACAAATTTGATAAATTAATAAACACCAAAAATAATGCAGAGTTTAGAAAATTGTGTGAATTTATTAAAAATATCAAGAAAAGAGTCAAATAGATACTATTCACGTTGTAATGTAATACTGTTTTTTTTTTAATTCTGTATTTCTATTTACTTATTGTTTTCGACTTATTATTTTGCGAACCACTTGACCAAGTGATTAAAAAACTCCACTGTTTTTTTTACATAGGTGAATAAAAACCCTCCCGTGATTTTACATAGGTTGACAAAACCCCTCCCATGATTTTGGAAAGGTGGACAAAACTCCTCCCAAGATTTTGGAAAGGTGGACAAAACCCCTCCAATTAGATATGACATTGCATTGTTCTATATTGAAACGCATCAATTAGCAAATAAGAAAGGATTAGTCTGTGATAAAAAAATTTTTTTTTTTAAAAAAAACATGGAAGAACAAAACATTAATAACATGCAAACATACACTACAATTTGATATAATTACAAACAAACATACAAACAGTATTATATATATATGTAATGGACCGTTATAAGCTTTCATTTATTTCAACAGTTTGAATTCATTTTTCAAATATAGGCGTTTGATGATATAATAGTAGTAATATCCTCCTTTAATCAAACAACAACTGAGTAATATAGGTTATTGCATTTGTATGGCTAAATATTACTTGGAACGAGGTAGAGCCGTGGTGTAATGGTTAGCATTGCGGCTTAGTAACCCAGGGATCCCGCGTTCAATCCCAGCCAGGACCGAATTTGGGTTAATTATCGAAATATTTCAAAAGGATTTCCTACCTTACCAGTCCTTCGGATGAGACTTTAAACCGAGGTCTGCTCGCTAAAATGCTTAGTGCAATACAGCGAGGATAAATAAACGCTTATACGCTTGGAACGAGTTGTTTTGGCAAAGGACGACGAGCTTGCGAGTCGTCCTGCGCCAGAACAACGAGTTCCAAGTATTATTTAGCCATACAAATTCAATAACCTTTTTATTGTATACTTTCATATTGTTTTTGATCAATGTTAATTGTATGACTATTACTTTTCATTGTATTTATGTTATTTTTATAGATTTTGATGGAATTCCTATCTTGCCATTCAGTTTCATTTTGTGTGGATGATTATTTTGCGCGAAAACGACGTCGACGTCGGATGACGTCATTAAAAACATAAAGCGATTTTCTGAAGTTTGTTTACCATTCGATAACGTTAAAAACAGTGGGTGAGTGACCATTTGAATTATTTTATCAATTTTTGGCATAAAAGGTTTACAAAAAACTCGTATTTTTTTGTTGACACTATAGGAAGGATTCCGTTATTTTTATTTGAAAGTAGTTCCTTATTTCTATTTCGAGGCTCTTAGCAAGCACGAGCAAAAGTTCCCGTGCAATATCAATGCGTGCAATATCGTAGATTATTGTATACTTTCATATTGTCCCGTTTAGTTTGCATTGAGCTAAGCGTGAAATATTCTACGATATTGCACGCATTGATATTGCACGGGAACTTTTGCTCGTGCTTGCTAAGAGCCGCGAAATAGAAATAAGGAACTACTTTCAAATAAAAATAACGGAATCCTTCCTATAGTGTCAACAAAAAAATACGAGTTTTTTGTAAACCTTTTATGCCAAAAATTGATAAAATAATTCAAATGGTCACTCACCCACTGTTTTCAACGTTATCGAATGGTAAACAAACTTCAGAAAATCGCTTGCTGTTTTTAATGACTTCATCCGACGTCGACGTCGTTTTCGCGCAAAATAATCATCCACACAAAATGAAACTGAATGGCAAGATAGGAATTCCATCAAAAGCTATAAAAATAACACAAATACAATGAAAAGTAATAGTCATACAATTAACATTGATCAAAAACAATATGAAAGTATACAATAAAAAAGTTATTGAATTTGTATGGCTAAATATTACTTGGAACTCGTTGTTTTGGCGCAGGACGACTCGCAAGCTCGTCGTCCTTTGCCAAAACAACTCGTTCCAAGTAATATTTAGCCATACAAATGCAATAACCTATAATATTGCACGCTTAGCTCAATGCAAACTAAACGGGACAATATGAAAGTATACAATAATAACACTTTGAAACTGTTGAGCTGATTCTTTGATTTATATCAGTTATACATTTGGGGTTTTATAAAAGCTAATGTAATAGAAAGAGTGCACCTTAAATTCTGTAAGAATATATTAAGTGTAAAGAAGACGACGCAGAATGATTTTATATATGGAGAGTTGGGTAGAAAATCATTTTTATGTCAACGGCATTTTATTATAATAAAGTACTGGCTCAAAATATTACATAGTAGTGAAAGTAAATATGTAAAATTAGTTTATGATATGATGATTAATGACATAACTGGTCAACCGAATAAAATAAATTGGGCGTTACTATTACCTGATCTTTTGTGTAATATGGGATTCTGTGATGTGTTAGCACAAAGTGTAGGAAACGGTGAAGTATTTTGCTCGTTGTCAGACAAAAACTTTCATTATAGTTTATACAAAACTGGCATAATAGATTGCAAGAATCAAGCAGAGCTTTATTTTATAAATTTCAATCCTACCTAAAGATGTGTAATATATCGAAATTTAGGCAAGCTTTAACTTACTCCCTGCTTTAAAAAAACCTCGTCACACAGACTTGAGATAGAAGCTGGACGTTGGAGTAAACCAAATAGAACACCGGTTAATGATAGAAACTGTAAATAGTGTCAGTCTTTAGAAGATGAATTCCATTTTGTTTTAGTAAGTCCTTTCTATACAGACATAAGAAAACACTATATTAAAAAGTATTATTTCAAGCGTCCGAATATGCAAAAGTTCATTTCTCTGATTAATTCTACATATAAAAAGAAATCTACCTATTTTTATTTACAAGGCTTTTAATGAAAGAAATGAGAACCTTTTTCCAAATAGGTAATACGAATTAATGTCTCTACTACATTCATAGATAATTATAAATGGATGACTGTAATAAGAAACAATGTCCAGGAATAACCATAACAATTGTTCATAACATATTTAATTGGGAGGGATGTAAGAACTTGGACATTTTGTGAGAGGGGCATTTTTTTTATTATCTCATGGGATGGGTTTTGTCCAAATTTCCAAATTCTTGGGAGGGGTTTTGTCCAGCTATGAAAATTCTCGGGAGGGGGTTTGTCCACCTATGTAAAAACATGGAGAGGTTTTGTCCACCTATGTAAAAAACAGTGTAGTTTTTTTTTGTCAGGGAGAGGTTTTGTCCAACACTCACTGATTAAACCTATAAATGCGAAAAGTGGCGCGTACTGTTGGCGATGAGTAACTTAAGACTCATTCATATGATCTCTTATCTAAAAGTCTAAAACCGCACCAACCTACTCAAATCGAATGTGAGTAGAATTAATTAATTAGTCTGCTATGCCTTAATTGTATAACGCTGTATAACCTTGTTTGAGTAATGCCCCTCACATCTCAATGCAGTTAATTTCTTTATAAATCAATGCATTTATCAGCGTATTATTGATTATATGTAGATAGTTTGATTGTTTGGTGTTTTGCGTAATTTTCAAAATATTTAAGGTTATATATGACGGTCGATTTTTTTGTGGTGGAGGCAGACAACCCACTTTTCCTGGGTAGAACCAGTACTGTACACCTTCGTACATCCGTAAGAATCGACCCTTACAAGTCGAGCTCCCAGTGGGATTCGCACCCGCAGCGGTGAAAGGCGAAGGTTTACACCGCAACGTCGTTAACCATTCGGCCACGGAGACGCTACATGTAGATAGATAGATTTATTTAAGTACAAAAATAACATGGCATGGTATAAAATCACGTATGTGTAAGTCCAAGGCATGCTAATCAAATACTAAGGATAACACAAAAAAGAGAATGTATTTCCCACTGTGGTCCTTGTTATTTGATGGCATGCCATAGTGAGGCACAACTATATTAACGAGAAAGTATTTGGCATGTATTTAGACTAGAAATCTAACAATACATTAAACATGCTTATACAAAGAAGAAAAAATAAAGATAAATAATTGTAATAACACATTGTAAAATACTTATTAAAACAGGATCTCTAAGAAATAACAGCACTCTTGAATTTATTTATCACAGATATATATGTACAATGTTGTTGGTTTTCTTATTTATGGATTTAGGAGAAAACCCTTCTTGCCCAAAACCCCTTTACTATAGATGGACAAAACCCCTTTCATGATTGTGCAAAAGCGAACAAAACCCTCTCGTGTTTTTACATATATGGAGTTCCGTCTCCCCTTATTTATACTTCAAAACTGCGATGTGCAAGCCTAGTTTTACCTCCGCATTTACATAAACATCAAAATACTTAAACCAAATTAGGTTTTATTAAAATATGAAAGTGTTCAAACATGTGTCTATACTCCATTGAGCTAAACCACATGCACATCTCATAGCCATCCCATTTTTATTTCCATCCCATGTTATTTCATTTAGTAACCGTACCCTTATTAACTAAACTGCGAATTGAAGTTATTCCTAGTATTTATGGTTATTTTTATAATGTTTTTGAACCTA
This sequence comes from Cyrtodaria siliqua, assembly GCA_037043455.1. Classification (NCBI taxonomy): domain Eukaryota; kingdom Metazoa; phylum Mollusca; class Bivalvia; order Adapedonta; family Hiatellidae; genus Cyrtodaria; species Cyrtodaria siliqua. Next base: position 269,744 of record JAWPHD010000565.1, on the reverse strand, counting down.
ATATATAAATAAATGTATACCATTTAACTATTTATGAATACAACGTAATGTCCATTTGCTGAAGACTGTTGAAATGGAGAACAAACTAGCAGACAATTTATGAACGCAATCCCTTTCAGTTTATTTTTGTGTATGAAATAGTAAAATGTATAGTCCTTCTACACATACAGTCACTGTAGAAATTATGTTTTCATACGTTTTCCATTATGATCTGATGCCACCATATCGTTAGGTACTGTTTCCGGAGATTATATTGTTTCAATTATGATCTGATACCATTATATGGTTAGGTTTTATTTGTACAGCCAATTTCGGAAGAAACATTACTGAAAGGTCATCATGTCATTATGTAAGTAATGTACCATAAGGGGATATGACCGACTTCGACACAGTGTGGCAGTACACCATATCATTCGACTCTGCCCTATATACTCTACAATAGATACTATTTTACAGACTCAGTACTTGTGGGACTTTTCTGCAAAAAATGACTTGCTTTTGAAAGTTTGGGAGTTTTAAGAGTAACAGTAAAACAAATAAGGAGCCGTTTATCTCAGTAGTTGTGGGCTCAATTTCATAGGGATGACCATTTTGGCTATATCTTTCTTGGTTATTGTTTGGTCTGCAAAAGGACACGTTTAGTGTATGTTGCTGTAGGCGCATATTTTACATCTCCTCGTTTTCAGAATCCTTGATGATGACGTCATCAGGACCGTCCCAAATCACGTGTCTAAGTTGCTCCACCACTTTCGCTTTCTGTCTGGCGAAGTCGTAGTACATGTTCCCGACTCCCTCAACTACCGCCAACTTCTCAAAGGGTACCGAAACGACCTCAGATTCTGTGATTTGGCCGTCTTGTAACGATGTACTACCATTAAAAAATTCGATCGTCAAATATACCCTTAAAGGTGTGTATAACACCATTCAACCAACCAATAATTTTTTAAAGACTTTAGTTAATTAGGGAACATATTAGCATACTATTTCAAACACTTTCTGAAATCTCACCATTTCAGTATATTCTCACTGTGATATTCTCGTGTGTTAACTAAAGTGTTTTGTCATCACTCTCCGTAAAGGCAAGATATAAATATGTATGATTCTATTATATGGAAAGCTTCTGTTTACGTTCGGAGATAATATCTAATTATGACGTCAATTTTGAAAGAAAACTGATACTAGTACATCAGAATGTAATTTTGAAAGAGAACAGAATACAGCATTTCGGATTCTACACAGACAGATTCTGAACGAGTGCGAGTGTTTCGCCAAAGAAGGGAGACCCTTGATTTTTAAACGTTGGTAGTATATTAAGGGCGGAAAATCAGGACAAAAAAAGGGCCTTTAATCTCAGTAGGTTAGCTTGTGAGCACTATTTCTTAGTGATTGACAATTTGAGGTACATCTTTCTTGGTTGTTGTTTAGTCCTTAAAAGGACCGTTTTAATGTTGTTTGTAGGCACAGATTTCACATCTCTTCGTTTTCAGTATCGGCGATGATGACGTAATCGGTACCGCCCAGGATCACGTGTCTGAGTTGCTCCACCACTTCCGCTTTCTGCCTGGCGTAGTCGTAGTACATGTTCCTGACTCCCTCAACTACCGCCAACTTCAGTCTCAGTGAGTAGCGGAATCTCTTCAGATCATGTACCTTTGCCCTCTTATAACGGATGCCCAGTTCCTTCAGCTGTATATTCATCAAAATGATCTGGTCACATGCTCGGCGAAAATGGTTCTCAGCGTCAAGTAACGTCGACTGCAAATCTTCCTTAGATGATCCCCGGTGGTTAACAGCAGTCTTCGGAGCCATATTTACTATTAAACTTTCTCTTTCGGTTGTCGGAGTTGAAATGTAATGAATACTTTTCAGACCGTCATTTTATAGGAAACTTCGGCATTTTGAAAATATCTTAAATATCATGCCTAAATTTTTATCACAATAAAGACATTTGATTATTTGATAACAGTTTATTTCCTTTTGGCGGCACACTTACAGGTATAGATACTGTCGCGATAAATGGCGCGTGCTGGTTTACAATTTCTGCGGATATGGCGGTGAGTAAGTAGCCTATGCGCCGGACCCTTTCATGAGTTTTCACCCGTATGGTTTAAAATCTGCGATAAAGATATTAAAACATACCAGTCATTTTAATTGTTTTACTCAAATTTTAAGAAAGTAGGATTAATTAAGGATTATGACACATTTGTAAAACTGTATAGTTGTTTTTGTTTGTTTCTCTCGTGGATGGTGGTGGGTGTGGTGGGGGCAGATGGGGGGACGCTGGAAGGAGGGGATAGTGGAGACACTGTCCCAAAATACTACATATCGTTTTAAAGAATCTAGGACAAATGCCGCCCCCCCCCCCCCACCCCCCACGGACAAATGCCCCCTGCTCATTTTTGTATAGGTGGACAAAAGCCCCCTCATGTTTTTTGTATAGGTGGACAAAAGCCCCCCTGAACTTTTTACAAGGTGGACATAAGCCCCCCTGATATTTTTGCAAGGGTGGACAAAAGCCCCCACCCCAGAACTAAAGCCCCCCTACTCATTTTTGTATAGGGACAACTCTTAGTAAAACAACCCCCCCCCCCCCCCCACCCACCCCCTGTACGAAATCCCCCTCAGATATGTCTTTTGCAAAATGTTATTTTATAATTCTTTCAAAGCAAAAAACAAACAAAAAATGTGCTAATTATTACATGATGTTTTCATATGAAAATATATTATGTGCTATAACATTTAAGCACATCAACAGAAAATGTAAATATTTATTTGATAATGAGTTTTTTATTTGGTTGATTGATGTATGACTAATATAAATCAATTATCTCTAATTTTCAAATTAACGGTCACACTTTTAAAACTTGATTGAAAACATATACTTCCTATAAGTGTGTGCATGTAATTAATCTGTTTGTGTTGGTCACACTTTGTTTTTTTATAGCTCCTCTGAACACTTACAAACTGGGAATTACCTGTGAATTATGTGATTATTCTTTTGTATGGATTTAATTAGTTTTAAGGAAACTGTAAATACATATTACATGTTATATTGTGCTGCATATGTATATTGTTTTGCTGTTTTCCTTATCTGGACATGTTTAATAAAATGTTGAAAATACTGCTTGTTTTACTAATAGTTATCCCTATACAAAAATGAGTAGGGGGGCTTTTGTCCGCGTGGGGGGGGGGGGGGGGGGGAGGGGGGGGGCGCTTTTGTCCAGGGGGGCTGCGCTTTTGTCCACCCTTGCAAAAATGAGCAGGGGGGCATTTGTCCGGGGTGGGGGTGGGGGGGGGGGGCATTTGTCCGTATACCCGTTTTAAATTCTCATAAATAAATACATTGAAAATAAAGGCATAAAAGCAGGGACTCAATATTACACACATTATTTGTTCTAATAGTTTGTTAAGTCGTCAAATCAACCCCTTTAATAACCCGCCGAATAACGTTGTCCGGTAATTGCGTTGACAGTCTCCTTTCGCAAGATTCTGTATAAATTAACCCTTATTGGGTTTTTTTGGCGACAAACGAAAAAAAAAAGCCACAATTGCTAATACATTTAAGCGAAGGGTATTTTTCCTCCTTCCTATAAATTTCATCGAAGACGATTATGTCCACCTTAGCATTTCTGGTAAAGGGGATTTTGTTCACATTACCTAAAACATTGAAGATGCTTTTGTCCTGTAGAGGATTATGACCGTACACTCATCGTGTGATCGTATAATATGTGTACCTATAAACACCATCATTAATCATGTAATTGAATGTTGTTTAACGGCTCATCAACACAGTACAGGTTATTTAGAGCCGCCCCAGAGAGAGGGGAAGGATACATAGGAATCCGGGAACCTGCCCTACTCTTATTATCGAATAGATTTCTATGGTTCTTTAACGTGCTCGGTTGATAGACGGGACCGCCCGGGACCGCCCGGTTTACGTCCCCATCCGACGGACCATTAATCATGTACACAGTAGGCAGATATCAATTAATCATGTACACTATAGGCAGATATCAATTAATCATGTACACTATAGGCAGATATCAATTAATCATGTACACTATAGGCAGGTATCAATTAATCATGTACACTGTGGGCAAATATCAATTAATCATGTACACTGTGGGCAGATATCAATTATTCATATAAACTGTAGACAGATATCAATTAATCATGTACACTGTAGGCAGATATCAATTAATCATGTACACTATACGCAGATATCAACTAATCATGTACACTGTATGAATATCTCCATTAATCATGTACACCCAGGTAGTTACTAATCTCGCGTAAACACTATAAGGCCCTTAAGTGCAACACACATACGCGTCTATTTAATGTCACAAATTGAATTACACTAATCATTTGAAGAAGTTAAAACTATACATTCACACAACAGTTGTATGTAACTGCTGTGTTGAGGTTGCATATAAAACACTTACATATATGTAATGACTTAATTGTTATATTGCTTCTTTATTTTTGTTTAAACTCATTCCCCACCCCACCCACACCCCACACCCACAATAGTTTACAACATTACATATAGGCCCTGACTATACACAATGTACACCTGGTTATACACAATGTTCACCGGGTTATACACAATGTACACCTGATTATACACAATGTACACCTGATTATACACAATGTACACCTGCTTATACACAATGTAAACCTGATTATACACAATGTACACCTGATTATACACAATGTACACCTGGTTATACACAATGTACACCTGATTATACACAATGTACACCTGATTATACACAATGTACACCTGCTTATACACAATGTACACCTGATTATACACAATGTACACCTGATTATACACAATGTACACCTGCTTATACACAATGTAAACCTGATTATACACAATGTACACCTGATTATACACAATGTACACCTGATTATACACAATGTACACCTGGTTATACACAATGTACACCTGATTATACACAAGGTACACCTGATTATACACAAGGTACACCTGCTTATACACAATGTAAACCTGATTATACACAATGTACACCTGATTATACACAATGTACACCTGCTTATACACAATGTAAACCTGATTATACACAATGTACATCTGATTATACACAATGTACACCTGCTTATACACAATGTAAACCTGATTATACACAATGTACACCTGATTATACACAATGTACACCTGATTATACACAATGTACACCTGGTTATACACAATGTACACCTGATTATACACAAGGTACACCTGATTATACACAAGGTACACCTGCTTATACACAATGTAAACCTGATTATACACAATGTACACCTTGTTATACACAATGTACACCTGATTATACACAATGTACAAAACATATTGAAGGATTACTGGTAGAACGAAAGCAAACTGCTTATAGGATTCTTCTAATAAGAACCATAATTCGAAATAAATAAAACTGACGGTTATAGTTACATTTTGTGTGCGTACATGTAGTAATTATTGTATGTATTGGCGATTAGTGTGTATGCTGAGTAACTATCCCGCCAACAGCAGCCACATTTTACATCCTCAACGTGTACTCTACAGATACAATATAAACGGCTTTAACCAGCCAGTCCAAACCCCAAATCTGGAGCGTCGTATAGAGTATAAAGAGTTATCAACTCGTAATTAGTTTTAGGCACATTCAAAAACGGGTATTTTTAGAACCGGTGAATAAACATATACTTTAAATGGACACATATACATTATTATATAGCCTAAATACCTGGATATAGTTCTGATAAACGGTTTTATGGTGTATTTTTGCCGTTATTAGGCAGGTTAGTTTCTTTAAGTTCTGTATTCTGTTTTCTATATATCAGCGTGATATACCTCAACGATATGACCTAACAGCATTATTTTATAATTTGTTTTACTGTGATATGATTGTATAGGGATTTGTTAGGGATTGACAATTTGAGGTGCATCTTTCTTGGTTGTTGTTTGGTCTTTAAAAGGACCAGTTTAGTGTATAATATTGTTGTAGGCGCAGATTTCACATCTCTTCGTTTTCAGAATCCACGATAATGACGGTATCGGTACTGCCGAGGATCACGTGTCTGAGTTGCTCCACCTCTTCCGCTTTCTGCCTGGCGTAGTCATAGTACATGTTCCGGACTCCCTCAACTACCGCCAACTTCAGTCTCAGTGGGTACCGGAACGTCCTCAGATTCTGTGATTTGGCTCTCTTGTAACGGACGCCCAGCCCAGTCAGGTGTAGATTCAACAAGATGATTTGGTTACATGCTCGACGAAACTTGTTTTCCGCTTGTAATAATGTCGTCTGCAACTCTTCTGAAGATGGTCCCCGGCGGTCAGCTGCAGTCTTCGGCGCCATGTCGATATTCGATGTAGTTAACTTTTCCTTCGGATGTCAAAAATATAAATGTGACAAATACATTTCCCATCATCATTTTATAGCCACTTTTGCAAAAAAAAAATCTAATTTTTTATAAAAAAAGTGAAATTCCATATATGATAAAGAAAACGTTATTTCTTTTTGTCGGCACACTTACTTGTACTAATGGTTATATTTGTGTTTGTACAGGTAGATTATGTCAAGAAAGGTGACGCGTGCCGATCTTCGTTTTCGCACCATTCCGCATGTGTGACGGTGCACCCCATACGTTTCAGGTTATTCTACTGAGCAGGGGTTAGGTTAGCGGGGTTATGGTACTGTAGCGGTAACATGGTATACCATTATACCGTATGGTAAAACAGATAACCCCATACCATACGGTATAGTGGTATACCATGTCACCGCTACAGTAACGTAACCCCGCTAACGCCTGCTCAATAGGATAACATGAGTCGTATCGGGTGGACGGTGAGTAGATCAACAGACGACACCTTTCAACCCGATCTTTCATTGAAAATGATTGAACCAATTTACTATTTCCATTGTTTTTGCACACATTTCGTGAACTATAATAATAACATTAAGTATTTACTTAGTTTTGTATTCGCTGAAATAAAACCATTTGTTTTCTTCTGAACAATGTCAACATCATGCGTTTGCCCATGTACTGAACAGTGCGTATTTATTGTCTGATTATGAACATTTGCCTGGATCAAATTACCTGACTACGCCCCTTTAAACAGGCATGGATATAAAGATATACAACATATTTAAAAATCGTTATGGCGAGTAAGCGACAGAGAAGGGAATGATATATAATTCATTTAGATATAAGTTGTTATCAACCATGACAATCTGATATATTACAATCTGTGGTCTCAATTTCATAGGAATCGACAATTTTGGTTATATCTTTCTTGGTTATTGTTTGGTCTGCAAAACGACAATTTTAGTGTATATTGTTGTAGGCCATATTTCACATCTCTTCATTTTCAGAATCCTCGATGATGACGTCATCGTGACCGTCCCAAATCACGTGTCTGAGTTGCTCCACCACTTTCGCTTTCTGTCTGGCGAAGTTCCCGACTCCATCAACTACCGCCAACTTCAGTCTCAAAGGGTACCGAAACGACCTCAGATTCTGTGATTTGGCCCTCTTGTTACGGATGCCCTGCCCAGTCAGATGTACCAGCACTAAAAAATTCGACCGTCAAATATAGCCTTAAAGGTGCTGAAAATGACGTAAAAAAACATTCAACCAAACAATCATTGTATAAAGACTTTAGTTAAATAGGAACATATTAGCATACTAGTTCAAACTCTTTCTGAAATCTCACCATTTCAGTATATTCTCACCGTGATATTCTCGTGTGTTAACTCAAGTGTATTGTCCTCCCTCTCCGTAAAGGCGAGATAGAAGTATGTATGATTATATAATATGGATAGCTTCTGTTTTCGTTCGGAGAAAATATCTATTTACTACTGACGTCAATTTTGAAAGAAAACTGATACTAGTACCTCAGAATGTAATTTTGACAAAGAAATTTTCGAGAACGAAATATATCATTTCGGGTTCTACTCAGACAGATTCTGAACGAGTGCGAGTTTTTCGCCAAAGAAGAGGGACTCTTGATTTTTAAACTTTGGTAGTATATTAAGAGCGGAAAATCGGGACACAAAAAGGGCCTTTAATCTCAGTAGGTTAGATTGTGAGCTCTATTTCTTAGTGATTGACAGTTAGAGGTACATCTTTCTTGGTTGTTGTTTAGTCCTTAAAAGGACCGTTTTAATGTTGTTTGTAGGCACAGATTTCACATCTCTTCGTTTTCAGTTTCGGCGATGATGACGTAATCGGTACCGCCCAGGATCACGTGTCTGAGTTGCTCCACCACTTCCGCTTTCTGCCTGGCGTAGTCGTAGTACATGTTCCTGACTCCCTCAACTACCGCCTACTTTTAAAATATGTTGATGGTTTTATAACTATAGTTTCCTATAATAGAATGGCACGGCTATCTTATAATGTTTACGATGTTTTATTTATGTTTGTATTTATTGTAAACCATGTCAGATGAGACTTTAATAAACAAATAGATGTATGTATTGGCGATTAGAGTGTATAGGTATCTGCTTAAAGTAACTATCCCGCCGAGAACAGCCACATTTTACATCATATGTACGCCGTTTCTAAACCTACTGACGACGAGGTGTACTCTACAGACACAATATAAACGGCTTTAACCACAGGCCAAACGTCAAATCGGGAGCGTCGTATCGAGTAGAAAGAGTTATCAACTCATAATTATTTTTACGCACATTCAGTCATGGGTATTTTTAGAACACGTGAATAAACCTTTATATATAATCGGCACAGATACATTATTACATGGCCTAAGCACCTGGATATAGTTTTGATAAACGGTTTAATAGTGTAATTTTGCCGTTATTTGGCGGGTTAGTTTCTTTAAGTTCTGTATTCTGTTTTCTATCAGCGTGATATACCTCAACGATATGACCTATCGTCATTATTTTATAACGTATTGTACTAGTGTAATATGATAGTTCAGTTGTTTAACTTGTGGACCCAATTTGTTAGGGATTGACAATTTGAGGTGCATCTTTCTTGGTTGTTGTTTGGTCCTTAAAAGGACCAGATTATTGTATAATATTGTTGTAGACGCAGATTTCACATCTCTTCGTTTTCAGAATCCACGATAATGACGGTATCGGTACTGCCCAGGATCACGTGTCTGAGTTGCTCCACCTCTTCCGCTTTCTGCCTGGCGTAGTCGTAGTACATGTTCCGGACTCCCTCAACTATCGCCAACTTCAGTCTCAGTGGGTACCGGAACGTCCTCAGATTCTGTGATTTGGCCCTCTTATAACGGACGCCCAGCCCAGTCAGATGTAGATTCAACAAGATGATTTGGTTACATGCTCGACGAAACTTGTTTTCCGCTTGTAATAATGTCGTCTGCAACTCTTCTGGAGATGGTCCCCGGCGGTCAGCTGCAGTCTTCGGCGCCATGTCAATATTCGATGTAGTTAACTTTTCCTTCGGATGTCGAAATATAAATGTGACAAATACATTTCCCATCATCATTTTATAGCCACTTTTTTAATTTTTTTTTCTAAATTCTTATCAAAATAATGAAATTCCATATAATTATGATAAAGAAAACATTATTTCTTTTTGTCGGCACACTTACTTGTACTAATGGTTATATTTGTGTTTGTACAGGTAGATTATGTCAAGAAAGGTGACGCGTGCCGATCTTCGTTTTCGCACCATTCCGCATGTGTGACGGTGAGTAGATCACCGGAAGACACCTTTCAAACCGACCTTTTATTGAAAATGATTGAACCAATTTACTATTTCCATTGTTTTTGCATACATTTTGTGAACTTTAATAATAGCATTAAGTATTTACTTAGTTTTGTATTCGCTGAAATAACACCATTTGTTTTCTTCTGAACAATGTCAACATTATGCGTTTGCCCATGTACTGGACAGTGCGTATTTATTGTCTAATTATGAACATTTGCCTGGATCAAATTACCTGACTACGCTCCTTTAAACAGCCATGGATATGAAGAAAAAAATCATTATGGCGAGTAAGCGACAGAGAAGAGAATGAGACATAATTCATTTAAATATAAGTTGTTATCAGCCATGAAATCTGATATATTACAATCTGTGGTCTCAATTTCATAGGAATCGACAATTTTGGGTATATCTTTCTTGGTTATTGTTGGTCTGCAAAAGGACAATTTTAGTGTATGTTGCTGTAGACGCATATTTCACATCTCCTCGTTTTCAGAATCCTCGATGATGACGTCATCGGGACCGTCCCAAATCACGTGTCTAAGTTGCTCCACCACTTTCGTTTTCTGTCTGGCGAAGTCGTAACTCCCTCAACGTCTCACACCACAAATAATTTACCATAGGGTCCCATTGTAATGTTTTTGTTCGTGGCATAGAGATAAAAAAAGATTTTGCAACATGTATTTATGCTTAAATTCTTCATTGATCCAATATCTGCATGTTATTAACTTTTTAACAAATATTTACCAGATTGAACTTTTTTTAATTTCATGTTTGCGTGACACCTATCAAAATTTAGACAAAAATACAACCCCGTGGAGATTAGACCCATGATGTGTAAAATGAGGCAGAATTAGCTAGAAATCGTATAGCAACATGCATTTTTCTGTGATCTCTTCCTAAAATGCTGTAGATTTAGAACCTGGTAAAGATAAATCAATGTATCCTGTAAAATGTAGAAAAGCAAACTTGTTTTTTTTATCTACCTCCTTCATCTGTAGGGCACGAGTATTCAAGGGAGATAATAGTGGTGTGAGTCCTCAACTACCACCAACTTCAGTCTCAAGCGGTACCGAAACGACCTCAGATTCTGTGATATAGCCCTCTTGTAACGGATGCCCAGCCCAGTCAGATGTACCATCATTAAACAATCGACCGTCAAATATACCCTTAAAGGTCTGAAAATGGCTTAAAACACCATTCAACCAACCAATCATTTTTTAAAGACTCACCATTTCAGTATATTATCGTAGAAATATGTATGATTCTATTATATTGATAGCTTATGTTTACGTTCGGAGAAAATATCTAATTATGACGTCAATTTTGAAAGAAAACTGATACTAATATTTTGACAGAGGACTTTTCGAGAACGGAATATATCATTTCGGGTTCTACGCAGACAGATTCTGAACGAGTGCGAGTTTTTCGCCAAAGAAGAGGGACCCTTGATTTTAAAACGTTATTGAGAGGGGGAAATCAGGAAAAAAAAAGGGACTTTAAACTCAGTAGGTTAGCTTGTGAGCTCTATTTCTTAGTGCTTGACAATTTGAGGTACATCTTTCTTGGTTGTTGTTTAGTCCTTAAAAGGACCGTTTTAATGAATACTGTTGTTTGTAGGCACACATTTCACATCTCTTCGTTTTCAGTTTCGGCGATGATGACGTAATCGGTACCGCCCACGATCACGTGTCTGAGTTGCTCCACCACTTCCGCTTTCTGCCTGGCGTAGTCATAGTACATGTTCCTGACTACCTCAACTACCGCCTACTTTTAAAATATGTTGATGGTTTTATAACTATAGTTTCTTATAATAGAATGGCACGGCTATCTTATAATGTTTACGATGTTTTATTTATGTTTGTATTTATTGTAAACCATGTCAGATGAGACTTTAATAAAGAAATATATGTATGTATTGGCGATTAGTGTGTATAAGTATCTGCTTAAAGTAACTATCCCGCCGACAACAGACACATTTTACATCATATGTACGCCGTTTCTAAACCTACTGACGACGAGGTGTACTCTACAGACACAATATAAACGACTTTAACAACAGGCCAAACGTCAAATCGGGAGCGTCGTATCGAGTAGAAAGAGTTATCAACTCATAATTATTTTTACGCACATTCATTCATGGGTATTTTTAGAACACGTGAATAAACCTTTATATCTAATCGGCACAGATACATTATTACATGGCCTAAGCACCTGGATATAGTTTTGATAAACGGTTTAATAGTGTAATTTTGCCGTTATTTGGCGGGTTAGTTTAATTTCTGTATTCTGTTTTCTATCAGCGTGATATACCTCAACGATATGACCTATCGTCATTATTTACTAGTGTAATATGATAGTTTTGTTGATTAAGTTGTGGACTCAATTTGTTAGGGATTGACTATTTGAGGTGCATCTTTCTTTGTTGTTGTTTGGTCCTTAAAAGGACCAGATTATTGTATAATATTATTGTAGACGCAGATTTCACATCTCTTCGTTTTCAGAATCCACGATAATGACGGTATCGGTACTGCCCAGGATCACGTGTCTGAGTTGCTCCACCTCTTCCGCTTTCTGCCTGGCGTAGTCGTAGTACATGTTCCGGACTCCTTCAACTACCGCCAACTTCAGTCTCAGTGGGTACCGGAACGTCCTCAGATTCTGTGATGTGGCCCTCTTATAACGGACGCCCAGCCCAGTCAGGTGTAGATTCAACAAGATGATTTGGTTACATCCTCGACGAAACTTGTTTTCCGCTTGTAATAATGTCGTCTGCAACTCTTCTGAAGATGGTCCCCGGCGGTCAGCTGCAGTCTTCGGCGCCATGTCAGTATTCGATGTGGTTAACTTTTCCTTCGTATGTCGAAATATAAATGTGACAAATACATTTCCCATCATCATTTTATAGCCACTTTTGCAATTTGTTTTTCTAAATTCTTATCAAAATAATGAAATTCCATATATGATAAAGAAAACATTATTTCTTTTTGTCGGCACACTTACTTGTACTAATGGTTATATTTGTGTTTGTACAGGTAGATTATGTCAAGAAAGGTGACGCGTGCCGATCTTCGTTTTCGCGGTTTATTCCTGAAACACCCACTTTCTAATTTTCATATTCCTGAAACCCCCACTTTTTAATTTTCAAATTCCTGAAACACCCACTTTTAATTTATGTAACCCATGGTTACGGACTATAGTCTGTTTTACCTATAGGACCATAAATTAATATTGATATTAAATAATCATAATTGCCAATTAATTATTATTATTATTATTATATCAAAGTATAACAGTTTATATCAATTAATTAAGATTAATTAGGTTTCTTTGATCTTTTTTTAAAATATATTAGTTATAGTTTAAAACTGATAATTGATACATTGAAAAAGACAAGATTAACAGTTTGCAAGCAAAATTCCTGAAACAAAACACCCACTTTTTTTTTGTGGGTGTTTCAAGTGAAAAGTGGGGGTTTCAGGAAGACACCGTTTTCGCACCATTCCGCATGTGTGACGGTGAGTAGCATCAGACGACACCTTTCTAACCGACCTTTTATTGAAAATGATTGAACCAATTTACTATTTCCATTGTTTTTGCATACATTTCGTGAAATATAATAATAGCATTAAGTATTTACTTAGTTTTGTATTCGCTGAAATAAAACCTTTTGTTTTCTTCTGAACAATGTCAACATTATGCGTTTGCCCATGCACTGAACAGTGCGTATTTATTGTCTAATTATGAACATTTGCCTAGATCAAATTACCTGACTACGCTCCTTTAAACAGCCATGGATATGAAGAAAAAAATCATTATGGCGAGTAAGCGACAGAGAAGAGAATGAGACATAATTCATTTAAATATAAGTTGTTATCAGCCATAAAATCTGATATATTACAATCTGTGGTCTCAATTTCATAGGAATCGACAATTTTGGGTATATCTTTCTTGGTTATTGTTGGTCTGCAAAAGGACGATTTTAGTGTATGTTGCTGTAGGCGCATATTTCACATCTCCTCGTTTTCAGAATCCTCGATGATGACGTCATCGGGACCGTCCCAAATCACGTGTCTAAGTTGTTCCACCACTTTCGCTTTCTGTCTGGCGAAGTCGTAGTACATGTTCCTGACTCCCTCAACTACCGCCAACTTCAGTCTCAAACGGTACCGAAATGACCTCAGATTCTGTGATATAGCCCTCTTGTAACGGATGCCCAGCCCAGTCAGATGTACCATCATTAAACAATCGACCGTCAAATATACCCTTAAAGGTCTGAAAATGGCTTAAAACACCATTCAACCAACCAATCATTGTTTAAAGACTCACCATTTCAGTATATTCTCGTAGAAATATGTATGATTCTATTATATGGATAGCTTATGTTTACTTTCGGAGAAAATATCTATTTATGACGTCAATTTTGAAAGAAAACTGATACTAATACCTAGAATGTAATTTTGACAGAGGACTTTTCGAGAAATGAATATATCATTTCGGGTTCGACGCAGACAGATTATGAACGAGTGCGAGTTTTTTGCCAAAGAAAAGGGACCCTTGATTTTAAAACGTTGGTAGTATATTAAGAGGGGGAAATCAGGACAAAAAAAGGGCCTTTAAACTCAGTAGGTTAGCTAATGAGCTCTATTTCTTAGGGATTGACAATTTGAGGTACATCTTTCTTGGTTGTTGTTTAGTACTTAAAAGGACCGTTTTAATGAATACTGTTGTTTGTAGGCACAGATTTCACATCTCTTCGTTTTCAGTTTCGGCGATGAAGACGTCATCGGGACCGTCCCAAATCACGTGTCTAAGTTGCTCCACCACTTCCGCTTTCTGCCTGGCGTAGTCGTAGTACATGTTCCTGACTCCCTCAACTACCGCCAACTTCAGTCTTAGAGGGTAGCGGAATCTCTTCAGATCATGTAACTTTGCCCTCTTATAACGGATGCCCAGTTCCTTCAGCTGTATATTCATCAAAATGATCTGGTCACATGCTCGGCGAAAATGGTTCTCAGCGTCAAGTAACGTCGTCTGCAAATCTTCCTTAGATGATCCCCGGTGGTCAACAGCAGTCTTCGGTGCCATGTTTACTATTAAACTTTCTCTTTCGGTTGTCGAAGTGGAAATGTAACGAATACTTTTCAGACCGTCATTTTATAGGAAACTTCGGCATTTTGAAAATATCTTAAATATCATGCCTAAATTCTTATCACAATATAGAAATTTCATTATTTGGTTAACATTTTATTTCTCTTTGGCGGCACACTTACAGGTATAGATACTGTCGCGAAAAATGGCGAGTGCTGGTTCACACCTTTCTGCGGATATTGCGGTGAGTAGCCTATGCGCCGGACCCTTTCATGGGTTTTCACCCGTGGTTTAAAATCTTCGATAAAGATATTAGAACATACCAGTCATTTTAATTGTGTTTTTTTAAATTTTAAGAAAGTATGATTAATTAAGGAGTATGACATATTTTTTAAAACTGTATAGTTTCTTGTGTTGTTGTTGTTTGTTTGTTTCACTCGTGGATGGTGGTGGGTGGGGTGGGGAGTGCGGAAGCTGAGAGTGTGGGTGGGGGGAGGGGGCGATAGTGGAGACAATGTCCCTAATTACTAAATAATGTTTTAATTTCTAATAAATAATTACATTGAAAACAAAAACATAAAAACAGGGACTCAATATTAGCCACATTATTTGTTCTAACAGTTTGTTAAGTCGTCAAATCAACCCCTTTAATAACCCGCCTAATAATGTTGTCCGGTAAGGGCTTTACAGTCTCCTTTCGCACGATTCTGTATAAAATAATCTATAATGTTTTTCATTAAACGTTAGATTTTTTGGCGACAAAGAAAAACACGCCACAATTGCTAATCCATTTTAGCAAAGAGTATTTTTACTCCTCCCTATAAATTTCATCGAAGACCATTTTGTCCACCTTAGCATTCCTGGTAAAGGGGATTTTGTTCACCTTACCTAAAACATTGAAGATGTTTTTGTCCTTGAGAGGATTATGACCGTACACCCTATTTATTGTTCGTGTAATATGTGTACATGGTATAAAGATCATAATTAATCATGTACACTATAGGCAGATCATAATTAATCATGTACACTATAGGCAGATCATAATTAATCATGTACACTATAGGCAGATCATCATTAATCATGTACACTATAGGCAGATCATAATTAATCATGTACACTATAGGCAGATCATAATTAATCATGTACACTATAGGCAGATCATCATTAATTATGTACACTATAGGCAGATCATAATTAATCATGTACACTATAGGCAGATCATCATTAATTATGTACACTATAGGCAGATCATAATTAATCATGTACACTATAGGTAGATCATAATTAATCATGTACACTATAGGCAGATCATAATTAATCATGTAAACTATAGGAAGATATCAATTAATCATGTACACTATAGGAAGATATCAATTAATCATGTACACTATAGGCAGATATCAATTAGTCATGTACACTGTATGAATATCTCCATTAATCATGTACACCCAGGCAGTTACTAATCGCGCGTAAACACTATAAAACCCTTCATGAATCGAAACAAGCGCAACACATATACGCGTCTTACAGGCCTGCCAAATCTCCGGATAAAATCCGGATTTTTCAGTCGCTCTCCGGATCTCCGGATTTAAGTGTAAAATCTCCGGATTGTTCATCAAAACAAAATGTTCATGATCTAACAGCTATATTTTCATAGTTTATCAGCTATTTTCCGAATTGGTCATGTTACGCTCCCTAGTCAGAGGAGTATTTGCAAATGCCAAATCAACGGGGATCATCCGTGTAATGCACTGACTGAATATACAATTAACACCTAAGGGCATAATTAGTTCCTTCAGTAACATAATGTGCAATAACAGCAATAACAGCAATATATCTGCGACTTCTTTAATTGGTCAAGCTAACTGAAATCGCAAATGTGAGGCAACTCCTAGTGTGGAGTAACACAATAAAAAATGCTGCCGTGCACTATGATTATACTTTGTATAATAGTTATAACAAAGACTTTGTATTTGCATTAAGAACGCATCAGTTTAGAAAAAGAAGTGCACTTTCATAAAACAAAAATTGCGGTAGAAAGTCTTTCTAATAGAATTACTCTGCTAATTTATTATGTTCTATCACTACATGTATCAAGCAATGCATCAATCTGAATTAATTGCGTAAAAATAATTTAAATTTGCGCTTTAAAAAAAGTAGTACGAAAATCAAGTCGCGCGCTTTAAATTTTCATTTAAAAATGTTCTTCGCGCGCTTTAAATCTTAAATTTTAAAAATCTCAGGATTTTATGTTAAAAAGTTTTGGCAGGCCTGCGTCTATTATTGAATTACACTAATCATTTGAATAAAGTAAAACTATACATTCACGGAACAGTTGTATGTAACTTAAGATATAATATGATGCGTTAAATTACATACAAAACACTTACATAATTATGTGTAATGACTTAGTGACTTAATTGCTTTTTTGTTTGTTTAAACTCTTTTTTCCCCAATAGTTTACAACATTTCAAATAGGCCCTGATTATACACAATGTACACCTGATTATACACAATGTACACCTGATTATAAACAATGTACACCTGATTATAAACAATGTATACCTGATTATACACAATGTACACCTGATTATATACAATGTACACCTGGTTATATACAATGTACACCTGGTTATACACAATGTACACCTGATTATACACAATGTACACCTGAGTATACTACACAATGTACACCTAACTATACACAATGTACACCTGACTACACACAATGTACACCTGATTATACACAATGTAAACCTGATTATACACAATGTACTGATTATACACAATGTACACCTGATTATAAACAATGTACACCTGATTATAAACAATGTATACCTGATTATACACAATGTACACCTGATTATATACAATGTACACCTGGTTATATACAATGTACACCTGGTTATACACAATGTACACCTGATTATACACAATGTACACCTGAGTATACTACACAATGTACACCTAACTATACACAATGTACACCTGACTACACACAATGTACACCTGATTATACACAATGTAAACCTGATTATACACAATGTACTGATTATACACAATGTACTGATTATACACAATGTACACCTGATTATACACAATGTACACCTGATTATACACAATGTACACAAAATATTGAAGGACTACTTGTAGAACGAAAGCAAACTACTTATAGGATTCCTCTAATAAGAACCATAATTCGACATAAATAATAATGACGGTTATAGTTACATTTTGTGAGTGCATACATGTAGTAACTATTGTATGTATTGGCGATTAGTGTGTATAAATATATGCTTAAAGTAACTTTCCCGCCGACAGCAGCCACATTCACATCATATGTACACCGTTTCTAAACCTACTGACGACGAGGTGTATTCTACAGACACAATATAAACGGCTTTAACCAGCCAGGCCAAACCCCAAAACTGAAGCGTCGTTAGAGTATAAAGAGTTATCAACTCGTAATTAGTTTTAGGCACATTCAATAACGGGTATTTTTAGAACCGGTGAATAAACATATACTTTAAATGGACACATATATATTCGTATATGGCCTAAACACCTGGATATAGTTTTGATAAACGGTGTTATAGTGTATTTTTACCGTTATTTGGCAGGTT
Source organism: Cyrtodaria siliqua (assembly GCA_037043455.1). Taxonomy (NCBI): domain Eukaryota; kingdom Metazoa; phylum Mollusca; class Bivalvia; order Adapedonta; family Hiatellidae; genus Cyrtodaria; species Cyrtodaria siliqua. Next base: position 251,325 of record JAWPHD010000565.1, on the reverse strand, counting down.
AGTTTCTTTAAGTTCTGTATTCTGTTGTCTATCAGCGTGATATACCTCAACGATATGACTTACCAGCATTATTTTATAATTTATTTTACTGTGATATTATTGTTTAGGGATTTGTTAGGGATTGACAATTTGAGGTGCATCTTTCTTGGTTGTTGTTTGGTCCTTAAAAGGACCAGTAAAAAAGGACCAGTTTAGTGTATAATATTGTTGTAGACGCAGATTTCACATCTCTTCGTTTTCAGAATCCACGATAATGACGGTATCGGTACCGCCCAGGATCTCGTGTCTGAGTTGCTCCACCTCTTCCGCTTTCTGCCTGGCGTAGTCGTAGTACATGTTCCGGACTCCCTCAACTAGCGCCAACTTCAGTCTCAGTGGGTACCGAAACGTCCTCAGATTCTGTGATTTGGCCCTCTTATAACGGACGCCCAGCCCAGTCAGGTGTAGATTCAACAAGATGATTTGGTCACATGCTCGACGAAACTTGTTTTCCGCTTGTAATAATGTCGTCTGCAACTCTTCTGGAGATGGTCCCCGGCGATCAGCTGCAGTCTTCGGCGCCATGTCAATATTCGATGTGGATAACTTTTCCTTCGGATGTCGAAATGTAAATGTGAAAAATACATTTCCGATCATCATTTTATAGCCACTTTTGCATTTTTTCTAAATTCTTATCAAACTAGTGAAATTTCATATATGACAAACAAAGAAAGCATTATTTCTTTTTGTCGGCACACTTACTTGTACTAATGGTTATATTTGTGTTTGTACAGGTAGATTATGTCAAGAAAGGTGACGCGTGCCGATCTTCGTTTTCGCACCATTCCGCATGTGTGACGGAGAGTAGATCATCAGACGACACCTTTCAAACCGACCTTTTATTGACAATGATTAAACCAATTTACTATCTCCATTGTTTTTGCACACATTTCGTGAACTATAATAATAACCTTAAGTATTTACTTTAGTTTCGTATTCGCTGAAATAAAACCATTTGTTTTCTTCTGAACAATGTATCTCAACATTATGCCTTTGTTTGCCCAAGTACTGAACAGTGCGTATTTATTGTATAATATGAACATTCGCCTAGATACAGTTACCTGACATAAGCACATAAAACCGAAATTAAAAGAAATTAATTCTTGTCTAACGGTTTATCAACACATTATAAGTTATTTCGAGCCGCCCAGAGGTATCGTACGATTTGTTTTGTGTGGAAAACATCAATAAATGTGCTGGAAACGGAAACTGGTGGCCTTACCAGTAAAGTGTTCGCGCAATTAATATGTGTAAATTCCCCACAATGAGAACAATTGAATTGAATGTTGTTTAAAGGGCATGTAGTGACACAGACAAACTGTCTTCATTTTTGAGAGTTCTGAAAAACTCGAATAAAGGTGAAAGAATTATCAAAATCGGATGATAAACAAAGAAGATATGATCATTCGAATGTTCTGTTGAAACGGACATGGAAGCTGCCATTTTGAGAGTTATGACATCACAGTTCTAAATGACCATATATGGAATATTTATAAATATGAACATTTACTGATTTATAGGAAAACAATGACAACAACTGTATAAAAAAAATGTATACTTAATAGAAATAATGCTTTATGTGATCTGTAAAGGATTTTGCATTCATTTGCAGCGATTTTCGGCTTTGCTTTAAATGATATTGATCAATATTCCATGTATGGTAAATTGGAACTATGACGTCATAGTTCTCAAAATGGCGGCTCCCATATCCATTTTAGAACAACCTTCAAATGGTCATATCTTTTTTGTTTATTTTCTGATTTTGATAATTCTTTCACATTTTCAAAGTTTTTCAGAACTTTTCAGAACTCCAAGTTTTTCAGAACTTCCAATAACAATTCCCTTTAACGGTTCATGAACACATAATATGTTATTTAGAGCCATCCCGGAGACAGGGGAAGGATAAATATACGAGAATCCGGGAACCTTGTACTACCTCTTACTATCTCATAGATGCATACGCCTTTAACCCTTTTGTCGCCAAATTTCAAGTCGTCTGCTAAATTTCGAATTCAAACCTTCCAATTATATTATATAAAGTGTTATGGAAAACATTCATTCTGAGTGGCGAACAGGTAAATCCTGATCAGCCTGTACATAGTGTGCAGGTCTAATTACACTAAATCAACAGGATGTGCTCGCCTGGTGCAGTCGAAAGTTGTTCTGTATTAAAGAGTGCCAATCTTTTTTTCTTTAAAAACTTTTTTTAGTGCAGTTTCCTGTTATTTTTTGGCTGTAACTGTATTCTGGACATGTTGTTGATATTTGAAAATGCAGCTCCTCATGTTTTTGACAGATTTTGATATAAATTTGAGAAGTGAAAGTAGACAGGGTATGAAATTGAAGGGGTAAAAATAGTGTTGACCTTTGACCCGGTGTTAGTATACAACTGAAGAAATGTTTCTTAGAAGGTATGAAACCCCCTATTTCCTTGTTGATGTTTAATAGCAGACATGTTTATTTGCATGATAAAGTAAGTTTCCCAGAATTCTAACGAGGTTTGGGTTTTTAACAGGTTGTCAACATTCTAACTTTACTATGGAAGGGCAATGGAGACTCATTTACGCTATTATAACCTGCATGTTAATCTGGGTTTACACTGGTCGTAAAATCAATATGTTCGACCATGGCAGCGAAAGGGTTAACGTGCTGGGATGATATACTCAAATACCCGGGACCGCACTGTTTACGACCCTATTTGGCGAACAAGGCGAAGGGAAAGTGTCTTGCTTAAAGGGACACATGGTAATCTTTAAGTTTTAAAATTATCTTCTCCATTTATTAATCCCGTATACTTGTGCATTTAAGCCTGCTTGCATATAATTACTTAAGTTTTCCGGTTTTCCGGATTTCTCCTTAGTTTACTACAGGTTTAGATATATTATTGGTGCAATATAATGGACAGTTGCTTACATAATTTGCTTTATATTTCTTATAATTAATATTAATGACTGAACACATGCAAGTTATGAAGAAAACTAATGGCAGACGGGAGTTTTCAAAAAAAATTCAAGATTTCCCGTGTCTCTTTAAAAATACCCCGACGAGAATGTAAGAATCGCTGCTATCATAAATATTACAACTTGGAAACTATTCCTTTTAAGTGCGCTCTCAACATTTCAATCTTTTGATGGGACATGCTAGTCCTAACGAATCACGGTATCATAAATCCGACTCATTTTCACAATGACAATTTAAGGAGAGCATCAATAACCACTTTACAACATTTGAACTATCTCGTATCAAAGGCCGACGTAATCGTACACCACACATTTAAATATTACAGTCATAAAATTGGGTATACATTCCATTAAACACATTGTATATTATAGGAAGGGACATTATCCTTAGAATTACACACACACATACGCGCGCACGCACGCACACACGCACGCACGCACACCCACGGTGTAGGAAAGTAACTTGCATGCTTTAAGTGTTTATAAACGATATTTTGCACTCAGTTGCGCCTTAGGAAATTTCTATCATAGTAGTCTTCAGCAAGACACGTCGGCTAGGGAGTAGACTGGTACCAGTCTATAAACTAGACTATAAATAATAAAATTAGACAAATTAAAAAATAAAATAATACTCTGCATAAAAAATATTTTATTTCAAGCTCTGTTTCTCTCCATGGCTTAATGTTGAGATAAGACTATACAAGTTATAAGTGGAGATATTTGCCTCTTTCGGTGCTAAGGACATTCTATAATGTTATACACATGTAGTTAAAATGTTATAATATTAAGGAAGGTAGGGACGTGCGGTTCCGTTTATCGGAGTATGTCCTAACAAGTGGACGAATATACTCGATAGTAAGAGAAGGGCACGGTTCCCCAATTCCCGTCTCAAAAGGGCGGCTCGAAAAAACATAAACAATCTGTTTATAAGACGTTAAAGGGACACATGCCAACCTTGATGTTAAAAATAGCATCTCGCTTTATTAACCATTTACATATCAGTATCATTTTAATTTTAAACCTGCTGCATATTATTAAAATAAAAGTTTGAGTATTCTGTTTTCTTCAATGTAGTATTGGTGCAATATAACCAACAGTCAGATATGCAAACACAATTTTCTTTGACCCATTATACTAATTATAATATTAATGATTTCAAATATGCAAGTTATGTAGGTAAACTAACGGGACGGGATATATATCCGGAATATTACGTTGAATTAGGTGTATATAGGCAATATTTTGATTATGTGTTTCTTTTTCCGTTCAGTATATATTCTGTTGAATGTATGTGCCTAATAGACTTCATTTCCTGGCTGGAAATCACAATATAGTTTTTGCGGACTTTCTCATAGACGTAGGAACGGGAGTGGGAATGAGGTTAGGGGCGGGGCTGTTCCCCAAATAATCTGAGAGGAAACCAGATTAAATTTGCATTCCTCCCTCAAATGGTGTCAAGTTATACGTTGACCCCCAAACATTATGCGTGTGTTTTGAAATGCTACTGTCACAGGGCATAACAGGACATAACATTAGACATGCAGCTAACATAAGAAAGTCCTATTTTTTGCTGATTAAAATCCTCCACCCCAACCAATCCACTCTATCTGAAACGCTCCGACTTCACTGACTTATTTCCACGTTTATATATTCATTGTATACAATTTCAAAATGATCGTTCAGTTTCAGCTCAATAATATGGCTTCTGAGAAGAACATAATTACACTAGGGAATGTACAAACGATTGCTGGAAAATATCAGTTTCTTTTAGGTAAATGAAATGTTGCCAACTCCGATATTGTAATTCAAACAAGTATGGCGTCGTTGATGCGGCTTGGGTGCTTTAACGTGTTCCGTAGGGAAGCATAGGATGGTTGGAGGTGATATAGATGGAATATAAGATTTGATCTGGCAAAGACATCTGGTAACAACTCCTGTATGGGTCATTTTCAAAAAAAATGAAGAAATCAGATTTGGAATAAAAAAACGAATATGCGTCAAACTAAATTTTATTATAATAACAGCATAAACGGGGATGTGGACAGTCAAAACGTAGAAGATGCAAACACAACGCTTTCAAATAAATATTTTATTACTATTTAAACAACCACAACCCTTGCCATGTGTCTGTGATGTTACCGAACTTGTTTAATAAATTTAAAAGGTGAAAACTAAAGTATAAAGTAAAATATTACACTTGTGTGGCTCATATATTAATGTGTTTACATCAAAACTAAAGACTGGGATAGTTGTCTCTTTATCATTGTTAAAAGTGACAAATTCCGTCAACATTTGTTTTTCCCATATATTTTTTTTAGATATCTTAAACAAAATAAATATATTAAGCATTATCTTGCCCTAAATATTATTTGAATTATCTGAAACCATAACATTTTAAATAGAAATGGCAAACTAAAATATATGACAATATCAATTGTACCACTATATCACAAATAACAGCACATACACTGCGGTAACATCAAGAACATATTTTGAAACACCAATGTATTATCAGGTGTGCGTCCCAGTTATCCCTGTAGACGTGTAGTGGCGTCATTTTGGAATGAATGTAACATTGGCACATCTGTTTTTATACAAAAATCAAACCATTTTGTATTTTCAAATCGTAAAACTCATGTTGTTGTGAAAAATGGTAACATCAACGGCACATGTTGTAACACCAAAGACAACTCCAGACTTATTATCAGTTTTGCATTACAGTTATGACTGTATACGATTAATGGCAACATTTTGTAATGCATGATACGTGTGCATATCTGTTTTAAAACAAAAGAAAACCATTTACTATTTTCAAATTGTTCACTTGTGTTATTGTAAAATTGGGTAACATCAATGACATATTTGGTTGCACCAAAGACGACTCCTAGTTTTTATCAGTTTCGCAGTTATGACTGTAGTTGTTTTGTGACGTTATTTTGGGAAACTTATAACACGTTCACATATTGTTTAAAAACAAAAAGAACAAAACATTTAACATGAAAACCTGTGATTTTGCTATAATACAATTGTCATTAATGTTGCTGTATGTGTATATGATGTTAACTTAATCATACTTTGCGAATTTGGCTATTATTGCCATACACTCAGTTATATTTATTAGAGATAGAGCCCGATACAGTTGATACATTTCGACGACATGTTACATTGTAAACATCATTACACAAACATAACTAAATATGCATATGTTCAAACAATTGTCCCTGATGTTACAAACTGGTTGTCATTGTTGTTACCTCAGGTGTCTGTGCTGTTACTTTTTGTTTTAATTCAATATTAACTGTATTGATACATATTCCAACTCTGTTTACAAGCTATACTAGATTGACATTCATATTAAGAATGCATTTTTATCAGATAATTGCGTAATGCTTCTGTAAAATTAATTTGATCCAGTAATAACAATACGATGTATTTGCTGTTACAAAATGATGTATATGATGTTACTACATTTTTGGTAACACCAAAGACAGTAACATCAATGACATTTTCTAAGAAATGAACAAAAAACAAAACGCTCCCAATGACATTGATTATTTTTGCAGACATTATCATTACAAGACTTTTTTTTTTGTACAGTATTATGTTTTTTAATATCAGATTGCATTTATCTTTAATACTGGTAACTTCGAAGACATGACAAACGAATACCTACAGACACTCTCTTAACCTTTTGTACATACATCAAACAAAATGTATAAAAAAAAACACTCTGTCATATTTACACTGGAAGTTAAAACTGTGGGAGGATTCGTTATTTGCCAGAATAACTAAAAGGAGATTACTCGTATTTCTTTGCTTATATAAAAGTAACATCACGGACACAAATCCATGGGACAGTATATAAACTGGCAACTTTTCATGAACATATTGCAGATGGCACTTGCTGTTTTATTATATACATGTAAACTGACACATTAATCGAGCAAACCTGAAACAAACTTCAACAAAATACCACATTCTTTTATAAAAGATTAATGCACGCAATGTGTATCACCACCGTGGGACAACGAAAGATCTGTAGATTTGACATGTTAACCATATACAATTCTTAAACTGCACTGTAATTGTTTGTTTTTCCTTTGAATTTGTAAATTATATATGTCTATATAAATCAAACAAGAAAACGACGTAAAGTAAACTAGCTGCAAAGAGAAAATTGCCACGGCTAGCTAGCTCTCCGTTCTTTGAAAATGACCCGTATCTAAGACTGAAGCGACTACATGGACACAATGTTGTAATTTATATTAATATAGTCATCATTTCTACTACTGAATAAAACAGTATGCCATATATATCTGCTCACCTAGTTTGCATTACAAACATAACACCATCAACTATGCCAGCCCCGTACCCATCCACACCGAACTTCAAATTGTCGCCTCGTATTATAATGACATTAACTAAAACTATATACATCTAAAATGTATACATTTAGGAGTGCTGTAACTTCTATGGAAGAACCTTGATGAAAACTGGAAATGGGTCTTAGCCATTCCGGATATGGGGAAACGTTCCGAAATGCTCCGAAAATAGGGGCACGCGAAAAGTGTGTATCCGCCATAATAATGACTAGTTCGGACAAAACATAGCATTCGGATACTTACTCTTCATCTAGTCGTTAAATACTTTCAACATTCTCAGCAAATGAATATATCTTTAAAATAAATTTATTTTAGTATGACTCGATGGTGGGCATTCCACGGCATTGGGTTACCTGATTCCCCGCCCACGAGGACAGGTGGGCACCCCGGGTGACGGCTGGTGGACATAATTCAAACGTTAACATGGAATACATTTGTATCAAGTTATCGTTGTCGTCCTCTAATTTGTATAAATGAGTGATTCGATATGCTAAGCGGAGCTGAATTGATTTGATAATTGAATAAAGAGTAAATAAAACAGACAGTGATACACTGACGATTTTAAAATGCTCATTACAGCGAACACAATGTGTGTAATGTAACCGGGGTACTAGTATATAAGAGCGCGAAGAATAGATATTAAAGAGACACGCGGCAATTTTGTTTTGTTTTTTATCCAAATTTAGTTTGTTCAAGTTCAAAATATTGTATTCCAAGATGTACATACTTATGTAAACCATCGGCATAGCTACTATTATAGGCCATACAGGCCCGGGTCTATACATCAATTTGAAAACGAAAAAAAGGAGAGAAGTCCAAAAATGCAATAAAAGCTGAAGCCGGAGGGGATGGGGTGATTTAAGGGTTAAAAACGGGGTTTGAAACCGAATACCGATCATTAACATTTGTTTCTTATTTTATTTTACGATGTAGGCAATATACAATTAAATCTAAACAAAACTCAGTGTCCACTTTCCTTTGCTAATGAGTATACAACATATTTAAAAATCATTATGGCGAGTAAGCGACAGAGAAGAGAATGAGATATAAGTCATTTAAATATAAGTAGTTATCAACCATGACAATCTGATATAATAAAAAGACAAGTACTTTATAATTAGAGACTGAAAAGTGTAAATATACTCAGTTGCAAAAGAAAGTGTACACTGAGTTTTGTTTAGATTTAATTGTATAAAGTTTTATAGAATTAAATTGACAAATTCCAAAATGAATATGCCATGTTTGGAACCAAAGTTTTTATCATTCCTTTGCCAATATCATGTTGTCAATTGTTTTTCAATAGGTTGAATCATTAAGGGACTGTAGCTTGATTAGGAGGATAGGGTGTAATGTATAATTTTCAAAGTATACACTTTTTTTTGCAACTGAATATATATATATAATATTACTGCTACGTTAAACGATACATGCACCGTTATCTAATGTCTAAAAGTGGGAGAACAGCGTTTAGATATTTGCTTTCTCCGTGAAATAGGTACATTTATCATTAGTTCTTTTGAAAGCACGGTTATGGCCATCCCGTTATAATGAAAGTTACCCCCTATATTTGCTTAATTTTAAAATAACGGATTTCTGCAAAGGGAAATAACTCTAAATTATTCGAAGTGTACACGTCTTATTTTGATTTTGATTTTGCAAACAATGTATGACATCCGCATAACACTATTAACATCTTAGGTAATTTTACGTTGGCTCATAATTCATTACTTTGGCAGAGCATTTATAATGCAGTTTGGTTTTTTTAATCAGTTTCTAGTATATGCAATTTAAGATAAAACTACCATATAAATTTAAAAAGCAAGTTCAGCTGTGTGCTCCTTTAAGATGTGTAAATCAAATAACGCATTGACGGTAATGTATTTTTAATGTTACAAGGAATATAATATATGTGTTACCACTAATGGGGTATCAAAATCACGTGTCACAATGAAGTCACACAGTACAAATCCTGAGCAGTCGTTATACTGCAGTGCAAGCCTAGACGTCACTTTGCAACACGTTTATTGAACTTTTCTTTTCCTTTCTTTTGCGTTATCACCATATCCTGACCGTGGTACCCGGCATGGACTTACGGATGGCGGGAGGTGTACAGTACTGGTTCTACTAAGGAAAAGTGAGTGGTCTGCTTCAATTATAAAAAAAATCGACCGTCATATATAACCTTACATGTGTTGAAATTATCGTAAAACGCCATAAAAACAAACAAACAAACAAACAAAGCGTGTGTATCAGCCAATCACAAACGATACCAGAATCTCAGTAAAATGGTGCCGCGTCAAACTTTTTTTAGAAAAACAGTTCTAGACGTTTGTCTTGAAAACAAGCAAGCGTCGCAGAGGATCTAGACTACTGCATGCAACTGATCAGTCGTTTTCGAGGTGGGGAGGAGTTTGAGTTGTGGTGCTGCTGCTGGTGGTTGTGGTGGGGTGGGGTTGACCCGGGGGGAGAGGAGGGGGTCAGAAATCACGAAAATTACGATTGTGTTCGGAGGAATAACTAAGTTTAAAGTTTATTTAGCCGAATATGTCAGCCCCATCCGTTTATGATCAAAGTTTAACTACACTAAATCAACCGGATGTGCTCGCCTGGTGCATCGAAAGTAGTTCTGTATTAAAGAGTGCTGATCTTTTTTTTCTTTAAAAACTTTTTTAGTGCAATTTCCTGTTATGTTTTGGCTATAACTGTATTCTGGACATGTTGCTGATATTTGAAAAGGGAGCTCATCATGTTTTTGACAGTTTTTGATATAAATTTCAGAATTGAAAGTAGACAGGGTACAAAAGAATAGCTTTGACCTTTGACCCGGTGTTAGTATACGGCTGAAGAAATGTTTCTTAGAAGGTATTAAACCCCCTATTTTCTTCTTGATGTTTAATAGCAGTCATGTTTATTCACATGATAAAGTAAGTTTCCCAGAATTTTAATCAGGTTTGAGTTTTTAACAGATTATCAACATTCTAACTTTACTATGGAAGGGGCATGGAGACTCATTTACGCTATTATAACCTCAAGTGCAGCCACTCTTTCCAGTAGTCTAATCTCGTTATCACCAATCGAATTAATCTGCTGATGAGTAGGCTCCCGAGTCATTGCAATTCAATATTATATGAAAAGCCATATTTGGCTGTGCAGCTTGTATTTTCACCATTTAATCATTTGCCGCATTATTTTATTGCAGGCTTAACTGGCTTGAATCTCAAGACGCGAAAAACATTATGACATGTGAACTTTGGCTGTAATATTAGGAAATAGAAAATTAATTCCCATCAACGGATAGCAATAACAATAGGGCATAGTCCCAGATCGAGTTCCCTGCCAAATATGATGTTTCCGAGAGAACATTTGGGAAATCATTATTGTAAAGGGTAATTGTGATGTGTCCGGGGATTGCTGATATATTGTTTGTTATACATGTAAAAATCATTACTTGCTGGAGAAAAACGTGCTCAGAATAGCTTATAAACGAGATAGCGGAGCATATAAAAATCCTAATATAATCAGTATTGATGTCAGGGGTTGATAGCACACTTCAATGCCAGTTTTGTGTTTCATTCTATTATGTTATTGCCTAAACCCGAGCACACCTCATTTATGCATGACTTCCAGGCTTACACCGTCCACAGAATTATACAAGCTTTCCATTCCAAAGGGGGTGGGTGGGGATCGGGGTGGTGGGTGGGGAGGGGGTGGGGGTGTGTGGGGGGGGGGGTCTATACATCAATTTGAAAAAAAAAAGAAAAAAAAAAAGTCCGAAAATGCAATAAAAGCTGAAGCCGGATGGGATGGTGGGGGTGGGTGGGGTGGGGGGGGGGGGGGTTAAGGGTTAAAAACGGGTTTTGAAACCGAATTTATAGTTTGTTATTTGTTTTGTGAAACAAATATTAACTGTTATCTGTTATTATATGTACTGTTAACTGTTATCAGCAAATTCAATTTGCTTTTATCCTATTTTGAGAACCCCGTTGTCCACCGCCCCAACCCCCTCCCCTCCCTCACAATCCGCACCCCACCAACCCCCTCTTCAAATGTTCCACATGTACCACTGATAAGCTAGAACTTCTTGAGGATGCTTATTTTGGGATACTCTTTCGGGCTGAACATAGATGTTTCTTCATTTGAAATTCTCGCCCACAAAGTCTCCTACGACGCCCAATACATATTAACCCACATTTATTTATTTTAAGGTTAGGTTGTTTAAAACCTATACCATAACGATATTTCAGGATTTTCTTGTAATTTAAACTATGTTCGAAGCTTCATTAATACAATGCCATGCATCACGTAGACAAATCTGCCAGTTTATCTGGGATAACTTCGGATTTCTCATGATTAGTATTATTTGTTTTTACTTTTTGATAAGGTGTTTACTTGCTGGGGGGTCAACTATGAAAGGTCAAGGTAAACGAATGATGTATTTTGTGTGAACTCTGAAGTCACACGTTCCCTATTAAAGGATTTCCGTCCATTTCATAGCGGCTATCTGTTTATTGCTGAAGATGATCTTAAACACAATTGTTAAGTCAGTGGTATTTGATGAATGACTTTAAACTTTTAAAACACAATTGAAATTCTTTTTCTTTATTAAAGACGAAAAATGATACGTTTTACTGACCACCAATTCAAAACTAATAAAAAAGCGGCTTAGCGTCTTAAGAAAAATCTCACAGAAGTACCGCGTCATCTCCATTGTTGACTGTACGACAGAAGCTCTTTCAGAAGGCTGGGAGTTAAATCGTTTAAACTCTTGAACCCGTCTAACAAAGGAAGTTGTCAATTGTTCGAGTACCCGTCCAATTGTAATGGCGGGAAGCTGCAGACGAGAGCGTGAAAAAATCAAAGATTTCGATGGTCAAAGTCAACAACAATGGTCCCCCGGTCAGTCTGATATGGGTTTAGATAATCGAATTGCAAGTACAGAATAACTCAATTTGTTAAATTCGAATTTTATCTCGAGTTAATTACCGGTTACGACCATCATTTTAATGTGAACTGCCCACAATGGTTTGACAAACGAATAACCACAAACACTAAATTATAGTTTAGATTCAAAGTTAAACTTTCGAATGGGTAATTTAGCAAAACATAGGTGGTTTGTAGCGGAAATTAGTAAATAATGATATGTATTAATGTGATTTTAGACCAAAATATCGAAAATTAAGGAATTGATTATCGTAAACTATGATTACTTCGAACATATGTCGTAATTTCACTAAAGCTGCCGATCTGGTATAGTACATCTGGCCTATGCATACGTCACACTGATTTGCATATAGATGTACGGTATATATGCTTAGTCTCGCCTGTAGTACCACACACCACAATTATTCATTAGGTGTGGTTGTAGAACCCTGCCCCAACGTTAGCTTAGAATGAGAGTAAATTGTCTATTAAAGGAGATATCCGCAGGGAATATTTTTCGTTCATTTGATTTTCATCAAATTTACTTTATTTTATATAAGACATCCGTTATTATTAAGTTGCACGCTTATTTTATCCTGCATGACCATATTCGACAAATATTGCTATTAAATAAAGTGCAGTAGAGTCAACCATAGATTGTATCGTTCTAACACTATATGAATCTTTCATGGGTATCCGGTGAATATAGCAAATTCCAACCCTCGGTATAAGTGTTTTATCGGAACAGAGGCTCTGCCGATGTTCCGATTAAAAGACTTATACCGAGGGTTGGAATTCCCTATCTGAAATACCCAGGATAGATTATTTGTCTTGCATACCAGAGACATGTTGTGCGTTGACGCCGCCAGCTAATAACGTTTTGCATATGTTCCTGCATACCGGATGTTGGTGCGCGCGTGACTTTTATCTTTACCCATAAAGATAAGACTTTCCAGCCCGATGTAAAACGTGGATAGCATTATCCGGTATGCAAGAACAACCCATCTATATAATGCTACTTGTTTTACAGCCTGGATCAATAAGCCGTGCTGTGTGCAGCTGAATCACTGAGAAGTACTGTATTATCACGGGAGATTTTATGAATGTGAAGTAACTGCATGACTGAAGCCGTTATGACGTACTATATAACCTGCAAATTAAAAACTGTTACAAACGGTAAAATAATATAAAACGTACCTATCGATCATGTGATAATTAAAATCAACTTAATTTCCGATGGTTGACTTTTGAGATACTCTTTCGAGTTTATTATCCGCGAGTACTTGAATTCGCGAGACAATGGAGTCGCGAATATTAGCAACACTGAGGATGAGACCCCACTTTTTAGAGAGTATTCCGGACGCAAAGGCGTGGTACGCGGGACGCAAACTATATACTATTTTAGACGCGGACGCGATTAACAGAATGAGCATTTATTTAAAACAAGTTTAAATCAGTAAATACGATCAGATCCAATGAAATGTATATATATTTTACATTGTTTTTTTCCCTTAAATGGTTTGATGCACTGTTTTCAAACAATGTTTATTTTTAAGGGCTCTGAAAAACTTGAGAAAAACACTGAAAGAATTATCAAAATGACATGAAAAATAAAGGAGATATGCCTCGTCCATGAACGAGTGGTTAGAGTCTCTGACTTGAAATCACTTGCCCCTAACCGCTGTGGGTTCGATTCCTCGTGGGCCTAGGAATCTTTATGCGAGGAAGCTATCCAGCTGCCTTGCGGAACGTTGGTAGTTCTAGCCAGATGCCCGCCCACGGACGACCAATGGAAGCTGGAAAGATGCCATATGACCTTAACTGTTGATGCGACTATAAAATCCAATTCAATTTAAATACTGAGGCGTCTTGTCGTCTCACATTTCGGTATGCAAATCGAAAACCCGAAATGCGAAGCTTTATGCTATATGTCTATGAAGCACAGTTAGCAAAACTCCTTCTGGTTGTGTACGGCATTCCTTATGGATTTCTTCTCATGGTGTTGGAGACTATACAGTAAAGATAGTATAAAAAGAGCCTTTCTAAAGACACTGAGTATATCCAAATGGACGATTTCTGATGGCAGGCGCGTAGAATGGGATACCTTGAAGTCGTTTTTGAATAATGAGAGAAGACGCAAAGTTTCTTCTGTAAGTAAGCCGGTGCTAGGAGGCGTCGTGAGATGTGTTACACTTCACATTACCTCTCATGAACAGACTCAATAAAACACAGTCTGAAACTTTTATCTATTCTTTGTGTTTGTTGCTTACAACGGATCCTCTTTCCAGTATTTATTGACATTCACAGTAGCGTATGTTTAGTGTTGTGTGGCGGCCGTAAAACGTAGGCCCGACAACAAATCAGTAGTGTTATTACTTTCTGGTCCTTTGGGATCATCAAGCCCAATCTTTGTGACTTTGAAGTAGAATATCACCGAAGCCGGTGCCAGGAGGCGTGAGATGTGTTACACTTCACATTACCTCTCATGAACAGACTCAATACAACCGAGTCTGCTTCTTTTATCTATTATTTGTGATTGTTGCTTTCAATGGATCCCCTTTTCAGTATTTATTGTACAGTTTGAACCTGATGTATACATAAAATTGTCTGTTATTGCATGGATATATATGTATATCTATGGTTATTGTTATTAGGTTTTATTACCCAAATAACCGTTTTCTTGGTTTTGTTTTTGTCGTTGTTTGATTGTATTACCCATAAAAGAGTTGTAGGTGTTTGCAAATCAACATTCAATAATCAACATTGTATTAACATTTCGGTTTCTACGTATAACTCTATTACAATACTCTATACTGGTTGTAGAATAAGGTTATTAGCTCTGTCGGGAGCGCACATAACTGAATTAGTAAGATGGTTAGGCCTAAATTAAAATATTGTTTGTTTGCAGTTTGCGACCGACCCACGGCAAATCCGCCGACCAAAACAAATTTTTAAAAAAAAAAAAATTCAAGTTTTTTTGTTTCTTTTTTCTTGCATGTTCTGTCAATATTTAACTCAACCCTTTTTAAAAAAAAAAATCTATGGATAATACTAGTGAAGCACACGATATTTGCATGCCGTCGATGGGCATGCGTTAATAATAAAAATGTTTTAAAAAAAAAAAAAAAACCCTACCTACCGACCCACCCCTAAAAGCCATGGGTCGGAAACTGCAAACAAACAATTTTTTAATGGTGGCCTTAGTACGGGTTCGAGACGGGGAAGACGTTGCAATTTAGGTAATAAGCTCTGGCATTTTAGCGTGTTTTATATTTAATTATTTTGTATAATACTTAAAATAATGTCTT
Source organism: Cyrtodaria siliqua (assembly GCA_037043455.1). Classification (NCBI taxonomy): domain Eukaryota; kingdom Metazoa; phylum Mollusca; class Bivalvia; order Adapedonta; family Hiatellidae; genus Cyrtodaria; species Cyrtodaria siliqua. Next base: position 235,716 of record JAWPHD010000565.1, on the reverse strand, counting down.
AAATAACTTCAATGAATCAATAATGCTCAAATCATATTGTTTGAATATAAAATCATACTAATGTAAACCCAATGCACGATGTCCTGGAAGTTAGCCGCCTTTTTCCAGCGTCTTAAATGAGAATATGAAGAAACTAATAGACTGTGGATTTCGGAACTTCAGACACATACGGTCGTACTAAGTTGCACCCGGCGGTCATAGTTCTGTTCGAATCTAGAATATGTGTCATGACACGAATCCCAAAATCTATCCAAAGATGAAGGCTAAAGATGAGGAGCTGGAAAATTGAACATGTTCAGAAAGTGAGGCAAAATACAAACAGAAATACACTTCAGCAAGGACAAGCCCGGCACTCTTCAGCTGATCATGTATAACAACTACAGTGAGTCAGACCAAATCTTGTTAACTTCAGAGATCTGGCCGTTTCAAAATCCATGCAAGTGATTTACTATGTTATTAAACATTCAAGCACAGATAGTTTTGCTATTGTGTGTACGACTGCCATGAATGAAGACAACATGGATCACCAGTACAGGCAGTGTGTAGGTGTCAACTGTTGACCTTCATTTCAGTCGGCCATGAAAGCTTCACCATTGACCAATGAAGATATCAAGTGCTGTAATCAAAAGAATTTGAAACAAAAATTTGAATTCAGGTATTCTCAACGAAGAAACTTACAGTCAGTTTATGAAAGAATTATATATGATTATGGAAATCAGGAGATTGCAGGCACTTTATTTTTGGCCTAATTCTAATTTATAAATACATACTGAAAGCGGGGTCACTCTGAAGCTGCAAACACAAACAAGAGAGAAAAGAGTCAGACTCGGTTTTATTGAGTCTATTCATGAGTCGGTAGCGCGGCGTATTTGTAACCGGAGGCCCCGGGTTCAGTCCTCCGTGGTGCCACTGAGTTTCGTCGTTGTGTTCTTGAGCAAGACACTTTCCCTTAGCCTCGTTCGTCGGATGGGGACGTAAACCAGGCGTTCCCGTGTATCGGTCTCGTGTATCGGTCTATCTTCCAAACACGTTAACGAATCATAGGAATCTATTCGATAATAAGAGTAGGGCACGGTTCTTGGATTCCTATGTATCCTTCCCCTCTCTCTGGGACGGCTCTAAATAACCTATACTGTGTTGATGAGCCGTTAAACAACATTCAATTCATGAGAGGTAATATAAGATATATAGATATATACGCCCCGTAGCACCGTCTTAAGCGGTATTCTACTTCAAAGTTACAAATATTGGGCTTGATGATCCCAAAGGACCAGTAAATTCGTAGTCGGACGACATTTTACAGCCTCCACACAGCACTAAACAAACGCTATATTGTGAATGTCAATAAATACCGAAAAGGGACACACACAAGAGATAAAAGTAGCAGACTTGGATTCTTTGAGTCAGTTCATGAGAGGTAATATAACGTGCAAAACCTCAGTCGTCTACGTTGAAGCCACAAAGATTGGGCTTGATTTTCCCAAATGACCAGTAATTAATAGCACTATTGATTTGTATTTGGGGCGAATTTTTATAGCTAGTGTGCATGTCATTAAATACTGATAAGCCTAATTAAGGGCGCAGTTTGAACTCAAACAGTATTCCGGATTCAGGCTGTAATTTAGACCGTATACCGGATTCCGTCTTCAATTTATCTGGTATTCCGGATTCAAGGGGGGAGGGGAGTTACACCCTCAGCATTAAAGCCTCGCCAATAATACCGGATCTACAGTATACCCAATGCAAATAAGGCTAAATACAGCACTTTTAAGTTATTCAGATGCTCAAAAAGCTTATTGATATTCATAACATCATTAACGTGTTTTAAAATCTTCCTCCTAAGCCAGAATTAAAGGGAATGTAGCGACACAGCCACACCATCTTTATTATTGAGAGTCCTGAAAAAAATGAATAAAGGTGAAATAATTATCAAAATCGGATGATAAACAAAGAAGATATGATCAGATGAAAGTTCTGTTGAAACGGATATGGAAGCCGCCATTTTAAGAGTTATGACATCACAGTTCTAAATGACCTTATATGGAATATTTTTAAATCTGAAAATTACTGATTTATAGGGGAAAAAATAACAGTAACTGTATAAAAAATATGTATACTTAATGGCAATAATGCTTTATATGACCAGTGCATTCATTTTCATTGGTTTCTTTGCTTTAAATGATATTTATCAATATTCCATATATAGTAATTTGGAACTATGACGTCATAGTTCTAAAAATGGCGGCTCCCATATCCGTTTTAGAACAACTTTCAAATGGTTATATCTTTTTTGTTTATCATCCGAATTTGATAATTCTTTCAGAACTCTCGATAACAGAGCGTGTTTTGCTGTGTCGCTACATTCCCTTTAACCCCATTATAGGCAATCCAGTCAGTGAAACTTAATACAATAGATCTATAAACAACCGTTATTAATCATATTGGCGTAACGATGCAAAGTACATTAAGCCTGGCAGATGAAGGGACTTTGCCAGCTACATCTGAGGTAAATATTCGTCCCAGGCCAATTGGAAACACAGTTTAATCACTAAGACGCTCTATAGTTTAGGGATTCATTAATATTTATTAGATCCTAGTACATCTATGAAATCTATATGCACTATGTACGTTTGGCAATTAAATAACATGGTAAATCCCATTGGACATGAATTGGACATGAATCGTTACAAGATCACATTTTGTTATTCAGCCATAAACGAGATACGGTATAACGGTATTGAATTGAATCGATGTTTAACGGATCATCAGTACATTATTTAGGCTATTTAGAGCTGAGAGAGAGAGAGAGAGAGAGAGAGAGAGAGAGAGAGAGAGAGAGAGAGCTAGAGGTGACACATCCGTTCATGTGAGGGCATTTATAAATCAAAATCCTACCAAGTGAGGACACGCATGACCACGTGACGACACACTTTATGATCTCACATCTACTATCGTTTAAATGATAGCTAATTTGAAGATTCGGACGTGTAATGCAAAGGACCGCCCGACTGGCTTACGGTCATAATGTTCCGCGATGGAGTATCAAACTCGCAACCTTTCGATAGGAGACAAGCACGCTACTATACAAGACCATGGCGTCCCACGTCAGAGATACTGACGAAAATTAGAAGTTTAAATTATTCAATATATGAAGTTTCTAATTCTTGGGATTGTGAAAAAGAAATACGGGTATTCGGAAAAATATTCTTCAAAAATGTTATTACGGAAAATGGTGGCTGGCATCCAGGTTCTTTGGCGTACCTCGCGGAAAATTAATGATTTGACAAGAAAAACTTTCGGTTATTTCGGACTTCATTATATTAATAAGTATTCACTAACATGACGATATAGGCTGCATTCCAACATGTCAATAATACCTCTTCGTGTTTGTATTTGATTCCTGGCAATGAATGTAACGATACCAATATTCGATGATAGTTGGTCAGTGGCCAACACTACTTATCCTATTGTTGTAATAAAAACGTAGTGATATGTTTTTATAAGGATATAAAGCACCATTGTAAGCAGTTATTGGATGATATTATATCCGAATTCGACTGAGACTATAGCAGGACTTATGAGCAGCTCCGCCTACACCTTTGTTTTTGATGTTATTATGTAAAATTACTCCGACGAGGATGGGATTCGAACCCACGCGGGGAGACCCCAATGGATTAGCAGTCCATCGCCTTAACCACTCGGCCACCTCGTCTTGTTATTGATAACAATGAGTATTATAGTAAACATAGGATCTATAATCCGTACATCGTTAACGCGCATTCTATTACCATAATTACAATTTGAGCGCTGTTTTACCATTTTGTGATATCGCGATGTCAAAGTTACATAATTATTCGCGTATTCTATAACGTCAGATCAAATAATCGAATTCGACATGTGATATCACCAATTCAAATATATGATATTACGGCTCCATAGGCCCTATATGATATGAAGGCGCGATATCACACCGTTGATTTAATATCCGGCCGAGTTGCATCAAAGATCTAATACAACTGGTGCGAGAAGCTCCCTTCAGCATTTAAAGCGCTAGGTCTGGTCTCTAAATCCATCTTTTTGTAAAATGCTACGACGAGGATGGGATTCGAACCCACGCGGGGAGACCCCAATGGATTAGCAGTCCATCGCCTTAACCACTCGGCCACCTCGTCTTGTTGCTACTTGGTGATTAGTGTTCTTCTATCTAAACGAAAACATGATCCTTACGCTGTTATCATAATTGCAGTTTGAGCGCAATTTGCTATATAATAACAGTTTGTGATATTACATATACATGATATCACGATTTTAAAGTTGCATAATAATGTGATATCACGTATTCTAATTACTAAAATCAAGTATTCTATATAATAAATGCATCCGTGATCGAGATAGTAAAGACGCTGCGTCTAAAACTGCCTCGCCTCTCACCGCTGCGGGTTCGAATCCCAATGCGAGCTCAACTTGTCATGGGAAAAAGTCGATTCTTACGCATTTCAAGAGCTAAACAATACTGGTTCTACCCAGGATACCCAGGATAACTGAGTGGTCTGCCCCTATCATAAAAAACCCGATCATATATGGCCTAACATGTGCTAAAAATGATGTAAAACACCATTCAAACAAACAAACGAGGCACGGCACTTTCATATTCTTAAAGACATATTTCGAGCCTATTGTATTTGGGGTGGGTGGGGTGGGGGTGGGAGGGGGGGGGGGGGGGGGGGGGGGGGGAATTTCTATAGGTAACTAAGCTATTCTTACCCTCAATATAGCAATGCTATACAAATAAAAAAACTAAGAGTGGGCCTCAATTTATATACCTGAGTTGATCAGCCATGAAGCGTGCTGGCTGTAAATATTCAAGCTTCCCATGCTTTTTCACTGACCAAGTAGCGTTGGGAAATGTGTCTTTAAGTGTGGACAGAAGACATTCCAGTTCCACCTCGATGTATTATTAATCCATTCTATTTTCGACTTTAAACCTGCTTGCATAAAAAAAGTATATCTCAATGTCAGTTAATAAAGATTACTTGTATTCGCTACCATTGTTTTAATATAGTATTCGTGCACTATAAGCAATAGATAGTGCAAGATCCATGGCGATTTGAACGATTTGCGAATAAGCAAGTCACGCCGCAAATTTAAAAAAGAAAGAAAAAGGTTGCTGTCTGTACTTTTAAAACCGAACAAAGACAACTTTTAAACAGTAGCAAAGTGTAGCCATTATTCACAGGTTTTGTGCGCGTTTAAATAATATTTGCATAAAACGAGTAGGTCATAAAAGTGCAAATACTAAAGCAGACGACATTCCAGTTCCACCTCGATGTATTATTAATCCATTCTATTTTCGACTTTAAACCTGCTTGCATAAAAAAAGTATATCTCAATGTCAGTTAATAAAGATTACTTGTATTCGCTACCATTGTTTTAATATAGTATTCGTGCACTATAAGCAATAGATAGTGCAAGATCCATGGCGATTTGAACGATTTGCGAATAAGCAAGTCACGCCGCAAATTTAAAAAAGAAAGAAAAAGGTTGCTGTCTGTACTTTTAAAACCGAACAAAGACAACTTTTAAACAGTAGCAAAGTGTAGCCATTATTCACAGGTTTTGTGCGCGTTTAAATAATATTTGCATAAAACGAGTAGGTCATAAAAGTGCAAATACTAAAGCAGACGACATATTGCACTTCCGGTTTGAATATTCTTTGTTCATGATGAAATAACTCGCCAGATTTCCATAGTATCTTCTTTGTCACGGCTTCACGCAGTTTTAAAATGTCACGCGTCAACTTTTCATAATACGATGCACAGCAGGACCTGCTTATGGACCATTAAAGGTTTGTTTGAAATGAGGTCTGATTTCCCGCATTTTATTCTACATCCTTTCCTACCATATGTTTAAGTTTAAAAAATGTCAAGTTGATTCATCAAGTAGCGTCTATCAAAGTTGAATAAAGTCTCGTCGAAGTAGTTAACAAAGAACTTAAATGACAAAGCGATGAAAACGTGTTCGGATGAGGTAACAGGAGCTGTAATACACTATCATTTATGTATCAGATAATCTTAATGCGATCGTATTTCTATTAATGCAATTTTCCCAATTAAGGAAAAATTGGTTTGGCACGCTCTGTCGCGTGCCCAGCACGCTCAGGTGACGTTTAAGCGGGAAACAGTGGATAAATGCATAATATGGTGTAATATATATTATATTGGTCGTAAGACTCTATCACTTATTTCTAGTTCTTGCTGTATTTATTTACACATTTTCTCTCGACACTTGATCACAATTTAGGGGATGGGGTCTGGGGCGGTGGCTCCAGCATATGCAGAAATCGGTTTGTTGAATGGTGTTTTGCGCCATTTCAGCACATTTTAGGCTATATATAAGGGCCTATTTTGTTGTGGCGGAGACAGACCATCCCATTTTTCTAGGTAGAACCAGTACTTTATACATCCCGCTATTCGTAAGAATCGACATTTTCTCATTTACAAGTCGATCTCCCATTGGGATTCAAACCCACATCGGTGAAAGGTGCAGCAGTCAATAACACGTTCGACCCTGAATACCGAGATTACGGGCTTGAACCTCTGTCACCCCTGGATTATTTCGGTGTGCCTTTCAACAAGACACTTCCCTTAGCATAGTCAGTCGATGAGGCCAGGGTTTTCGGATTCCTAGGTATCCTTCCATTCTCACCAGGGCGGCTTGACATAACCCAAACAATGGGTTGATGAGATATTAAACAACAATGCAATGCAATAAACCACGATTTGTCAAATGAAATATTACAGATAATCAACTCTGCCAGAGACACAACGGTTTCTTGAACGAACGGGAGACCGTGGTGAAGGATCGTAGTGATGGCGGCGAGTCGGGTGTGCCAGTGGAATGTACATCTCGTCTGCTTCTCCATACCTCATCAAGTGATATACGTGTATCAAAATTCCGTAATATAAACTCTTGAAAAGCCAGATTACGAATCCTGCATTCAGCCTACCATTCAGGTTGGATCCGTATTAGGGTCGGGCACAGGCTTCACACATAATTCCCTGTGCTCGCGTTATTTTACTAAAGAGTTCCGGAACTCAGCATTAAAACAGCAAATCATTGATCGGCCAGACTGAACTACCCTCGGAAACATTTTATGTGCTTAGATAAAAATGTTATCAAACGTTGTGTGGATTCCTACAATAAAATATATTTCATTGGCTTTTAAGCTCATTGCACATACACAGAAGAAAAATAAGCAATGGAACGACAAATGAAAACCGACCCCAGTCTCTGTAGATGCGATGCCGCTCTTGGGAACTCGCATCGGCGTATAATAGCAACGTCCCGTCAAGTTCAGTTATGTCATCAGTTGAGACTCAGTAGTAGAGGTCAACGACAAGAGCATTGTTTACCGGCTCATCGACACAATGTATTATTTGATTTCGAGCTCCCACAGAGAAAAGGGAGGGATATAAGACATCCGGGAACCGTAGCTTACTGTTAATATCGATTAGAATCCCATTTGCAGTATTTATTGTGGTTCTTTAGCGTTCTCGGATGCACGGGACTGTTCGGTTCAAAGAAAACATATATAACATGACGGATATAGCATCCTAACATCTAGAGAGCAGCTCAGAAATACTGAACAACAGAGAGACGTGAGTTTTTAACTACAATAGAGCCAAGGGTCCATATATGTAGGACCCCATATGCAATTTCTGAAGACCTCACGCAATACCTACATACCAGTAATACTACCGCCGTAGTTAATTAGAACACACCTTAAAGGGACACACGGCAATCTTGATTGTTTAAAAACTAGCGACGTCCCGTTAGTTTTTCTGCATACATTGCATTTGTTCAATCATTAATATTATTAGAAGAATTGTATAAAACAATTTGTTGTTGCATATTACTAACTGTTGATTACTCTTCACCAATAATATATTCAATATCTGTGGTGGAATAACGATGAAAAGTTGAAATCTCAAAATTGTATTTAAATATATACAAGCAGATTTGAAGTCAAACTGATACTGGTTTAATATATTGAGAGGTCAATTTCAATGCTTGATAAATACATCAAGATTGCCATGTGACCCTTTAATACCATGCATTGATACACTCTCTAAAGAGAAAACTATTATTACGACCGAGTATGTTTTTGGAACCCACGGTATATTTTCATTTTTTTTAGCAAATGTGAGGTCATATATGGCGGTCGATTTTTTTTTGTGGTAGAAGCAGATCATCCCATTTTTGCCGAGCAGAACTAGTACTGTATACCTCCCGCCGTCCATAGGTATCGACACTTTCTCACTTGACAGGTCGAGCTCCTAGTGGGATTCGAACCCACAGCGGTGAGAGACGAGACAAGTTTAGGCGCAGTGTCTTTACTATCCCACTCACGGAAGCGCTTTTGGACAATCTCAATGTGTTACATGGTTATAGTGTGCCTTGATAACCATACATGTCGACTAGTAAAACAAATAATAATAATTATATAATATATAATTATATATATACAAACACAATAATAAACATGTAAACATCTATATATAGCCTAAAATGTGCTGAACAAGATGTAAACACCATTCAATCAACAACCAACCAACCAAAAGGTAACCCGCGCCCAAAAGGTAACCCCGACCTACCCAAAAGGTAATCCGGTTTTAGAAGTTACCATGCAGGTATAATTGTTGCTCAAAAGCTAACCCTTAATCGATTGTGTATGATGTTTTTAGTTTCCTTTGTACTCCTTTTCATCCAACCGCTCGTGCAAATGTAAGAAAAGGTGTTGTTTAACATTATATAAACTATTTATCCGAGCCTTCCAAAATATGTTTTCATTTAAGTATAAACTATGCATCCGCGCCTTCCAAAGTATGTTTGCAGAAAACCTTGGAAATGTGTCTGCTATATGAATACTGCAAATGTTCCGGGTGGGTAACCCGATTGAATCAAGGGCAATAAGCGTTGCGTCATTGCGGGTCAAGTGACTCATACACATTCTTTTTATAGAAAAGATTCACGAGATCAGTCTTACTAATACGCGTTCCCATCGGTCGGCTATGTGCACGGACATGCAAACAGATAATTGAATGATGCAAGGGGCTTTGATTGATTAAGCAATGAAGATATCCAATTGCATTTCCAGATGGTGATCAGGGATAATGCCTAATGCAATGTTGTCATCATAATTGAATAAGTTGTTTTAGTCAGCTGTCATGATATTAAAAACCATGTAAATTAGTTATGAGTTGTTTCAGGAATATGTATTTTAAATCCATAATATGTGTGTCTCCTAAACGACCGGATGGTTAGTAACCTTAGTCTTACGCGCACCCGCAAGTACGCACGTATGCATACGCGCACGCACGCATATGTGCACGCACGCACGCACGCACGCACGCACGCACGCATCAACCATTTTCGCTAAAAAAGAAATATTTTGATGAAAACGACACTGTTGATGTATGGGAAAAATAAAAAAAGACGACGGCGTGGATGGGATTCGAACCGACGCGGATAGCAGTCCATCGCCTTAACCACTCGGTCACCTCGCCTGATGGCGCATTAATTAAGACACAATCATATGTATAGGTATTTTTCGAAACTGTTGGAACACATTAACGAAATACGCGCTAACTGCCCACATTTTGTTTGTTTGTTAGACGCCTATTCGCGTTTCGTTTGTTTCATATGTAATATAAGTATGCAGGTTGCGGCGATGTTAAAGGGGCACGTGGTAATGTTACAGTGATCTATAAAATTAACACCTAGATTCTTAATCCAATATCATTTTGGCTTTAAACCCGTTGGGATATAATTTAAAAAATGTAATGAAATACGACGATTTCAATTTGTCTTCATACATCTACCATAGCTTTAAATATAGTATTGCCGTAATAAATATAGTATTGCCGTAATAAATATAGTATTGCCGTAATAAAACCAACTATTAGAAATAAACAAAATTATTTGCTTTGAACAAAGGAAATCAGTGATTTTCAAACATATAAATTATGGGACGCCGCAACTTTTAAAACAAGCAAGATTGCCGTGTATCCCTTTAATGTTACGTGACGAGTATACTAAATATGTATATTTCCATGGAACTTTGTAGTTAACGTTAAGTAAAACTGCTTTTTTTTTCTTAAAAAAAATTAATATCGAAAAAAACACAACACAAAACGCAAGACTCTTACCATTAAATTGCTTGTTCTTTTCAGAGCACCGTTAAAATATTTAATTATACGCATGGCTCATTGCAAGTTATCAGAAAGGCGGAGTCGTTTGTGATGCTTCCTAAATAGAAAGAATTATTAAATGATCTTAAAATTAGTTATACCTGACTGGTATGAAGTCTATAAATAGAAGAACATGTTGATATCATCAGCAATCTATTGGATGTATCACGTGAACATTCAATTAGCCATCCACGATATTCTCGAGAGAAAAGGTGATTAGTTTCTTTATCTACTTCGTATTTTAATGACCGTGATCGATACAACAAGTTGCTTTTGTTTCTTTTGATAATTAGAAATAACTTACTACGTATTGGTAGCGTGACTTATAGGGCAATTGGACCGGGTGTAATATCCTTGTTGTATATTTGAATATTATGTTGACGCGTGTGCACATGTCACTATAATAAAACAATTTACAATTATTGGAGTATATTATGTATACACACGTTTTTCTCCATTATATGGCCATCATTTATTACCCGAGGAGTGGAAAACACGATGGTTAAGAGTTTTCATTTGAACATTTGGCAGTTTATCAACCCTAAAATAAAACAGTAGAGAATTAAACTTTGCAAAATATGCCAAATAAATAGTTTCAGTACCTAGCATAAAACAGGCAAATAACGCCTGGCGTCATCGGGTGATTACATGCTCATTTTACTGCAATGTTATACACTAATATTGGAAACAAAGTCTGTATCACCTCCGATAAGGTTGGTTGAACATAAACAATTTAATATAGTGTGGCCTTAAGACATAATCCCATTTGAACATCACGACTATATTAACATAAATTCTTATTTTCAACGTTCGGTGTAGTTTTGCTATGGTTGTCAACTCAGTGCCCCTAATAAACCCTTAAAATCATAAATCCGCGTCTGCTCTTATAACGTTGATAGAATGCAAAGTTGCAACGGCATGGTAGCATGCCATGTAAAAAGATTAATTCCTTGATTATTCATTGATTAATACTTTGCAATGATTACGCCGCCATGATATGCGTTGTGTCAGACAGTTATTTGTTTCCTTCCAACAAAACCGGGCTTAAATTTCCACCCGCCGAACCTGGGTTATATTGGAGAATGTACAATTATTGGTGATTAACGCCGTTTTACAACAGCAGCTTCATTAACAGGGCTCCAGTGAAAGAGTTCATGTGATACTGGGTGAAACTGTCGTCTGCTTCGACAAGAAATGCCGTCTGCTACGACAAGAACTGTCGTCTGCTTCGACAAGATATGTCGTCTGCTTCGACAAGAAATGCCGTCTGCTTCGACAAGAACTGTCGTCTGCTTCGACAAGAAATCTCGTCTGCTTCGACAAAAAATCTCGTATGCTTCGACACATCTCCTTCGACAAGAACTGTTGTCTGCTTCGACAAGAACTGACAATAAATGTCGTCTGCTTCGACAAGTTTGGACCGCGGCGGTGACGTAATGGTAGAGCGCCAGCCACGCACGCAGGAGGTTGTGGGGTGTGCTATCCCCGACCATGTCATACCAAAGCCTGTATACGAATGGTACGAGTAGCTGTTTGCTTGACGCTCAGCATGTAAAGAGTAGTTCTCGGACTGGTCGACCCGGCGTCAGTATAATGTATCTGGGTTGGGTACCATGTAAGGTTTCTACTGAATTCCAGTTTGGCAGTACTATACAGTAGAGATTTGACATTTGAGCACACTGCTACCAGTAGACACCGTCGTGATCACTATGACTGAAAGCTTGTTTAAAGCAACATTAAACTCCATACGTACATACATATTGACTAGTTTGTGGGGCACTACATGGTGGATGCCATGGCAGACAGGCACCACCATTGATATCCACGATGTCATGACAGACTGGCGCCACCATTGATACGAGACTGCTGATGGGAACGTTCCGGTCATATCTTTTGATTGCATGCTAATTTCTGATTGAATGAAATGTCACATTGACAACTGATTTCCATAAAATGTAAATTTATATTAGGATTGTATCATTTATATATTCATATTTTATGGAACAAAAAGCATTAATGTACGTACATGGAATAGGGCTATCAGAGAACCAGTAAATTAAATACTGCCTTTTTTTTGATAACGTTTTGGAAGATGAATTTCATTTTGTTTTAGAATGCAAATGTACAGTGACTTAAGGAGAAACTAATTATATTCATATGTATTTCTGGAATATACGTATTATGATTAAGTTTATTAACTTGCGGAGTTCTGTTCAAATTATCACAGTTAACAAAACAAAAGGATTTGTATATACACCACCGAGCAAAAGCTCATTAAAATCAGACCCTTTATCACGCTACGATACTCTATACTACTTAGGATCTGATAGCACTGCATTGGAGGTCACGTCAGATTGACCTTACGATTAGCCAATCATAGTTCAGCCTACGGTATGATTGGTATATACTGCTTCACTGCGCACGTCGCGTTTCAGTAAAAGGCTGTGGAGCAGTCTACGCTCTGTATCTAAAGAGACAATGTTCGTAACTAAAATAATATATTCCGTTGACAAACATAACATACCAACCATTATTGAATATTTTACTTGGAAAAAAAAGATTGTTTGACAGAATTCAATAGCGGTACAAAAAATGTTTTGTTTGTTTGTTTGGTGTTTTACGTCATTTTCAACACATGTAAGGTTATATATGACCAGGGAGTAAAGTATTCTAGCGCGACAACATCAATCAATAAACTAGAGGCAGACCACCCACATTTCCCGGGTAGAACCAGTACAGTACACCTCCCGCCATCCGTAATAATCGAACGATTTGTGGGATTGAACCCACACTGAAATTACAATCGCGGGTCAATAGTCGACTTCGCTATCAACTGAGCTAGTGGTACTTACTATTTAGAACATCTAAAGTGATAATAATTTCTGTGGAATATGTATTTTCAAAACACATGACAGCGCCCATGATTTTCTTCGTATTCTTGATGTAAAACATGCCATTTAGTGCATTTCTTTGAATTTATCGTGCAATTCACAGCAATAACACACGAAGACTATCTTTATTCGGATATAGATCTATGTATTTTATGTGGATTTTCGTTTGTTCAGTTCACTCGAACGTCATCTGAAGTGCATATGAAACGCGCGATTTCATTGGTTGAATTTAGTTGCTCTTTTCATGATATTGAGTAGATGAAAGGAAAGGTCGATCTGACGTTACCTCCAAGGCAGTGTTGTCAGATCCTATAGCGGAGAGTATCAAAGCGTAATTAAGGTATGATTTTAATGGGATTGGAGAAAAATATTTACCTAACTTTTAAATTATTAAAAATATTAAACTTCCACCGAAGTTGTGAATTTGATTACTAGTATATTATAATAATATTACACTTGTGTCATGGTTTTATATGTCAATTTGCAAAAAAACACATAAAGAAACACATACACACACATGTAGCATTATACTTTCGTTTTCCATACTTGATTTGATCATTGAAAATACCTGCTCCAAGAAAGAAAAAATATATATATATATAAACAAATAAAAAATATTACAGTAATTTGCTGAAACCAATTACAGGCTTATATTCATAATCATTATTGCAAATGTAAGATGACATACAGATAAAGAGGTTGTCATTGCCGTTCCTGTTATATTACCATGCATTTACATCTCTGTATATTGTCAACTTACTGTATTGCAATTGTATTTTTGTCCTCGTAATTTTTTAAGCTTTTTGGATTATTTTAATAAAAAGTTGTTGTCAAGTTGTTGTCAAGTTGTTGTCAAGTTGTTGTCAGCTATTCCCCACGAATCTGGGGATAAACATGTTAATATTGGCATCAGTTGATTTAGTTTAAACGTTTTTATTTTACATCGATTGTAATGATAGCTCTTTATACTTATTTAAATCACTCTCGATGTCTTCCTGGGTAGTACCAGTACCAAGCAAATTCAAATAAAGTGGCTGGCTCAGGGACACAACGCATATGGTCATGGCGGGGATCGAACCCACGACTTTCCAGGTCCAACGCTTTACCACTATTGTTTGGGGCGCTTGTTTCAGCCAAAGGTTTTTCTGCAGTAACTCGAGCAATTTAAATAATACGTACATCAGTTATATATCAATAGAACTGGCATTTTTAGTGGTAAATAAAACTATTTTACTTTTGAAAATCAGTTTACTTTTGAAAATCAGTTGAGAAATAAATATTTTACAGCCAAAATGATTTTTTGATGGGGCTTTTCCTATGTAAATTCCTTGTTGGTGGGACAGCAGAAAATTACAAAATGTCAAATAACTTCAGTAAAACTTGATATTTTGTTATAAAACTTTCAGGGTGTCTTAATCTACTAATATCCAACATTTTAAAACTATTTTTGAATAAAAAATCTAAACAAATATATTTTTCGAATTTTTCATGCAGCAGAATTTTGCATTGAAAATGACCCATCAAAATCAACTTTCGCAAATGATTTTTTTATTTCTCAACCGATTTTGAAAAGTAAGGTATTTTTATTTACCACTAAAAATGTCTGTTCCACTGATATATAACTTATATAGGTAGTAGATTAATTTTATCTTAAAAGTCCAAAAAACCTTTTGCTGAAACAAGCGCCCCAAACAATAGATCACAGCGATCCACTGTGTTTCAGTGGCCGAGGGGTTAACGACGTTGCGTTGTAAACCTTCTCGCCTCTCACCGCTGCGGGTTCGAATCCCACTGGGAGCTCGACTTGTAAGTGAGGAAGTGTCGATTTTTACGGATGGCGGGAGGAGGAACCCTTCACCTTATTGCAAGAAGAAGAAGAAGAAGAAGAAGAAGAAGGTGTACAGTACTGGTTCTACCCAGGAAAAGTGGGAGGTCTGCCTCCACAACAAAACTATCGACGGTCATGTATAACCTTACATGTGTTGAAAATGACGTAAAACACCATACAAAAAAAGAACGAACGAACGAACGAACGAACAAACATTCACTGTAGATAGACTGTTAATAGATTTCGCGCAATCGATAAGGAAAAGGGAGGATGAAAGAAATAATAATCCTACGGAAATCAGATTAAAGTCGCTTACGTTTGAAAGATAGCAACTAAACTTACGATGCTATCAACGTAACGTGCAAGCAAAATATTGGTGTGAACATACGGAAAATGTTAACAACACATATTTAATGGCATTTTAAACTTATGAGTATCGTATATATGCTACCCCGTATGGTAGACGGGAATAAAATAAAAATCTATCTCTATATGTTATGATACAATATATCATATTATTAGAACAAACAAAAACTTACGGAGTTCCTCTTACTCGATAATGGAACTAGTATTCTACTTATCTTGATGTTTTTTGTTGTTTTTTGTGTGCTTTTTTTGTTTGTTTTTTTGTTTTTGTTGTTGTTTTTGCTGTTGTTTTTCATTGCTATGTTTTTTTGGTGCTGTTTTTTTTTATACAAAATATATAATAATATGTATGCATTCTATATCAAACAGTTTTACCTAGTATTAAAATTGTTAACCAGTCTATGAATATTTTCGCACAGAAGCTTGTTGGTGATTACAGTTTGTTAGTTGATTGTCAGTGCATGCTCCCGAAGGACCTAGAATTCATTACTGACTGGTATCGCTAATCACTAAAAAAGCCATTTTAAAAACATTGAATTGGTAACAATCGCTGTGAAAAATATCAAATCTATAAAACACAGATGAATACAAGACAAATTAATCGGATATATTAACAAGGTTTAGACACAGTATGAAAAGACTCTAATGAAGTAGAACTACGATCCTATAATGCTTTACAATTACCCACCACGAGTGTTTATATAACTATTACGCAACACGCAGATCTAACTTACTAAATATACGCACCACGCAGACCTAATAACTATTACGCACCAAACATTTCTAAGTAACAATTACGCACCACGTAGATAACTATAATTTAAGTTAGGATCCCATGTGTACTTAGTGCGCAGTGCGCATTGCGTGATGCGTCTAGATAAACATCATTGAAAACAAGTTACGAAAAATAGGATTTCAACTTCCGTGTTTAGTTATTTTGTTTGCTTAAATGGAATTAAATACTAGCGTGAAGCGTATTCACCACCCTGGGGAGCGGTGAATACGCAACGTACAAGACAATCACGCATCACGCATCACGCAATACATGTATGTATAAAAGTAATTACTCACCTGTTTACAACGATTTTATCACGCATCACGCAATGCGCAAGTACGTACACATGGGATCCTAGAAACAAATTACCACGTACAACTAAATTACCATTACGCACCACGCATATCTAAATTACCATTAAACACCACGCATATCTGCATGTCTAGCGCTAAATGCAACATATTCGAAATTTATTTGCATGTTTTGCTGCTTTGGCCATACGATCTGACTTGTTAACGGAGGGTGTACTCTTTCGAATATAACAACAACATCAAATAATACAAATATCTTTATTCAGCATAAAATATTACCAACAATGTGTTAAGCCTTTAATAAAACACAATAGCAAGAGAAAACATAAACTCAGCATAATAGTAACAGTGAAGCAATCTATGCAACAGCTAGTGAAATTTAGACATTATCAAAATACGTAACTTATTTTGTACTGAACTTAGTCTATTTCTTTCTAAAAGCAAAACAAATAAATTTAGAAACATTAAGTAATCGTCCTTTTGGCATGGCCGCCTGCTGTATATTTATAGGTTATTAGCACGAGTTCTTTTGCGTATTAATAGTGAGCCACCTTAGGAACCTTTTTATTGCAAACGTATTTTTAAATGAGATAGAATAAAATAGGTTTTAACATTTAATTTTCACCAAAAAACATTTACTTGAAACAAACATATTGTCATGACATAATGGGAATTTTCACAATGAAATCAACATTGTTTACTTCATGTGATATACTTTCTTTGACATGTACAGAAAAGTGCACCAATCACGAACGAGTATACATTACACACCAATATGACTTATATGGGCGAATATTGACGTTTCCTGTTACATTGAAAGTAAAAGGTCCTTCTAAATGCGTATGCAATAATCTATTAAATTGGTCATATAGTATGTTGTATTTGATCTGTATCATCTATATCACTAATATACATTGACCTTTTACAAGCTCAGTTTACTTTCAATGTAACAGGAAACGTCAATATTCGCCCATATTGACGTGTCAGGAAACGTCAATATTCGCCCATATTGACGTGTAGTAAAGTCATGTATACTCGTTTGTGGTTGGCGCACTTTTTTGTACATGTCAAAGAAAGTATATCACATGATGTAAACAATGTTGATTTCATTGTGAAAATTCCCATTATGTAATGACAATATGTTTGTTTCAAATAAATGTTTTTGGTGAAAATTAATGCTACAACCTTATTCTCTCTAATTTATAAATGCGTATGCAATAAAAAGGTTCCTAAAGTGGTGCAATATTAATACGCAAAAGAACTCGTGCATATATCCCAATACAAATCTAATAACCTATAATTATTATCAAACGTATGGGCCGTCAACCATTGGCAGTAGTATGTTTGAATTCTCTGTAGAGCCGAAGCCAACAAGGAGGTGATTTTTGTTTTCAATAACAATTCTAGCATTGTCTTGTCATTAGTTCAAACAATACACTTTAGTTTATTTCCCAGTAGATCGGAGACTTAAACTTAAAACGTTTCTATCGGAGCCGGAGGAGTTAGTTTTGCACAATCTAAAAGTCGTTGGCAACATTATTCCAAATGGGTGGGGTGTGAGTTGCAACATTGTCCCCCACTGTCAACATAATTCCGAGTGGGTGGGGTGTGAGTTGCAACATTGTCCCCACTGTCAACATCATTCCAAGTATGTGTGGTGTGATTTGCAACATTGTCCTCTTAATCAACATCATTCCAAGTGGGTGGGGGTGTGAGTTGCAACATTGTCCCCACTGTCAACATTATTCCAAGTATGTGTGGTGTGAGTTGCAACACTGTCACCCACTGTCAACATTATTCCAAGTATGTGTGGTGTGAGTTGCAACATTGTCCCCACTGTCAACATTATTCCAAGAATGTGCGGTGTGAGTTGCAACATTGTCCCCATTGTCAACATTATTCCAAGTATGTGTGGTGTGAGTTGCAACATTGTCCCCATTGTCAACATCATGCCAAGTAGGTGTGGTGTGAGTTGCAACATTGTCCCCATTGTCAACATTATTCCAAGTATGTGTGGTGTGAGTTGCAACATTGTCCCCATTGTCAACATTATTCCAAGTAGGTGTGGTGTGAGTTGCGACATTGTCCCCATTGTCAGCATTATTCCAAGTATGTGTGGTGGGAGTTGCAACATTGTCCCCATTGTCAACATTATTCCAAGTATGTGTGGTGTGAGTTGCAACATTGTCCCCATTGTCAACATTATTCCAAGTATGTGAGTTGCAACACTGTCCCCCACTGTCAACATTGTTCAAAGTGGGTGAGATGTAAGTTGCAACATTGGACCCCCATTGTCCAATCACTGCCCAGAGTTGTCGTTCCTTACATTCGACTTCTCTCGTAGAGATTGCCCATTGACATCAGTATTCCACGATATGCAACATTGTCCCTCCATTGTCAACAGTATTCGAAGTGGGTGGGTTGTTATTTTCAATAGTGTCCACCATTGTCAACAGTATTCCAAGTGGGTGTTGTGCGATATGCAACATTGTCCCTCCGTTGTCAACAGTATTCCAAGTGGGTGGGTTGTTATTTTCAATAGTGTCCACCATTGTCAACAATATTCCAAGTGGGTGTTGTGCGATATGCAACATTGTCCCTCCATTGTCAACAGTATTCGAAGTAGGTGGGTTGTTATTTTCAACAGTGTCCACCATTGTCAACAGTATTCCAAGTGGGTGGGGTGCGATTTGCAACATTGTCCCTCCATTGTCAACAGTATTCGAAGTGGGTGGGTTGTTATTTTCAATAGTGTCCACCATTGTCAACAGTATTCCAAGTGGGTGGGGTGCGATTTGCAACATACGCTTTCTTTCATTTTCGAAACTTTGGGAGGGATAATCTCAACAAGACGAAACTTTAGGAGGGAAAATCTCAACAAGTAATGGATTAATCGAATTATTATTTGCGGCGGAGGAATGGGTTTACATTGTAGGGGCATGTATTTATATTTTCATATGTGCCAGGCCTGTCCAACATTTCGGATATTCTCCGGATTTTTCATTTGTTCTCCGGATCTCCGGATTTAAGTGTACACTATGTGGAATTCCCATCAAAACAAAACCTTCATGATTTAACAGCTATATGTTCATAGTTTATTAGCTACTTCATGCATTGGTCATTTTACGGTTCCTAGTCAGCCATGTAACGGGGGGTATTTACAAGTGCCAAAACAATGGGGGTCATCAGTGTAATGCACTGACTGAATATACAATTAACACCTGATGGCATAAATGGTGCAATAGCAGCAATATAACTTGCTTCTTTAATTGGTCCGCCTAATTGAAATAACAAGTGTGAGGAGCTAGCGAATCCTTCTTTGTTGTATAACTATAATAGCTGCTTCCGTTAGTGACTTTGTAGCATAGTGGCGTCTCTAATTTTTACTTCGCGTTGTGTACTTTAAAGAATAACGATTGTTCCATTTTAATAAGTTTTAATAAGCGTATTTACAGCATGGCTTAAAACATTTCTGACGTACTCAGATTTCCTGATCCTGACTGATCTACTCTCCGTTGATCTGATGATCCACTGATCTACTCTGGCGTCTGTTACCTTACTATTTATACAAACTCCATGACATTTCTGAATTCCAACCAACGAGAACAGGTGGCTGTATATTATATCCAACTTATTGCAACATTTTAATCTTCTTTACTAATTAATCAGTGCGTTGCTGATGCGAGTTTATCACGTGCATGGGAAAATGTGCCACATCTACATTATCGAAATGTATATGTTATTCATTGTTCTAGTGGCACGAAAAGCTATTTATTAAAGCAACTTGGGTTCGGAATTCTGTATATCATTCCACTTTACCAAATTAATTATTAATAACATATTTATAATTAACCCCAAATAAGGTAACTATGTTACAATATTTATAATTAACCCCAAATAAGGTAAGTATGTTACAATATTTATAATTAACCCCAAATAAGGTAACTATGTTACAATATTTATAATTAACCCCAAATAAGGTAAGTATGTTACAATATTTATAATTAACCCCAAATAAGGTAACTATGTTACAATATTTATAATTAACCCCAAATAAGGTAAGTATGTTACAATATTTATAATTAACCCCAAATAAGGTAACTATGTTACAATATTTATAATTAACCCCAAATAAGGTAACTATGTTACAATATTTATAATTTAATAGCTATGAAGATTTTGTATTTGCTTTTGGGAATATCATGTAGAATATTTGCACTTTCATAAAAAAAAGTAAAAACAATTGTGGTATAAAGGAACACCAAGTATTTCTAATATAATTACATAGTCCTCTCTAAAGCAAACTCCTTGAATGATGCAGTATGTAATCTAGCGTTTTTCTTTAAGTAATAATTGCATAAATAATTTAAATTTGGGCTTTAAAAAAATAATTGCGAAAATCAAGTCGCGCGTTCAAATTTCCATTTAAAAATGTTCTTCCCGCGACCTAAATTTGATTGCCAAGTACAAAGTACCACAAATTCCACCGTGGACTTTGGAAACACCAACAATTATTTTCGACCTTTGTAATAGTAACAAATCCAGTACAGACTCTACTGTCTTTCAAAGCAAATTTAATGAAATTAAATCGAAATACAGTAACTTTCAACATATATACACAGATGGTTCTAAAGATGGAGATAAGGTAGCTGCAGCAGCTGTTGTTCACAAACACAGCATAAAGAGCCGCCTGCCTGACAAGGCCTCTATCTTTTCAGCTGAACTTAAGGCAATTGAACTTGCCTTAAATTATATTCAGGAATCTGATGATGACCATTTTGTAATCTTTTCTGATTCCCTTTCATCTCTTCAAGCACTGGGTAATATGAAACATGATAACCCAGTTGTGCTTCAACTTTTAGAAAAGTACAATACTCTTATAATTGATAATGTTATTATTTTCTGCTGGCTTCCGAGCCATGTAGGAATACGTGGTAATGATAGAGCTGATAGTGCTGCCAAGGCAGCATTAGATTTACATATATATAATACCAAATTACCTTATACTGATTTTAAAAGCTGTATTAACACATATATTCGTAACTCTTGGCAAGCCACTTGGGATTTGTCAGTTAACAATAAACTCCATTCAATTAAACCGTTACTCGGAGAATGGCGCTCTTCTAGTAGACACATTCGTCGAGAGGAAGTTGTTCTAACCCGGTGCAGAATAGGGCATACACGTTATACTCATTCATATTTATTACAAGGTGAGCCATTACCAGAATGTATACCCTGCTTTGCACCGTTAACGGTCAAACACATATTGTTGGAATGTGTAGACTTTGATCCTATGCGTCAAAGGTACTACAATGTTAATACTATGACCGAGTTATTTAATACTATAGATTTTAGTCTAATTTTAAATTTCCTTAAGGAAGTCAGACTATATAAATCATTATAATATGTTCTTGTATATAATTACTTTTTTATATACCCGTTTTCGGGCATTTGTTTATTTACATATATAGTTTATATTACTACCATATCATCCCTTATTTTTTAATAGTTTTATCTTGAAATATTTACATTATTTTTTAATTAATCCTTCATTTCTTCATCTTTCGTCAGTTTTTGCGCACAATATGACCTATTTATGTGTCGACGTGCCGTAAAACACCATTCATTCATTCATTCATTCTTCCCGCGCTTTAAATCTTAATTTTTAAAAATCTCAGGATTTTAGTTAAAACGTTGTGGAAGGCCTGATGTGTCGTCCATAGCTAAAATATCAAAATGGTGAACAGAAATCAACACGGTGACCTGACACCACTAATGATACGGGGTGCTGCCGATTGAGTATACTGGAACACCGCTTACGGTGTCAAACCGGTGAAAATCAGCCCATTGAACACAATGCAAAAAAGGCTTGTTTGGAGATCAGTCACAAGTTCCACAACATTCATTCGCTTAAATACACTTTATTAATTCTGTGAATTAAACACATTTTGCTCGCAAACGGTCCCATATCTGGAATAAAACACCGATTCAGTTTTTAAACATTTCGCGTCATTAATTAACACTATGCGTATTTTGAAATAAACATATGTCAAAATCACATCTCTACCTAACCTCTGTGCTCATACACTCCAAAGAAATAATTCTGCCAAACACGGTAAAATACTTACTATTCATGACAACAGACATACTACTTTAACATCAGGTTAGATTTAACAATGAAATAAAAACTAATCTTGGGAAAAACACATGCAAATTAAAAACTTTGAATTTTTTCAAGGAACTTTTTTAGCACCCTACTACCCGGAAGTACTTTCTGACACCTTACGCTGGGCATGTTTGAGGTATTTGGGTTAGTACTTTAATTTCAGGTAGACTGCTTAGAGCTATGTGTGAGTTTGAAAAGTGCTGGTATGCACCAACGCTACGGATAAACAAAATGCTGGTGAATTTAAATGTTTTAACGGCGTAGTTTGAAATCGGTAGCGATGTTGTGACAGTTTACAAGGAATCTAATACAATGTTTGATATTTTTCTTTCCATGCAGTTTAATATACGGTCAGTTGTGATTTAAAAGTAGCCTGACGTCGATTGCTAAAGGAAGCCAGATATTTACATACAAAAAAATGAATATTCATTCGGTCATTGTCTTTTAATCTCACAAGGGCTAAACACGGCTTCGATAGAAAGCCAACTTAATATCCCTACGACCCGGAAGTACTTCCTGACTGGCCTGACACCTTACGTTGGGCATGTTTGATGTATTTAGGTTAGTACTTTAATTTCAGGTAGGCTGCTTAGAGCTATGTGTGATTTTGAAAAGTGCTGGTATATACCAACGTTATGGATAAAAAAAAATGCTGGTGAAATTTAAATGTTTTAACGGCGTAGTGATATGCCAACGTATAAACTTAATTCTACCGCAACACAATTCTGATCATTTTCCAAGATTCTTTGCATTTTCTCAGACGTTGACAGAGGTTGTATGTAGATGCAAGGAACGACAACTCTGGGTAGAAATTGGCAGATTTCATTGGCGTAGAAAGTATGTAAAATGCATCTATATGAAAAGATGCGCATTAAAATCGGTAACGATGTTGTGACAGTTTACAAGGAATCTAATACTATGTTTGATATTTTTCTGTCCATGAAGTTTAATATACGATCAGTTGTGATCTAAAAGTAGCATGACGTCGATCGCAAAAGGAAGACAGATATTTACATACAAAACCATAAATATTCATTCGGTCATTGTCTTTCAATCTCACAAGGGCTAAACACGGCTTCGATAGAAAGCCGACTTAAGATGAGAGAACGTATTTCAGAAAGAACACTTGAAGTCCCGTAAGCCATGATATGTAGGTTATATATATTGCCGGATATATGTAGATTTGTCTTTTGTTTCAACGCTTTGGTCATTGGTATGCTGAATGCCGAGTATGAGAGGAGCCATGTCGTTTAACTAAAGTCAAACATTATTTCAATTTGCACTCCGCAGCGATGGCTGGCGTGACCCAGTGGATAGTACTCGAGCTTCACCTTCAGTTTTCAAGTTATAAATAGCTGACACGCGGTTCCCCAAGAGGGTTTATTTACTGTCAAAATAAACATTGCTCGCAACCACAGTTAGGAAATACCTTCTTCAAGTCTTCTCCAGGTCTTTTGTTTTATAAGGTCAGTGTAATTTGAAGTTTTGGGCCCAATTTAATTGATCCATTTAATACAGAAACACCGTATTTGAACGATTTAAAAAATCCCATAAAAACAATTCCGATATACACCCTTTAAAAGAAATAAAATCAGTTTAGGTTGATTTGTATTGCATTTAGTAGTTGTTGAAGTAGACTCTTTCAGAACCTCAACGTTATTATACTATTTGGGGAAATTGCTCTAGCAACAATATCAATAGAATCCAAAAATCCAAAAGAGAGCTGCTCGGATCATCCTTAATAAGCTATATGATGCATCTAACCCTTATTTAAAGAGCTTAACTGGTTACATGTCCATGATCGAATACAATTTCATAAAGCAGTGCAGGTTTACAAATGCGTCAATAATCTTGCTCCAGACTATCTTACATCATTGTTTCAAAAGGTTCATTCCTCTTATAAATTAAGGACTTTTTCAAATGGTGATCTAATCATCCCGAAACATAGGCTAAGTATATACAAACAAAGTATTCGTTATTCTGGTGCTGTCATATGGAACTCGATCGCACCTCCAATACGACAAGCCAAACATATCAAAGAATTTAAAAAGAAATATTATTTATATCGTTTAGGTAATACTGGTTAATTTTAATTTGCTTGCATTTGGTTAAGTACTTTAAAATAACTTTAAAAGATTTATATATAGGGACTTTTGATTTTACAACAGGAAACTGTTCAGAATTGTATAATATTGTATGTATATAACCTTGTGTGCGTGTTACATGTTTCTTCATTTGATGGCCTCAAGGGAGAACAATTGTTGTAAATTGATTGAGTTACCATCATTAAATAAAGCATTTATTATTATTAGTATTATTATTATTATTATTATATGGCTATGCATTTAGTAGTTGTTGAAGTAGACTTTCAGAACCTCAACGTTATATGGCTATGTACTCCTTAAAAGCCAAAGTAACATGTCTTGACATAATACGATAGGGGATGGAGTTTGATTCGTTTGATGACTTCGGACAAAGTTCAAGCTTTTATGAAATTACGTAATTGGAAAAGAACGGACGAAGCATCAAACAGAGACTATCATACAATTAGTATACGTCGAGAGCGCCAGTGTTTGCCTCTTTACAGCGAAACTATAATGCATTTTCCGCCTTCCAAAACGATCTCCTTCTTTCATTATTCAACATTTTATTTAACACTGCAAAACTATGCAAATAGATCTATAGTACGGGTTGTAGTCTTGCCCACCTTTGATGATCCATTTTAAATACAATCGTCTTGATCCATTGTGCATAAAAATAGTTGAAACCGGCAACATTCGTACTTTTTATTACTATTCTTATTGTTGTTTGTTTTCTTTAATTAAAGTATGTATCACCACCCACATTTAGTTCGTCGATATAATAATGAAGCTTACCCCTTGCTTATATATTTATTTATGAAATAATGCAAATTTGTATTTCTGTCGTTCTGTCTCTGTGTATCAGCCAATCAGAAACGATACCATGCAATTTTTAGGGGGTAGAGTGGGGAGGGGGAGGGGGCGGGGGCGGGGGGAGGGAATCTGAACGTTTGTCTTTAGTCATACAGGAAGTAAATTACTGTGGTATTCATGCCTGGTGTAGGAAGGAGTTCCCAAATATATAATCCCTAACTTTTTTTGTGATAAAAGGCCTTTTTTTAGTATTTAAGGCCTGTTTTTCATGATGAAATGACTTTATTGACTTGTTTGTGAGAGCTAAGAACCATTTGCGTGGTTGCATGATGATTTTATTTATCATCTTTTGAAAGTTTTGAAAGTGAAAGTAGACACACAGGTAAGAGGTGCCGAATGAATGCAGCTTGTTCGCGGTGTCAACACAGATCAGAATTTTATTGTCTTATATGCCACATGACCACTACTATTCTCCGCAGTTTTCTAGAGAGGAAGGTCTCATGTCTAAGAATAAGTAAGTGAATCTTAGTTTGAACTTCATTTTGAAAAATGGCTAACTAGAAAGCTTGGAAGTATTGTACAGGACTCAATGGGATTTGTTTTACTTCCGGTACAGCTTTAGAAAATAGCAAGCGTCGCAGATGATCTAGACTACACGGCCTACCACTGAGTTATGTCATGTCCAGTAATGCTAGATATAGCTTCTAAAATTGTTATATTACCATAACATGTTATACCAATTAATAATTGAAGATGTTCCTAAAAGCATCACGTAATAGTGTTCCCCTAGAGGGAAACTTTCTGCGCAGCGCGTAACCTGATATTTACGTCTGTGTCAGTTGTGAGAGCTGACATTCATTATGTGTGCTGTAGCCCAGCTCACAGGCGTCTGCTGTTTTATGTGTATGGTCAGACACAACCAGCGCGTTCCTCATTGGGATACTTTACCAGGCATCTGTTGTTTTATCTGCAAGGTCAGACAGCACCATCGCGTTCCCCATTGGGTTACTTTACCAGGTATCTGTTTTTCAGCTGTATGGCCAGACGCCACAAGCGCGCTCCCCCACTGGGCTTCTTTACCAGGCATATGTTGTTTTATACGTATGGTCATGAGACACCACCATTGCGTTCTCAATTGGGTTACTTTACCAGGCATTAGCTGTGTTATCTGTATGGTCACATAACATCATTGCGTTCCCCGTTGGGTTACTTTACCAGGCATCTGTTGTTTTATCTGTATAGTCAGACACCACCATTGCGTTACTGTACAGCGTTTGTGCTTAGAATCACTTTCCGAAATCTCGTAGCTCTATGGATGTCCATGTATAAACAAGGATGTGCAAGTTTATGTTAATCAAAATGATTCCAGAACGTCTAAGGCCTGTGACTCTGCAACAATTCGTACGGCAAAATATAGACGCACATTTTAAATTAATTAGCTAATGGCTGCGCAATTATCGGCCGAAACCAGACGTTATAGATCAATGCGCTTTCAATAATTAATGCATGCCAAGAAGCTAAAAAACGATATGAATGACGCTGTGGCACGGGAAAGAAACATAAAATGGCTCTAGTGTTATCGGGGCAGACGAGACAGGGAAATGTCAAAGAAATTCAATCTATTGACAAATTACAAATAAATCAACACGTAGCATAGTTAAACACTATTTGATTAATTGCTTACGTAGATCGAAGATTCGGGCATGCATGCAGTGGCAGTACAAGTAAAAGTGAAGCAATAACGCCATGGAAACACTCGGAAGCAATTTGTTAAACAATCAATCATTCTAAACATGTCACTTCGTATTACTGACCATGTTCCACACCTTGCAAAGTTATTTTGAAACAAATGTAACATGGACACTGTCCGTAAGTAACGCATATATTGAGCATGAGTAAATAACTGTCTGATATTTATTCAGTGAAATGTGCACATGAAAACATGAGCATAGATCCAAATAAATCTGAAGTAATATAATCGTGAATTAATTTATTTTTTTTATTCTTGGTAAACATTGCTGGGATCGCAATACATATAAGTGTGTTGCTCACATGACATCCATTTAAGCGCATTAGGTCTCACACCTCTATTATCTCCCCTGAAAGCTCACGGACCTAGAGACAAAAGGAAAACAGAAAATAATTCTATTTTTTCTCAATTTTAGGCAATTTTTAATTTGAAAAATAGGTTTTTCTTTGCTTTAGCATACATCTGCAGTGTAAAAGACAGATGATACAGAAAATCCCATGTTGATATGAGGTTTCATTCAAATTTCAGAATTGTTTGACCTAAGCACCACATATTCAGCTAGATAGTGTATGAATTTTGTATTTTCCATAGGGTTCACAAAACATGAGCGAGAAAAAAAACCAACCTGGCTAACTTATGTATTTTATTGTTTTAAATTACTGGTCTTGGCTATACTGAAGATATTAAACCAACAACAATGTCTGCTGCCCTGCTTTAAAGCTCAGATGTTGGAAAAGGCTGTACAGTAACCCTATGGGAAAATTAATTCTGGTGTGAGACCATTAGGTTTTGATCATATTAGGTCTTTAGTTACACCAATAATTTAATGTGGGCTTGGAGTACAAACCCACGAAGCGGTTTTTATTTTATTTTTGCATTTTTATTGAATTCCGTCAATACATCTAGTTTCTAGTAAATATTCAAAAATGGTAGTTGTGGAATTTTTATCAACATAATTATTTTGTGTTTTAAAAGCTAAAATGTAAATTGCCCCATAAAATAAACGAAGCAGTCAAATAGAGCAATAGTGTCTTAGATATCCGGATTTCGGTAAGGGTTAGAAAGGTGATCCAGGGTTCGTGAGAGTGATCTCAGGCCTCACCGACTTTGATAGTATTTAACTTTTAACGTATTTCCCACCAGACCAGACATATATGAGCCTTCAAACCGAGGTCCACATGAAATGTACCGTAACCCGAGAACACCCAGTGTTCATTTCTGCTATGACCTAATGGGGGTAGAGGTGTAGTTCTAAGACGTATATTCCCCCCGCCTTTAAACCAATAGGACGTCCTAAAGGCGGTGACCTATAAT
Source organism: Cyrtodaria siliqua (assembly GCA_037043455.1). Lineage (NCBI taxonomy): Eukaryota > Metazoa > Mollusca > Bivalvia > Adapedonta > Hiatellidae > Cyrtodaria > Cyrtodaria siliqua. Next base: position 207,171 of record JAWPHD010000565.1, on the reverse strand, counting down.
GGGCGGCGGGACTATATATGTAAGACACACTGTTCTAGTGTGTACTGAGTAAAACAGGCGTGTATTGGTTTGATCCGCCATATTGGTATGTCCAATCTCCTTCGATGCCAGCGCTGAGCAAGCGACTATATTTAAATAGTACTGTTTGTTAAAAAATAATACTATACTCCTCAAAATAAGTTAAGGACCATCCATTCTTTATTTCAATAAGATTAAAGTTTGCATCATCTCGCAAGTTTAAATACACAGTGCATACCACTAAAAGTGGAAACTGTTTCGTGATTCTGTATTCTTTAGGAAGATTTTACATCAAAAAATAAATAAATGAAAATTCAGATTTTGAAATTTTAATAAAAAACATTTTTTTCACTCAAAACTGTTGTTTTGTGTTATTATTATGACTATTGATTCCTCAACAAACACCTGTCACCATTTCTTTAGTATTACTCTACAGATAAGCGTCGTTGCCGAATATGCAACTAGGTCATGAACATTTACTTCATTTTGAATGGGATAAAAAATCAGCGTTTTCCGAAACTGTTCGGTGTATGCATTTAAACTGTCAACGTTTAGTCAATTTCGGGGGAAATTTAAATTTCGCGTCCATAGTTCCATTGGTAGTGATTAAAGTTATGAATAAATTGACAAAAATGATAAAACTTATAGTAGTGTTGTATTGGGGCAAATTAATGATTTTTAGAAATTATCAAAAAATCTCGGACTCTTTTTAATTAACAGAACAATGTTAATCTACATTTTGTTCTTTTATCTAATGCAGAAGACCTGACAATGTCCAGTTTAATGTACACATTCTGTGCAGAAGACCTGACAATGTCCAGTTTAATGTACACATTCTGTGTAACCGTTTGAATATGGTATGTAGTCATTTTCACTGGTAAGCATATGGAGAAATATTCTGGCGGTCCTTTACTTAGTTTGAGGAGTATATGTTTCCTATTTTCTATTTCAAAATGACAATTTTAAACCTGGATTAAATTTACCGTTAGAGCTATAATGTTACTACTTTATTCAATTCTTAACTCAAGATCAATATCTTAATTTATATTTGTGATAAATGCTGCTATTCTAAATCATCCATTTAGTTTTTAGATGTGCCTATACTATATGTACTTATGTGGTTACATAGTTTAATCTGTATGCTTTCCCACCATTTTTTGTGCTATGTGTATACTTATGTTATTCATGTCGGTTCAAGTATTAGTTAGAGGCTATGAAGTGTAATTTTAACAATAAAGAAACCCTAAGGGAAGGAGCGCAGCGACTGACCGGGGTTTCTTAATTGTTTAAATTTCACTTCTTAGCCTCTAACTGACCAGGGACTCATATACATATAGACGGGTCCTGAACTGACTTAGTGTTTGATGTACCTTTTCACCGCGATTGTACGAAACCACGCCTCTTAACACGTTCGCGCTTCTACTAAGTCCAAACAAGCGCGTGCCATTTATTTATTGATTAAATGGTTAAAATTGGTGATCGTTAGAAATTTACATGAATAAGTTCGCCATTTTTTTAAAATTCCTCACCGTCTGATTGGAGGAAAAAGTAGGGCAAACACTAAACCTTATTAATAGCTTGTTGATTGTTTTTCATAACTTGCCACGTGATGTGGCCTTGTTTTGATTTCATGTGTGAACCTCATGGTTTGGGTAAAGTTTGATTGCATATGTAGACCACGTGGTGTGAACTTGGATGTGTATTGATTGCACGTGCAGTGTGCGTGTTGCGTGTGTTCCACATGATTATATAGGTAGTCCGTGATACGTATTGACAACCCTGGCCCATCCCTTTTGCTTGTATATAGAAGAAAAGCAATACAATATGTTTAAAGTAAAAAGTAAAGTATACGTATTGACACATTTTATTGAATTGTATGTACAACTGATAGTAACAACTTATCTTGATTTTTTATTCGGCCTTTTTGAAATGCATTCCTTATTTCTTCCTCCGGTTCAATCCATAACTATATTATGTTAACTATGTCCGTTTAGCAAACGTGTTTAGCACAATTATGCGAGAAGCTAGACGGTAATAAAACTTAGGAAGCAATATATGCCTCAATTAATCATTAGAGGCAATTGTTACAGCGAAACTGCCTCAATATTGCCAACGTATGATTGCCAGTTTAAAGAATATTATCAAATATTGGTCGTAACTGAACGGCGTCTTTATGTTTCCGAATATGCGTGCTTATGGCGGATAACATGCCTCCGTATAGGAGCGTAATCGGGTCGTTTTCCACAGGAAATGTAACCGCTTAAAAAAAGTAATCGGAAGTAGAAGCTGAAAATTCGCTCGTTCATTTCCGCAATAACGGAAATGGACGAAGTGTCTTCCGATTTATGGTATACTGGAGACAATTCTTGCGCGTGCATTTTAAAATGTTAAACTGCAATAATTAACTGTTTTCTTGTGCTTCGATATACGATTGACCTATTGAACAACGTGTACGTGTCTTCTGGTACGGACACGTGAACCTACCGGCCAGAATTCTGATTCTCGTCTGCGTAGAAGACTAAGAGAAGAAGTACACATTACTTCCAATTATGCAAAAACCGGAGCTAAGAGCAGAATATTTGGACAGTTTGACGTAATAGTTGCGGCCTCAAATCATTATTTATGAACCTATAATCCAGGATTCTTTAGCAATCTTAAAAGCATCACTCCCCACCGTAGTATCATTTCGCTATGAATATGTAAATAATAAATGTCTTGGTAAGACATGGTGGTGATTTAACGAAGACGTCTTAACAACAGTTGCTAGAGCAGGCAATTTGTGTGTGCTATAGATCTCAGTTTATGAGACACTTTGAGGTCAATATTCGAATGTATTAATATTTACAATAGTATATACAAATATATACACATAAACTCAATCCCGTAGCCAGCCTGAAATTTAACAGAGGCAAATCCCTTTAAATGGAGGCCCAGTGGCGTGCAACGTCATGTCCGTCCTGTTATCCCGTTTTTCAAACTGATTTCAAACTGAAACAAGCCGTTGTAATTGTACGGTGGATGTGTCTTCGGGTGTTTTTATATAGCCGGGAACGGGATAACAAGAAGGCAGAATGTTTCTAGCGGAGACAATGAGGCTCATCGAGTGTGGTTTGAAGATAAAATAATTATAGTTACGTGTTTATGGGGGAAAATTTAATGCCAAAGTTGCAGCGACTGAAATTTAAGACATCTTCCTCTCGAGATGTTTTATGAAGAATATTTAACGACTGTTTAAATTTGAATTCAAATCGGAACCGACGGGTCGCTGTTTAGACATTATAATTTGACAAGAATCAAAGTATAAATTGATAGAGGCCAATTTCACGATCGACCCCGGCTTTTGTAATTTAACTACCCGTCTTGAGATTTAGGCACTACTTTTTATGAAGCATTGACAGGTGTGTAAGCGGTCGGAAGTGACGACAATCAAGGCTTGTGATTGTAATTGACGCCTGTTGCTTTTACGCCGTGCACTCTCTGGACGAGATGTTCGACCGTGCCTCATTTGAATGCAAGCTCTGACAGTCGTGTTGCGGTGACAATTGCTGTTTTGATTTTGTGGAGAATTGTTCATGGTCATTTTCACGTTTCCTAGATACTGTCAGGTCATATGTTTGTCGTCTGAACTTTAAACTTCTAAATCACTTTTTAATCCGATTATAGCAGGCTCATATTTCAAAAATGTCAATAAAGACGTTGTAACCTAAGTGCAGATCATTCTGTTTCAATATTTGAAACGTTAATGTGGTATTAACATTTAAATTAAATACATCTACATGCCGCCAGATATACTATTTTTAACACTAAAATGTTGTCAATAGCCACAACTTTTGTTTGCATCTATATATCAGATTAACACAAAACAAACATAAATTTTGTATCCAAATATTTTAAAATAAGCTTGTATTAATAAATAACTGACATTTCACAACGGATTTAAATTGAAAAATCTATCCACGTATGCTATAAATGTTAAGTTTGTTCAATTAACATTTTTTATTTTAAGGCGGTGGTATGTCTGATGGGAAACCTCATATGTAAAATCAATTTGCTTTATACTTCTCTTGTAATCAGTATTAATGATTGAACAAATGCAAGTTTTGTAGAAAACCTAACGGGACTCCGTGAGATTTTAAAATATCAAGATAGCCGTATGTTCCTTTAACATGTTCAGCATAACATCAAACTATTCGGCAACTCCCACTCTCAGTCACTCCCGCTTGCCATAGTATCACAACGTTGCCCTTTGTAATGACTGGGAGACCGTTGCAATTCTGACATTAGTACGAGCAGCCGACGTGTCCCCAGCGGATAGCACGGTAGACTTTGAATCAGAATATCACCGGTTCGAGCTTTACCGGATTCTTTGGTCGGTCTGAGGGAAAGACACTTAATTCCTAAGCCTCGTCCATCGGAGGAAAACGTAAACCGGCGGTCCCGTGCATCCGAGCAAGGTTAAACCAAATATGTATAAAACTGACGTTCCGTTAAAGGTTTGATGCACTATTTTCAAACACTATTTATTTAATAGGGCTCTGAAAAACTTGAAATTTTTTTTAAACAATTATCAAAATGCCATGAAACAAGAAAGGAGATATGACCTATTGAAAATGTGTAAAGAACCTCTTTGAACGATGACGTCATCGCGCCATTTTTTTATACCATATATGGCATATTGACAAAATACATTTTAAAGCAAAGAAAATCACACCAAATTGATTAAAATAAATATACAGATGTATAAATTGTATGGTGTATAAATTGTATGGTCATTTACAGTGATTTTCTTTGTTTTATCTCCTTTATTTTTCATGGCATTTAGATAATTCTATCAGCTTTTTTTAAAGTTTTTTTCCGAGATCTTTAAAATAAATCTTGTTTTTGAAAATAGTGCATCAACCCCTTTAAAGGCACAATCAAATAATGCATAACATTATGCATCAATCATCAATTATGTATCAGATAATGCATACTTTACATAATTATTACACCGTGCGTACGAGTAAAGATTAGGTTTACAGGTAAACAATAATACACACTTAAACTGGAACAAATATTCTCTTCCTTACCGCCATTTTGAAATGAATTACGCATTACCAACTCAGTCATTGAAGCGTCTTCATATTTAACATGCATCAATTATTGTATTAAATCAATGTGCATTATTTTATAACGCATTGGTTACATTAAATTTTGGTAATCACAGTACATTAAATACTTTGATTACTCTGTAATTCTTTTTTGTGTGTGGCGGAAAATCTAAATACAGATGCTGTATTTTGAAATATGATCTTTATACTAGTGTCGTTTATCATTTCTTTGTAGTTTTGTCGTCTGCTGTGGCGGAATGTTGTAGTAAAAAGCGGGAAGTAAACATTGTCGTCTGCTCAAAATGTAGGCCACCTGCTAGACATTGAAGAAGCGCGTGTGACGTCACGGACAGGTGTAAATACGAATATAATATATTATTAAAGTGATTTTTTTAAAAGGGTCACTTGAATTGATAAGAACGTCAAGAAAGCAGAATTTCATTTTAATACCGAATAATTATACCGTGTTCAAGCAGGTGTAAACATTTAATGATGATGACCCTGAGGGTCGCGGTCAGACGCAACATCTTGCGGAAATGAAGTTGATTTGCACTAATGACAATCGATAACAATACGTGCCCTTGAATATTAGTTTTATTCAGGCAAATATAGTTGCAGCGACATTAGCGTGGCCTGGTTTGTTTGTTTGTTTGTATAGTGTTTTACATCATTTTCAACACATGTAAGGTTATATGACGGTCGATTGTTTGTGGTTGAGGCAGACCACCCACTTTTCCTGGGTCACACCTCCCGCCATCCGTAAGAATCGACACTTCCTCTCTTACAAGTCGAGCTCCCAGTGGGAGTTGAACCCGCAGCGGTGAGAGGCGAATGTTTACAACGCAACGTCGTTAACCATTCGGCCACGGAGACGCTTAGCGTGGCCTGGAATATAACTGTTATTGACATAGTCTTCGTCATCATCGGCGCTTGCTTTTTTTTTTCGACAAAGGAATATGTGTATATTAGTAGTGATGTACCGATTAACCTATTGTGACCGATCATCAAGTTACTTAGCCCTGCGATTATAATTACCGATTAGATTATGACGATCGATTAAGAAAGTCTATAACCGATCATCTGTAAAAATGCGCTTTAAATTAATGTTAAAAGTATGATTATTCATGATAAAATTAAAAAACTACAGATGTGAAAATGAGCAAAAATTAATACGCAATAAACACATGTACATGTATATCAATTAAAAGTAACAATGATATAATAAACAAGACAGGAAAAATACATACAAAAACAGATGTTATATATTAAGCGTTCTAATGCCAAGACCTAAAAGAGTCTAAAACACGGGTGTGCGGTTAACGTGCACATGCTTAATTCTGTGGTTACATTCAAAAATATTTTAACTGAATTCCTATAACTATATATCTGTATTTGGGTAGGTTATCGAGACTCACTGTGTATTTCACTACACGGGTGGGGTGGGGTTAATGCTACTCTGGAAGTTAAACGACTGTCGTCTATGGGAAAAAACATGTCAAATGTTGAAAATATTCACAATAGCATGATGACCAAATGAAACATCACTCTCAATATGTGTACCTAAATAATTGATTTAAAACGAATTTACAAACGATTTAGTCGTTCTAGCTCTTTTTTACGTTTTCTTGTTAACGCTGTTGTGACAAATATGTTTAGCAGTATTGTTTTAACGAATTGAAATGTAACAAAATACTCGTTTATTCTGATTCATATACACTATATATTCCATGGTTTTCACATTTCGTCTAACCACCTGTTTCCGTGACCCCGCTGATCTTGTTTACAAGACGCATGCATCAGGTGTTCGCCCTCGTTACCGTTCCGCCCATTTCTTACATCCATCCTCTATATTTACGTTGGCGTGAGGTTCAAAGTTCCTAAGTTTACTTTGACCGCTGGCAGATATATAATGTTCGCTGGTCACTTTGAAGCCCCTCCAACGTGTGTTTGTTGTGAATAGTTTTACATCTAATTTAATTTGTTGGCTAACTCAGTAAATTTGCGTTTGAGTATATAGCCAATAATCGATCATCTGATCGAAAGAAACGTTTGATTCATACCTTATTGTGCTCTGACGGATCACGTTTCGGTATCAAATTACCGACGAAAATTACAATAATACAATAATCGCCATTTTTTTTAAACGTTATTTTTTCACAAGTTTGACTTGTTACGCATGAACAAATCACATGTTGTCTCGTAAAAAAGAAAGGTGAAATAAACGTTGTTTTTCAGTGTATAATAAAAGCCGTAAATGCCTATAAACTTAACCAACTGAACTTTTTTTGAAATGTTATTTTTTATTTCACGGGTTTCTTATTTGTTATACATGAACATTTGACATATTGTTATGTATAAAAAAAGATGTAAATCAAGATCATTCTTTTGCGATGACATTCCTTCACTGTTTCTAAAAATCAAAGCAGGAGTTAGGGCGATAAAAATATTACTGTTTTACCGTCCGAAATTGTACAATTCACCAAATGACACGCGTGAAACACTCCTTTAGGCGGGAAATCATAAGAAACCATGGGAATTACCGAATCTCCGGTATTGTTTACATTCTCAGAAACACTTAATTCACTTATCTCTGCTAGTTACGGACGAGTCAAGGGTCAAAGTGGGGTTAATTACCCCACGGCAGATACATCAGGTGGTGTTATGTAACTTTTTAATTTACTGCCGACCAGACGGTTCTTTCCGTGTAACATTATCTTCACACAGAAGCCCGCCATTTCTTCTTGACCTTAATTACTGACTCGGGAGAGTTTTATACATATTTTATGGATTAGGGAAAACTTGAGTTTTATGAGCCATCGAGAGCGCTGAGAAGTGCATTACAAGGATATAGAATTGCCCATTAAAAGTTAGGTGTTATAGGGCGCGGACGAAGAAGTACACAAGAAGGTTATTTATGGTTCATTCAGTAGTTTATACAAACTGTTAACGATTAAATATAGGCGCAACAGCATCGTCAATGCCATTTTGTTAAATATACTTTCTCAAGAATGCATTTTATTGCATCAATCACTTATCTCTTCTAATTTTCTCAATACGATCTATTAGCTTCGGGGTCAGCCATACCAAACCTTTATTGTTATAGCTCCAGTAACAAATAATGGTAAATAAACTGATATTCCATTCAACCCGACGCATGCCGTGAAACATGCATTCTTCAGTCTAATTGGCATCATAACCGTGTTTTATTGTTTAACTAGATCAGAATTATGGGTTAATATGGTTGGTCAATATTGGGAACCGATCCCTTTGTAGGAATTATAGATGTAATTAGTTTCGAACCTGTCTTTTTTTCTAAAGCGCATAAATGAGAGTTTGACGCTTTTGAACGGTAGGGCATTTGTATTTCTTGTTGTTGACGTCAGATATATAATGAACTAATACGAAATGAAATGCTGTTTAACGTCCCGTTAACACATCATGTAAGGTTATATTTGGTTATACAGGAAACGGGATAAAACAGAAATCCCCATGATACATGGTAGGGAGCGAGCCCACGCGGGACAGAGGTCTGTAGCTTTAAAGCGCAAGACATTATCCACAAAGGTAGGATACCGCTTAAATGAGTTCATATGTAATATATATTTAAGGTTTATTTTTCTGAAAACAGTTCGGTAAAATGATTCAAAACGAGCTTTTTATGAGTTTTGGTGCATCTTACACACGAGTATCATAACGTTTACCAACGGGCATAGCTATGTCTATCCGCACAACCAGCGTGACATAGACATTATTAAGGTGCTGTTCTGCGGCTGCTGCTACTGCTTCTGCTGATGATGATGATGTTGACGACGACGACGATGAAGAAAAAGAAGAAGCAGCGGTGGGGGAGGGGGGGGGGGGGAGGGGGGGGGGGGGGGCTGGGGAAAGAAGAAGTTTGCACAGTACCTTTAATTTGAGCTCACGTTTATTTTTCCGTGACACACTTTGAGTTGATGAACTTCAATTTTTTTTGTTTAAGGATTTCTGAAATATTCTGTCAGCTCAATATGGTTACATTGTAAATTAGCGAAATCCGCCGATTATGAGCATCATAAAGCCTTGTGCAAATTTACACTGTCATAACAATATTTACCATACGATTGATTTCAAATATGAAACAAACATCACTCGATATGCGCTGTTTTCGTTTTTATATTAGGTGGGATATTTCGGTCTAATTATGTCTATTTATACGATCGGGATATAGTTCCAGATCAAGTTGAAATAAAATATTTCCCATGCACTGAAATATAAAACATGTGTAGATTTTGGTCAAAAAGCTTCGTTTTAGATTATGATATGATTACCACAGTTTATCGATAGACCCAGGCCTAGCCAAGCATTAGGTTTATTTGGATGTGTTGCCATAATTGTTTACGTTTGTTTGTTTTACGTCATGTTCAACACATGCAAGGTTACATATGACGGTCGAGTTTTTGTGGTGGAGGCAAACCACACACTTTTCAGGGTCCTCCACAGGATTTTTTTCAGGCGCTGGCATAGGCAGCGCGGGGGGTGGGTTTGGGAGGGGGCCGCCCCCGCCCATTGTCGATTTTTTTCCAATTCTAGGGTGCACCATATGCCCCGAGATGATTTTTAATTATAAAATGAAGATGGGGAAAACTATATTAAAGAGAATATAATTATACAGTAAAATAGTATTTTATTAACTCATTTCCACATGTAATATACAGACAAAACATTATACAGAAAAGAAATCACATTTAAATTAACAACACAATTTAGTAAAACAGCTCATTCAGTTAGATGAACAGAACAATTGTACAGAACAAAAACATATCTAACAATGTACAGAACACAACTCAGCAGAAACAATATACAAGCAAATCTTCCTTAACATGGATAAAATAAGCACATCACAATTCAAGCACATAAGTTCATGGCATTTTTAAATTTCTTTATTAAAGAGAGGTTCTTCGGTTTGATGACTTGTGCCAGTCTTCAACACAGTTGTCGTAGTCCATGTCTGCTGGAGATGGGCCCTGATCACTGCCTTGACTTGGCGCCACTCCAACTCAGTCCTCTGCTCGTCCAGGTGAAAGTGGCTGGCTAGTGTCTAAAGAAAAGAAAATTAATTTCAACAGAAAGTTAATTTCAAAATTAAAATTATAACGTTCAATTCAGTAGCAAATACAAAATGCATACATCTCACAATTAATATTACACGATAAGCCAAATTATGGTTATCATTATTGTTCAATTTACCTTCATTTCATCATTGGCATAGCTTGCCCAGGGATTTTTTTTGGCCGTTTTTATAGCCGTTATTCGGTCATATTCCCAATGGCAAAACATATCTTTTTTTCCCAATTTTGAGGAAAGAATTCCCAATTTAAAAAAAAAATAAAAATAAAATAAATGCTTCAGTTTATCTTGGTTTACAAAAACAGTATTAAAAGATATAATTATGAAAGGAATGCTTTACTTTATATGTTTCCGAATTTTATTAAAAATCGCGCTAAAATTCCCAATTTTATGAAAAATCGCGCTAAAATTCCCAATTCCAGGGGTATGGGTCATGTTCCCAAAATAATGGAAAAAAAACCTGTTGCCAGATCCTCTTCATCATCTGGGAATTGGGCGGTGTTGAACTGGCCAAAGTTTTCAATCATGGGTAGGTCCGGAAATCTATCCCTGAGGTTGTTCTCTATGTTGTTGAGGAATTTGGTGTACACCTTTAAAAAAAATTAAAAAAATTAATACACAAATATTATATTTACAGAAAAGAAAGCACATTTAAATTAACATCACAATTTAGTAAAACAGCACATTCAATAGTGTGACTCGGGATAAAGTCAAAAAATCTTTTTTTTTTTTTTTTAAAAACGTTGAAAATTGATGATTAAAATCCCGACGTTAAATATTATTGAACTAAAACTACAACATGACATAATATAATCTGCAATAAATATACCCCAATACAACAAACTCTTTATCCATTAAATTTAGACCATAATCAGCTACCATACACTTTACAGTAATCTGCGTTTGAATAAAATAATATTAATATTTATTCTTTACATTGATTGCCCTTAAATTACATGTATTTATTTACTAACCATTTTCCATTTCCTCAACCCATTTGAAGTCTTTCTCCCAGTCTGGATTGAACCCGGTCAGCCTGACCCTGGCTCTTTTGGCGACTGGTTCAGATGCTGAGTCACAGACAGTAGGTGCAGCCTCAACATTTCTTACCACAAAAAACTTGCCAATTCCCCCATCTAAGGGTCTCTTACTACTTTGCTTCGACATTTTGTTATGATAAATTAATAGAAACATCGGGCATTTTATAGCAAAGTAACCCAGTTTAACTTCATTAACTTAATTAATTAAAGATATTAACTAATCTCTGAAAGTATCGAGTAATTAAAATAATCTGCAACAAGTTAATACTTACAAACTGCCGACGATCCACGCAGAGAGCCGACGAACATCAAAACATCATATTTTTTTAAACAACTCCTTAATAATCACTCATCCTGTATTTAAATCACATTATCCAATCAATTATGTCACATCGCTTCATCTTATCTAATTAATCCCATCAAGTTTTGTTTGTCGGGACATAATAATGATCAACAATAAACTCAAGTGAGTCACAGCTAACGCAACGCGACAACACCGTATCTCTGCCTGATTTGACTGGTTTATACAACTGTACACACTTGTCCTTGACGTGTAGTATTTCACACCGATAGCGCGTGACTTACATCCTGTGTAGAAGGTCTGTTTATAGTGTATGTGTCGGACGATAAGCAACACGAATCAAGAAAATCAAAGCACCGCGCTTGGGATTTAAAGGACCGCGCTAATTTCAAGGACAGCGCAAATAAGGATTTTGATTTTCAAGCACCGCGCTAGCGCGGTGCTTAAAGGCGCTGTGGAGAACCCTGCTTTTCCTGGGTAGAACCAGTACTGTACACCTCCCTCCATCCGTAAGAATCGACACTTCCTGCTCTGGTGTTTCTACTTTCTTCTATCATCGGGAAAATACAGGATGATCATGATCGCGAAAAAAATCCCGCATGCCTACCATCTCCTGAAGGATTTCCCAGCAGTTTAAGGGACACACGGCACTCTTGATTTTTGAAAAACTCGCGGCTTTCCGTTAGTTTTTCTAAATAACTTGCATTTTTTCAGTATCAATTATAAGAATAGTATAAATAAAATAGTTTTTGCATATTACTAACTGTTAATAATATTACACGAATACTATATTTTAAACCTGTGTTAGAATAAGAAGGTAAACTGAAAGCTGAACATTTTATTTAATAATATGCAAGCAGGTTTAAAGTCAAAGTGATACTGGATTAATAAACACAATAATGCTTGATAAACTCTTCAAGATTACCATGTGTCTCTATAAATAATGTCATTAATGGGGAAATGTCATTATGGAAATTATTTTTTTGCTAACGTTATGTGGAAAAAAATAGGTAAATTAAAAAACTCCTATTGAAAATAATACTTTGACTAAATGGCATATAGAAAAATAAAAATATGCTCATATGTTATATAGATACAATAGATACAAGATACACGCTTTTATGGAAAAAAAACTAACAGAGTCTCAAAATCGCCACCTCCCTCAGCTCTTGGTGCGACTATAAAATCCAATTCATTTACGATATGGCAGACTCCTTTGCATAATGATTAACATATTTTTGATCAAAGGGAAATAATTAGAAAAAAATGACAACTGTTATTTAGAGTTAACTCCCATGTCAATTAAGCGTGTCGTAGCAGGTGCGTGTTGGCAGGAGACGCTTTCAGTTTCACATTTGCTTTCATTTTCAAGATTTTAGTAGCTAATTACGGGTTTGAAACAAAACGACGGAAATCATGGAACTAAGGAAACCACCGGTTGTGTTTTTGGTATTCTTGACATCCTTTCTTGCCGCTCCTTTGATCTATACTCTGAACACATTAGTATTAATGCAGGATCCGAAATGGGTTTTCGCGGCTGGATGTGTTGTACTTCCACTGTTCGCTCTGATGACATCAATATATGCTCAAAATTCACCAGGAAAAAAAGACCCACTGTTCTATGGTACATTTCTTTGATCATTTACTTGTATTAAATGGTGTTGATGATTTACAAATGATAAGTAATTAAAATTGCATGCATTATAGCAGAGATGTAATTTGTGCATAAAATACACATCTACGACATTGGCACTTATTATATTCATAACTTTCACATGACATCATCAACATATTTTGACCAATCAGTGATCAATAAAATAAAATACCTCCACATTCTGGTAGGGGGTAAACTCGGTGTTTGTCCTTGGTGCTCAAGTGACTTTAGCCCTTTATAAAACTAGTTTGTAGTGATAATTATATTAAAAGCTTTATTTTTTATGTACATCTATGTATCTTCTTTTGGTGTTGTCTGATTTTGAAACACCAATATGGATACATTTAATTTAAATCATGGTCTAATATTTTCATTTTTCATATAGAGATTGAGGATAAAGTCCGAGTAAACCCCTTTATTTTCACCTACTGAATATTTCAACCTACCGGAAGTTGAGACCGGATGTGAAAGTTATGAATATAGGAAAAAGGAAAATACGATACCCCACACCCCCACACCCACCACACCACACACACATAGTATATATACAGCACTATAATATTTGCGGCTCAAATGCCAGTGATCTACGAACGGCAAGACGCTTTTTGATATGCCATCCTCCGTCTAGGGTGCATCTATAAACGCCCTATAGAAAAAAAGCAATCAAAGACGTCAGATAAATGAGACTAAGACGTAATAAACCACTTCTTATAATCGAGACTTTTACCAGCCCTTTTGATAATTCATCTGGCTGTGTAAAATGCCAGAAAAAAAAGAAGAAAAAATGCTTTTAGGGTCAGAGAAGGCTCGGATTATATTTTTTAGATCTCTGATTATATAGTACTTTCATTTATTTGACGTCTGTCGATCTGTAGTGCTTTTTTTTTTACATATGGGCGTTTATAGTATGCACTCCTAGTCGAATATGGCGCATAACAAAAAATCGTCTAGTCGCTCTTAGGAAAAGTACCTAAAGTGCATTGGTGGTGTAGAGAATCATCGATAGTAAAGAGTCATTTTCTGTTTAAATTCAATTTTCTAAAAAATTCTTAAAAAATTGACTTGACGATATATCATATTTAAGCATACATTAATCCATTTGATAAAAGGGTTTGGTGCATTTTTCCTTGCAAAATGTATCACTAAGTGCAACACCTACTGTAATTTTTGTCAGTTTTAAGAAACATCATGCTAAAATTCCCAATTGTGACAGTATGGGTAAAGTTCCCAAAATATTGAAGGAAAAAACAACAGTATTAAAAACTCAAAAGGCTCATCTCTTAAATAAAAATATCCTTCAATTACTTGTAGCTTTCTAGATGACTGAAGACAAATATTTACATTTCAGCTAGCATAAGTCTATTTGTCTCAAAAAAAAACTATGCACAATAATATACCGGGTACATCCATTAAGTTTGCTAAAATACCATTCCAACATACATGTACATATTTTCTATAGTGAATTTTAAATCAAACAAATCAGTGCTATTTATTTACATAAATCTTTTCAGTTTGGAGCATATTTTCATTCACCGCCATAGTAGATCTGTGTATTGCACTGGAGTTGGACGGTTACGTGTCCGGTTTTATGAATTTCTATCTGAATGAGGGTGAACCGTATCTACGCAGCTCCTACGGGACCATGATCTGCTGGTGGGACGGGACGGGGCACTTCATCATGTACACAATCCTGATTGGTCTGCTGTGTGCTGGGTAAGTTATGCACCTATCATCTTGTTTTTCACCACCAGGGGTGGACTTGCGGCAAGCACACCCAGGGGGAATTAGACAAATGTACATTTTTTTTTGTCTAATTCCTGCCCTAAGGAGCAAAATGTATGTCTAATTCCCCAGGGTAGAAGCTATTATTTCAATGTCAAATATCCCCATGTTTTTACCGGTTTCAATCTAATTCCCTACATCAGTGTTCTCATTGTTGTCTAATTCCGCGGGGTTGGGTGGGGTTTGTGGGTGTGGGACTTTCCCGCTGCCACCTGGTGTGGGGAAACGTTGATAGGTCAGTGTATTACTACTTTATTGCGTTTCATAAAAAGTCTATACTACCTAGTTACCTAGAAATGTCATTCACACTTACATAAAAAACATCACTATTTTTTAGCTAAAACATGTGTTGTAATTTCTTCGTTAAAAAAACACCTTTATATGAGTCACTATCCTTGGGAAAGCACATTGTATAATGAACTTGTATAATGTTTTTTTACTTTCACATTTTGAAATATCATTGACAGTAATTTATCTTTATTGCAAGTTTGAAATTTCAGTCAAAATGACCAGACTGTCAGAATGTTCAACTGTCTAGAAGTACAGTGGCCTGGTTATTGGACCGGTAATTATTGAACTGCTACAGAATCACAGCTTAAATAAATGAATGTAAAGTTTTGACTCTTTATTTTGCAGAAGAAATTACCGCATGGTCGGGCTGTACTGGGTGGGATCCATATGCAACAGTATGGTTGTATTTATGCCTGGAAACTTGACAGGTATATATGTAACGGGAGTGAGCAGGGCTCGACTTTAACTTCGCGGACACCTTGCCCATAGTGCAAGTTAACTCTTGAGTTTTACTTGCCCGTGCCAGTTAGTTGGTTGCCCAATTATTTACAACCAAATTTTTTTTTAAAAGGCTATACTGCTTGTATGCTATTGTTACAAACAACATATCATACCACTGTTGTGTAGTCGTAACAACATATCATACCACTGTTGTGTAGTCGTAACAACATATCATACCACTGTTGTGTAGTCGTAACAACATATCATACCACTGTTGTGTAGTCGTAGAACAAAATGCAAAGGAAATAAGGAATTCTGAATTGTTTATCAAATTCAAGCGTGTTCTCATTTTTGTATAGCAAAATCTTCATCCTGTGTCATCATATAATAGCCTTAACAATCTTGATTGGCCAAGCGTTTATACCGTGAATACTACATAGAAAATACTATTGTATTCTATCATATTGTGTTTATTCAGACCATAGGGTACTCTATCGATAAGAATCAATTGCGTTTATAGGCAATGAAAGCATCTCATAAAAAATGGCATG
Organism: Cyrtodaria siliqua; assembly: GCA_037043455.1. NCBI lineage: Eukaryota > Metazoa > Mollusca > Bivalvia > Adapedonta > Hiatellidae > Cyrtodaria > Cyrtodaria siliqua. Next base: position 190,897 of record JAWPHD010000565.1, on the reverse strand, counting down.
GACACATTGCATTATCAGACAACTGAATTTTGTCATTTAGTCCTTGTCCGTCAGTTTTAAGTTGCCCGACAGGATTGAGCATTTGAGACTTTACGTGCCCGGATCAATGTTTTACCTGACCGGGGCAAGCGGACAGTCCTTAACATCGAGCCTTGGTGAGCATGACAGTTTCAGTAATTCCTTAAGAAGGCAAGTCAAAGTATAACTTAAATAAACAAACCCGTCAAATAACGGCAAAATTACACAACAAAACCGTTTTTCAAAACGGCAAAATTACACAACAAAACTGTTTTACAAAACTCTGTCCAGGTGTTCAGCCTTCAGGTCATATAATAATGTATATATGCCAATTAAAAGTATAGGTCATTCACGGGTTCTCAAAATACCCCTGATTGAATATGCATAAAATGAATTATGAGTTGGTAACGCTCCAGTTTAGGGGTTTGGCCTGGCTGGTTAAAGACGTTTATATTGTGTCTATAAAGTTTGAATTATATGTAAGTTATATATATACCTCGTCATCGGTAGGTTTAGAAATCGTGTACATATGTTGTACAATTTGGCTGTTGTTGGTGGGAAATAGCTACTTTAACATCAGTGACCCACTTTCCGATGTTGATTTTATGCATTATAAATGAAATCTCTCATTTGTGCTAATAGTAATTGATTATTGAATTTTTCAATCTTGTTGGCAAAAATGGTATGATGCAAGTCTGTGCATCATATTCTTGCCAACTCGTAAAGCAAGAACTTGTGCTAGAAGCAAGCAAGCCAAAGTGCATATACAACACTGTCATGGTGCCAACTTACACAAATCTATCTCGTTTTCCTAGGAGTGATTCATCATTCACTCTGCGTTAATTCACTACAAGGACACTCGGCAATCTGTTGGGTTTTTATATGTCATGGTGTTGTCTGTCCGTCTGTCTGCCCGTTTACTTCTACCCGACACCTGATTGTGACTTATAAAATTCAAAGTATACGATCTACAACAATGAAACTTCGTACACATCTTCAGCATGATCCAATTAATACATCTGATAAAGGCCCATAACTCTCTGGTTAATAGTTTTTTGAATTATTTCCCTTTGAAAAGACTTTAGGATGGAACTTAACCTTTCCTTTTAAAATTGATTGTTTCTGATAACTTTCAAAGTATTACGTCGACAACAATACAACGTTGTACACATCTTCAGCATGATCCAATGAATGCATCTTGCTGTAGCAATATTAACCAGTGTGATGTGTTAACGGTTCAGTAAACCCCTTTTCATTTATTTATTATTACAGTGTTGTGAAAGACTGTTTAGTTAATCTAATTATCTTTATGTTTGAATGACTTGTTGCTGTACCCATCATTATTCATACTATAACATTCATATTCAGGAAACAAGGGCATAAAATGGTCTTACCTGTTGAATATGCCGTACGTTGTTGTGCCATTCTATTGTTGGGTGAAGTTCCTACGTGAAGGGATGGCGGTAAAACATAAGCAGGTAACTGGTATTTTTTTTGCTTTGTGTTGCTATAATTGTAAGGCAAAGATATTTATTTAATTGTTGTGATTTATTTGTTACCGGTATACAGATGCAGGTGTGGGGATGAATTGTCTGAATCATTATAGCTGGCTAGCTATTGTAAAAAGATTACAAAAAAGATGTAAATTCTGGTTTAATTGAAACAAATTGCATTTTGATTTTTAGCTCTACTGATCAAAGATCATCTCTTCAAGCACTGTGTAATGCTAAATTACCTTATACTGATTTTAAAAGTTGTATTAACACATGTATTCGTAACTCTTGGCAAACCGCTTGGGATTTGTCAGTTAACAATAAACTCCATTCAATTAAACCGTTACTTGGAGAATGGCGTTCTTCTAGTAGACCCATTCGTCAAGAGGAAGTTGTCCTAGCCCCATGCAGGATAGGGCATACACGTTATACGCATTCATATTTATTAAAAGCTGAGCTATTACCAGAATGTATACAATGCTTTGTACCGTTAACAGTCAAAACACATCTTGTTGGAATGTGTAGACTTTGATCCTATGCATCAAAGGTACTACAATGTTAATACTATGAAAGAGTTATTTGATACTATAGCTTTTAGTCTTGTTTTAGATTTCCTGAAAGAAATCAGACTATATAAATCATTATAATGTGTTCTTATATATATTTACTTGTTTATATACCCGTTGATGGGCATTTGTTGATTTACATATATAGTTTATATTACTACCATATCATCCCTTATTTTTTAATAGTTTTATCTTGATATATTTACATTGATTTTTAATTACTTAATTTCTTCATCTTTCGTCGGTTTATGCGCACAATATGACCTATTTATGTGTAGACGTGCCGTAAAACACCATTCATTCATTTGACAAGAAAGAGCCAAAATATCAGAAGATTGCGGATTTTCATCTCTCTCTCTCTCATTCTCACTTTCTATCTCTTAAGAACAGGTTGATTAGCTGTTTACATTACAGGCTAGCAAGAAGCAGACGTGGCACGTGTGTGCTGAGTGGGCGTTCGTCATCTGGTTTGTGGCAGCCATTACAGTGGCACTTCTGAGGATGATTGTAAGTTATAGATGATTGCACTCCTTCCGCCATCCGTAAGAATCGACACTTCCTCACTTATAAGTCGAGCTCCCAGTGGGATTCGAACCTGCAGCAGTGAGAGGTGAAGGTTTACAACACAATATTGTTAACCATTCGGCCACGGAGTCGCTTAACGCTATTATTAATTTAATATGTCGTCTTAGATGTATTAGACATATATCTTATATTCATGGATGGTTTATGTTCAGATTTTCTAGTACCATGAATAAAGCAACAATAACATACTATAAACAGTACAACTTATTAGTGCTATTCCCTTAAAATGTCATGTGACCCCAGGAAGGCACTTTTGAAACTGAACACTCACCCATAGATGCAAAATTGAGTTTAAAATTATTTATTTTCAGAAAATAGGTTTCTTAAATTATTGGGGTCCCGGGTATGTTTTAATGGAATAGCCCTTATCATTTGGCTGGTCAAATAAAGGCGTGAAATATAAATGAAATGGATAACAATGTTTCCCCCTCACCGCTGCGGGTTCGAATCCCACGGGGTGCTCGACTTGTGAGGAAGTGACGATTCTTAAGGATGGCCGGAGGTGTACAGTACTGGTTCCACCCAGGAAAAGTGGATGGTCTGCCTCCACACAAAAAATTGACTGTCATATATAACCTTACTTGTTGAAAATGATGTAAAACGCCATACAAACAATACAAAGTAACTAGCAGTAAGCAGGTAAGCATGAACAAAAGATACAACAAACAGTAATATACTAGATTTTTTAAAAGTTATGAAATGTTTGTGTGTATTCTTAAGGTTTATGCCCCGTGTGGTTCCGGGGGTCCCATTTGGTTCAGGGGCAAATAATAGGGCCAACCCCTGCGTTGTTTCTGGTGCCGTCTCACTCAAATCACTAGAGCAGTGGCAGAAAAACAATAAACGTGGCTCCAGCGCAAATGGAGAGTCTACAATAGAATCTGCAGGAACTCTGCAGTTCTGCAAGTGAGAAGGTTCTAGGCCCATTCTCCATAGTTTATCTCGATGTACATGGAGGATGAGCCTGGCATGTTCATAATGTTTGGCGCCATATAACCTTTCATGTGTTGGTGCACCTTAAAACCCCAATTAAATTCAATTCTTAAGGTTTATAGTCCCGTGACTGTTAGGGCACAATATAGTATATGTGTGTGTTGGTTATGGTGCATTGAATTGTACGTGGCAGTCTGGCTTTGTAAAGGCTTATCTCAACGGCTGGTCGGATGAAAACAAATAATTTTATGTTATGATCCTGAGGGCTGGCGTGGCGCAGTCGGTAGCGCAGTGGATTTGTAACCGGAGGCCCGGGTTCAATCCTCCGTGGTGCCACTGTGTTTCATCTGTGTGTTCTTGGGCAAGACACTTTCCCTTAGCCTCCTCCGTCGGATGGAGTCGTAAACCGGGCGGTCCCGTGTTTCGGTCTATCCTCTGAGCACAATAAAGAACCATAGGAGTCTATTCGATAATAAGAGTAGCGCACGGTTCCCTGATTCCTATGTATCCTTCCCCTCTCTCTGTGTTGATGAGCCGTTAAACAACATTCAACTCAATTCAATTATGATATGATCCAGATTCTGTCTGGTCACCATCCCTGGATCACTAGACCACATGCTAACTATTACACTCCGGCCCCACCCACTTACACAGTCAAGGAGGATCTTACACGAGTACTCATTCATTATTGAATTTCTTAAACGAGTTGGCAAAATTATATAATGCGAGTCTCTTGCCGAGCATCATATCATTTTTGCTAACGAGTTTAATAACGAATGTTAGATTCCATTTATCACATAACTCACATATCGACTTTTATTGCATTTTGCCTGTCGCTTTAACACGCGAAACCGACATAAACCGTGTGAATTGGATCATAGTCATTATCGATGTTTTTTGACAGTGCATACTAGGCTTATTTTCATACTGATATAACTAGTGGTATATCGAAAATATAGAATGGTGTTATTTCACTCCCACACCGTATGTTATGTGATAAAATAAAATATGGCCTTCTGTTTGTAGGCTTGTATGGGCTGTAAAGAAGAAATAACCAAGTTGTATGTGACCGCCATAGAGCCGTATCTGGCAGATCCATATCAGTATGGAAGGATGCAGGTACAGTAACAAGTTTATGTAGTCTTTGACATAAAAGCTGTTAGTGTTATTTTGAAATGAAATATATGGTGATTATATTTTGATTTATAATTTAGTGATATCCTTAAAAGATAATGATCTTGCAAACTGTTTGGGGCTAATTAGAATTGTATCATAATCCTGCAACATTGTCAGGATATTCCAAATCTTTGTTTTTATCTGATTAATGTGTAGAACCACCAGGAGTTAATAAGTATTCAGTTTTATGGCATGTCTTTTATAATCAAAATTTGGTTATCAGAAATAGTGAGCACTGTTTAGGTGGTCAGATGGGAAACACTTTCGTCTATCTTTTGACGGGACATATTATTTAACACCTGTCTTTTTATCTTGCCTTTTATTTCCTAATGATAACGTCTCTGACTTGAAATCACTTGCCCCTCACCGCTGTAGGTTCGATCCCTCAGGGGCCTAGGAATCTTTATGTGAGGAAGCTATCCAGCTGGCTTGCGGAACGTCGGTGGTTCTACCCAGGTGCCCACCCGTGCACGAAAATTGCCCGGAGGGGCCCCTGGGGTCTTCCTCCACCAATGGAAGCTGGAAAGTCGCCATATGACCTTAGCTGTTGGTGCGACTATAAAATCCAATTCAATCAATTATTTCCTATTAATGAACATGAATAAAAAATGATAAAATGAACAAAAATTTGGGTAGAACACCTCCCCACCCCTCCAAATTCATATTATTTTATCATTTTTTGTTCATGCTCATTAAAGGTCTTCATCATGACCCCTGCATTGTTTCAGGTGTCATCATGCTCAAATCACTAGAGCAGTGGCAGAAAAACAATAAACGTGGCTCCAGCATTAATGGAGTGTCTACAATAGAATTTGCAGCAACTCTGCAGTTCTGCAGGTGAGAAGGTTCTAATCCCATTCTCCAAATTTTTATTTCGATGTACATGGAGGATGAGCCTGGCATGGTCATTCCTGTTAGGCGCCATATAACCTTTCATGTGTTGGTGCGCCGTAAAACCCCAATTCAATTCAATTATTTCCTAGTTATAAGTGCTTAAGCTTTGAAACTGAAAACAATTACCCTTCTTAACTCACAAAATAAAATCTGAAGGACAAACAACTCTTAAAACAAATTCTGTTCAATTTTTTTTGTATGTTAATTTTAATTTCAGGCTCTTGTTTACTATTATTACTACATACCATTCTACGTGGCAGCCATCGCCTGTCTGCTATATCCTGGACACAACTGGATGAAGGACTGGTCCCTCCTTCATGCTGGAGCAGCCATGCAGGGACAAGTTGTTTTCATTGCTTCATCGTTAAAATGGCGGACAGACCCGGAGTTCCGTGTTCCAGACACCACACTCGCTCAGTCAATATTTTGGACTGTGAATTTAAGTTTACTCATCGTTCCCCAGCTACATGCCATCTTTTGTAATAGGGCAGAAATTTTAGATCTTTTATCAAGGGAGATAACTCCCAGGCTGAAGAGTTTACAAGGGGAGATAAGAACTTCTCAACAGTCCGAAAAATCTATTGCTGTCAAACCAAGAAATGGACCAGTAACACGACAACAGAAAAAATCTCAATGATATATTCTAGAATTTTAGGGCTACCTTGGCAGAGATTACAAAATAAAGGGCTCAATAACTTCAAATTAGTGTAAAATTCATCAATTACAAAGACTAAAGTATTTTTTTTTTTAACTTAAAGTAGAATTCTGCCGAGGCATTTATTTCCTTGACCGTTATTCCAGTCTCTGTAATCATTAGCATTTTTTTTAAAATATTATTGGGAATTAACCATTTGGCGATTTGAGCCAAAAAAATATTTTTTAAGTATTTGCTAAATTAAGTTTTTATTTTCATATAAAATATTTTTTAAGTATTTGCTAAATTAAGTTTTTATTTTCGTATAAATGTTTGGTTACAATGCAAATATTACCAGCAGACTCACTCGGGTAGCTATTCTATTTCGTCTACGATTCCTCTCGAAACTATTCAGCTATTTTTCTGCTAAGATTCCAATTGACATTATTTAGCACACCAAAACTACTGGCTGAACTTACAGGATGCTCGACAGTAATACTTTCGTTGTCAGTACAACAGATAAGATTGCTTTGTTACTACAGTCGAACTTCGCTAGCTCGAACATCGGTGTTTCGAATACCATCGGTAACTCGAGCACATTTTCCGATCCCGACACAACTCCTATATAATTCAATGTAATGTAACCTCGATTATCGAATATTATTTCTCGAATACCCCGGCTCGCTCGAGTACTTTTTGCGGTCCGAAGATCCATTTTTGTGTGAATTTAAACCTTGCTAAATCGCAGGTGATAATCCGTTGCCATGCGACATCGACCATATAAATTGTAATTGACGCGGTTGTATTTGTTTGTAGCAAGTTCGATCATAGTGCGAAAACAGATCAAGTTGGTTGTTAAAGTTGCAAACATTTCGAGCTATCGAGGTTCGACTGTAGTTGATGTTTTAGTACACTTAAATGAAGAACGGCAAAGTAGATAAATACAGTTTGTTACAACGATCAGAGCACTAAAAGCTTGCTTATTTTTTTTATCTTTCACTAAAATTACATATAGGGGATGAATCCAGGATCATTTGAGACGTTGGGGAGGGAGGGTGGGGGGCACTTGGAAAAAAAAAACATGAACAAAAAGAAGTCTCGGCCAATTTTAAATTTTTATGACTCATTTACTGGTGTGCAAATTGTAATTTGAGATTTAACAAGAGTTATCATGGTTATTAGACATAATAAGTATAATCTGGTGAAAATATTTGTTAACTGTATCCTATGATGTATTATTTTGTGTTGTTGATGCTCAGAGTTTCATTATTTGTATTTGAGTGATGGAATGCTTTTTAAATTTATAGGTTATTTTACATTTGTATTTGTATTTTAGAGATATATTCCTTTTTAAACGTCAACGAAAACATTAAACAATATTTTTAGTAAATGTATGTATTTTCTTATTCAGGTGTCCCATTTACTAGTAGAGCATGACAGTCAATACACCACAAGCTTCGATAGACCTATCTAATCTGTTTCATTTACGACAGCCAGTTGACGGTTGGGTATCGTTAATCTATTGGTAACTGAAACAGCTTGGTCAGTGAAACCTACTGTAAGGCAAAATGACCAGTTAACTGTTAATTTTTGGCTTGACTATTTTCAAGTGGTAAAAAAAGGAGCTAATGTCAACACTTGTTGTTGTCCGTGTCTGCGTCGCTTTGTTAAAGTTTTGTATGTAAGCTTGTGTCTCAGAAACTAAACTATACATAATGGATGAGAACTTCACGCATGTATGCGGCTTTATTAGGCAACATACATACAGCCAGGTTCTATAATTCATATCTTGATTTTAACAAAATTAGGGCCCATTTTATACTTAGAAAATTGGTTAGAGTTTTGTATGTAAGCTTGTATCTCGGAAACTACTTTATTTAATAGGTTGAAACTTTACTCTTTTCTTCCGCATCATTCTAAAACTCCTGCTTTTATTTTAACAAATTAGGGTCCTTTCTGTAATTGGAAAAAATTGGTTACAGCTTGTATCTTGGAATATACTTCACATAATGTATTCAAACTGCACACAGTCATGTCTGGCATTATTAGAACACCTCACAGAGCCAGATTCTACAACTCATGATTTTATTTTATTTAAACACAATTATGGCAACTTTTATCTTTAGGAAAAATTATTAAACATTTGTATTTATCTTGCCAACGTCTTTTAGCTCGACTTTTTCAAAGACAAAAAAAAGCTATTATCACTTGATCCGTCATCTGAAGTTTGTATCTAAGCTTGTATCTGACAAATTACTATAAATAATGGATTGAAACTTCACTCATGTATTCGGCATCATTAGACAACAGCATACAGTCAGCTCCTATAACTCATACTTTTATTTTAACGAAATTATGGCCCTTTTATACTTTAGACAGTTTGGTTAACGTTTATATGTAAGCTTGTATCTCTGAACCTACATAATGGACAGAAATTTCACACATGTATTTGGCATCATTAGATAACATTATAAAGTCAGGTTCTATAACTCATGCTTTTATTTTAACAATGTTTTAAACTTTTATACTTACAAACTTGGTTAACAAGTGCAATAATTAAGCAAAATTATGTCTTTCAGCAGTTACCCAATAAATAAACTGGCCTTGAAACTAGAGCATCTGCACCGACGAAGAGGCTTCTTGTTATATTCAGGATTTTCATGAAGCCAAATTTAGTCCAAATACAAACAAGAGGCCCAAGAGGGCCATGGCCTTAGATCGCTCACCTGGTAATCATGGGCAATAAGTCTGCAGTGTCTAGTCTGGCATGGGCATTTTTTAGTTTGTCCCACTTTCTTCTAAGAATGAAATTTCATAAAAATGGGATGTGGGGGGTGTTAATTAACATTCTAAACAATTATGGTAAAGATCAGATAAACAAGAGGGCCTGTGGACGCTGTACTGGCTAATATGGCTCGTATAACATCAATGAAGCGAGTGACTATCGTCTTAAAGAGGCAAAACATAGCATAGATATGATAAAAGCCAGTAGATATGATAAAAACAAAAAAAATTAAAACAAGATGCCCAAGAGGGCCTGTGGATGCTCTACTGGCTAACATGGCTCTTAACATCAATGAAGTGAGTGACTGCCATTTACGTTTTTTTGAAAGTTTCAGTCAAAAAAACAGCTTTTTCACTAAATCAAGGGCCATAACTAAAGAATCTGGTAAAGCTTGGTAAAGATCAGATGAAAAGTAAAGGCCCTACCGTATTAACGAGGCAAAATATAGCAATACAGCATTTTTAACTAAATCAAGGGCCACTCCTCTGTTACTGGTCTGACTGGTCCAACATAGAGCTAAAAAAAAAAAAAATCAAAAAAATCTATATAAAAAAAAAAAATCAAAAATTCAAAAATAAATTATTCAAACGAAAATAAAAAAAATTCAAAAAAAAATAAATCAAAAATTTCAAAAAAATCAAATTCAAAAAATTTCAAAAAAAAAGTCAAAAAAAAAAAAGATTAATAATATAAACAAGAGGTCAATGACCTTGAAGCTCTACTGATAGATTTTGATAGCTAGGTGATCAGCATTCCTGTGAAGTTTCATAAAAAAATGTCAAGTAGTTTCAGAGGAGTAGTCGCTACAAGTTGAAGTTTTTACTATATAACTCTAGGTAAACAAAGATGGCCACTGGCAGCCATGTTTAATGTCGAATCAAAGTAATTTTCGACAAGGATCAACATCTTGTCATTCTGATCATTTCAGAAAAAGTCCCATATCAATATCACTTACAGTTTTCAAGAAGTAGTCGCTACAAACTTTTTTTTAAAAAATCTGTTTTTAGCCATGGCGGCCATCTTGAATTTCCGGCCGACCTAAAAAAATTCTGGGATCAATTAGACATCAAGAGCAACATTCCTGTGAAGTTTCATAAAAATGTGTCAAGTAGTTTCAGAGAAGTAGTCGCTACAAGTTGTTACTATATAAATCTATGTAAACAAAGATGGCCGCTAGCAGCCATGTTTAAAGTTGCATCGAAATAAATTTCGACAAGGATCAACATCATGTCATGCTGATCATTTTAGAAAATGTCCCATATCAATATCACTTACAGTTTTCAAGAAGTAGTCGCTACAAATGTATTTATTTTAAATCTATTTTTAGCCGTAGCGGCCATTTTGAATTTCCGGCCAGCCTGAAATTTTGCTAGGATCAACTAGACATCAAGAGAAACATTCCTGTGAAGTTTCATGAACATCCTTCAAGTAGTTTCAGAGGAGTAGTCGCTACAAGTTTTTACTATATAACTCTATGTAAGCAAAGATGGCCGCTGGCAGCCATGTTTAATGTCGAATCAAAACGATTTTTGACAACGACCAACATCATGTCATGCTGATCATTTTAGAAAAAGTCCCATATCAATATCACTTCTAGTTTTCAAGAAGTAGTCGCTACAAACTTATTTTTTAAAAATCTATTTTTAGCTGTGGTGGCCATCTTGAATTTCTGGCCGATCTGAAATTTTGCTAGGATCAATTACACATCAAGAGCAACATTCCTGTAAAGTTTCATGAAAATCCGCCAAGTAGTTTCAGAGGAGTAGTCGCTACAAGTTTTTACTATATAACTCTATGTAAACAAAGATGGCCGCTGGCAGCCATGTTTAACGTCGAATCAAAACGATTTTTGACAACGACCAACATCATGTCATGCTGATCATTTAAGAAAAAGTCCCATATCAATATCACTTATAGTTTTCAAGAAGTAGTCGCTACAAACTTGTATTTTAAAAATCTATTTTTAGCTTTGGCAGCCATCTTGGATTTCACATCAACATGAATTTTTGCTAGGATCAACTAGACTTCATGGGCAACATTTCTGTAAAGTTTCATGAATATCCATCCAGTAGTTTCAGAGGAGTAGTCGCTACAAATAAAAGTTTAAGGACAGACGGACGGACAGACAGACGGACGACGCACCACGGCATAAGCTCTGCTGATCTCTGATCAGAAGAGCTAAAAATCAAAAAAAAAAATGCATCAATCAAAACAATAATCAAATTCAAATTAAATAAAAAAAAAATTCAAAACAAATTTCAAAAAAAATAAATAAAAGAAAATCATAAAATCTGATAAAGTTTGGCAAAGATCAGATGCAAAATGGAGACTCTATCGTATGACGAGGCAAATTATAGCACTTTTAACAAAATCAAGGGCCACAACTCCGCTGTTACTGGTCCGATCTGGCTGGTTTTCGAAACTTGTCCAAACTTTCATTGACATTAACAATCTGATAAAGTTTGGTAAAGATCGGATAAAAAATGAAGGCCCTATTGTCTTAAGAGGCAAAATATAGCATTTTGAACTAAATCAAGGGTCATAGCTCCGCTGTTACTGGTCCGATCTGGCTTGTTTTCGAAACTTGTCCAAACTTTCATTGACATTAACAATCTGGTGAAGTTTGGTAAAGATCAGATGAAAAATGAAGGCCCTATCGTCTTAACAAGACAAAAGTTAACGACGAACGGACAGTAGAGGTAATAAAACCATCCTGCCAGCCAGATCGGATCAGCAACACCAAAGTCATTACCCTTTAATTAACGAAAATAGCTATATTTTGTCTTGTCAACACTCTAGCGCCTCCACTTGGCATCCTACCTTTACCAAACTTTTCCAGATTGATGATATTGATGAAAGCTCGGTCAAGTTTGAAATCCAGGTAGATCAGACCAGTAACACCAAAGTTATGGCCCTTGAATTATTGAAACCGGCAATTTACAACCGGCAAAACCATCTTACAAGCGGCAGTGCCATCTTGCAAACAGCAATACCACCTTACAACCAAAAGTACCATCTTGCAACCGACAGTACTATCTAGCAGCCAGCAGTGCCATCTTACAACCAGCAATACCATTTTGCAAACAGCAATACCATCTTACAACCGGCAGTGCCACCTTGCAAACAGCAATACCATCTTACAACCAACAGTACCATCTTACAACCGGCAGTGCCATCTTACAACTGGCAGTGCCATCTTGCAACCGGCAGTACCATCTTACAACAGGCAGTGCCATCTTACAACCAGCAGTACCATCGTACAACCAGCAGTACCATCTTGCAAACAGCAATACCATCTTGCAACCAACAGTACCATCTTACAACCGGCAGTACCATTTTACAACTGGCAGTGCCATCTTGCAACTGGCAGTACCATCTTACAACCGGCAGTGCCATCTTACAACCAGCAGTACCATTGTACAAGCAGTACCATCCTACAACCGGAAGTACCATCTCACAACCGACAGTGCAATCTTGCAACCTTCAACCAGCAGTACCATCTTGCAGCAGTACCATCTTACAACCAGCAATACCATTGTACAACTGGCAGAACCGTCTTACAATTGGCAGTACCATCCTACAACCGACAGTATCTCTTACAACCGGCAGTACCATCTTACAATCAACAATCCCAACTTACAACCGGCAGTACCATCACAACCGGCACTACCATCTTACAACCTGCAGCACCATCAAACAACCAACAGTACCATCTTAAAACTGGCAGTACCATTTTAAAACCAACAGTTCCATCTTACAACCAGCAGTACCATCTTACAACCTGCAGCACCATCTAACAACCAACAGTACCATCTTAAAACCAACAGTTCCATCTTACAACCAGCAGTACCATCTTACAACCAACAGTAACATCTTACAACTGGAAGTACCATCTTACAACCAACAGTACCGTCTTACAACTGGAATTACCATCTTACAACCAACCGGCAGTACCATCTTACAACAGAGGATTAACACAGGATGACAGTCGAGAATGTCCGACTGGCATTCCTTGAATAAAATAACAAACAAAATATATATTTGAGGTTGTGTTTTTATTGACTTTTAAGTAAAATCAGTGTAAGAAAATCTTTAAATTCATGTCAGTTATACATATTGTGTACACAGTATTTTTAAAATAAGAAACGTGGTACATATAATGCGTTAAATCATACAGGAGGAGTGACCAAAAGGTTTCACGCATTCCAACATCTGTGGCTCATGGGTGACGAGGGGTTACATGATAAACTGAACATCATTTTCAAGTTAAAAGGAACAGCAATCTTGAATTTTGTTTTGAAAATTTTCGGCATCCTGTTAGTTTTTCTATGTAACTTCCACATTTGTTAAATCATTATTAATGGTAATTTGAAAAGTTCATATTAAACTGATTTTGCATATCACTAATATCTGTTTACATTGCACCAATTTTAAACCTATGGTAGACTAACAAAGAAAAATTGAAAACTCCAAGCTTTATTTTCATTTAATATTTAATTACAACCAAGCATGATTAGTGAAGTCAAAATGATACTGGATTAATAAATAACTACTAGTTTTAATGCTTCATAATACTTCTAGATTACCATGTGTCAGTGGCGTTTTCCTAATCTCTATGTGTGCGATTCCATTAACAAGATAATGATGTCACAATGTACTTTTTTAATAAACACAAACTGTCTGACAGCACGCTTGACTTTTCGAGGCATTGTCTGTTTATTGGGCAACTAAGTTGAATTGAACTAAATTGGGGTTTTAAGGCGCACCAACAAATGAAAGGTTATATGGCGCCTAACAGGAATAAACATGCCAGGCTCATCCTCCATGTACATCGAGATAAAATATGGAGAACGGGCGTAGAACCTTGCCTGCCTGAACTGCAGAGTTGCTGCAAATTCTATTGTAGACACTCCATTTACGCTGGAGCCAGGTTATAGTTTTTCTGCCACTGCTCTAGTGATTTAGGGAGATGGCACCTGAAATAATGCAAGGGTCATGATGAAGACCTTTAATGAGCATGAACAAAAAATGATAAAATGAACACGAATTTAGGGTGGGGTTCTACCCCTCTGCCTTCCCCTCAAACGGGATCTGCAGTGGCCTTATTCTTTGCCCCGTAACCAAACAGGGCCCCTGCTAAGTTGAAAAATGGGCATAGTTTTGTAAAATTCATAACAGAGTTATGGCAATTGTTTGTTTCTCTTAAGATGGAGAATTCATGTGTAAAGTTTCTGTCAAGCATTTTCTGAGATATGAGCTTACCAAAAAAGGTTAACCATGCTATTGACTAAGTATAAGAACTGAATTGGGGTTTTAAGGCGCACCAACACATTACAGGTTATATGGCGCCTAACAGGCATGAACATGCCAGGCTCATCTTCCATGTACATCGAGATAAAATATGGAAAATGGGCCTAGAACCTTCTCACCCTGAACTGCAGAGTTGCTGCAAATTCTATCGTAAAAACTCCATTTACGCTGGAGCCACGTTTATTGTTTTTCTGCCACTGCTCTTAGTGATGTGAGCGAGATGGCACCTGAAACAATGCAGGGGTCATGATGAAAACCTTTAATGAGCATGAACAAAAAATGACAAAATGAATATGAATGGGGGGGTCCAACCCCTCTGCATGTGACGGTGTGTTTGCAGTGGTTGTATTCTACCCCGGCAACCAAACGGGGATACTAAGTATAAGAAGGGGCATAACTTTGTCAAAATAGCTTGCAGAGTAATGTGACTTGCGCGTGACTTGTTATCTATCTATACTGAACATATGTGTGAAGTTTTTTTTTTAATGAATTCTGTCATGCAGTTTCTGAGATACGAGCTTAATAAAAAAGGTGAACTAATGGTAACACTAACGGTAACACTAACACTGACGTAGGGGTGAGTAGAATAGCATTTTGTGCAAGAAAGTTGAGCTAAAAATCAGAAACTTTCATTGATATTAACAATGTGGTAAAGTTTGGTAAAGATAGGATGAAAAATGAAGGCCCTATCGTCTTAACGAGGCAAAATATAGCAATATAGCATTTTTAACTAAATCAAGGGCCATAATTCCGCTGTTACTTGTCCGATCTGGCTGGTTTTCGAACTCATCCGAGCTTTCGTTGATATTTACAACCTGTTAAAGTTTGGTAAAGATCGGATGAAAAATGAAGGCCCTATCATCTTAACGAGCCAAAAGTTAACGCCGACGACGGAGAACGGACGGACGATGGACAACTCGGCATCCCATAAAAATGCGCCGAAGGCCAGCAGAGCTAAAAATGTATATGTCACCAGGCTTCGAATGATTTTTTATTAAAAATTCTTTAAATTACACCCATTTTGGAGTTATTTTGACATTTTCAATGTAAAATGCTGTACACACAATATTGACATGGAGATCGAAAATAAAATTAGCTCAGTATCTACTTTTATATATGTATTCCACTACTGAAAAAACAAAAAAATCTGATTTATTCTGTTGCAAAAGGATAAATTCTACTCAGAGCTACCCATACCCCCTATTTTGTTGACAACAAAAAATGATCACAAATGACGGAAAAAATATGAAAAGAAAATATTTGCTTAAAATTTGGTAAGTTACCATCTTAAATCCTACACTATATCCTTATCTACTAGAATGGAAAAAAATGAAACGATTCTGTTGTCAAATAAAACTATGATTTAAAAAATAAAATGTTTAAACTTGAAGATGTCAAAACTTGCCCAGCCAACATCCTTAACAAAAAATTGGTTTGATACAAGATATTTCAAAATTGGAAAAAAAAAAATATAACCTTATTTATAAAATTAAACTGAATGAGTTATTTAAATAACTAATGTTATACTGTTATAATGATGGATACAAATATTGCTTAACATTATGAATATTATTTTCTGATTAACCTAATGACTAGTAAAAACTGCAATATAAATACAAGATGGTAGTTCAGATTGTCAACAACCGTATCACAGTGGCAAACAATAGCATATGAAATGTGTCATTAACAATAGCATATAAAACGTGTCATTAACAATAGCATATGAAATGTGTCATTAACAATAGCATATGAATTGAATTGAATTGGGGTTTTAAGGCGCACCAACACATGAAAAGGTTATATGGCGCCTAAAAGGCATGAACATGCCAGGCTCATCTTCCATGTACATCGAGATAAAATATGGAAAATGGGCCTAGAACCTTCTCACCCTGAACTGCAGAGTTGCTGCAAATCCTATCGTAGAAACTCCATTTACGCTGGAGCCACGTTATTGTTTTTCTGCCACTGCTCTTTTGATGCGAGCGAGATAGCACCTGAAACAATGCAGGGATCATGATGAAGACCTTTAATGAACATGAACAAACAAGAGGCCCAAGAGGGCCTGTGGACGCTCTACTGGCTAACATGGCTCTTATAACATCAATGAAGTTAGTGACTGTCATTTACGTTTTTTTGGAAGTTTCGGGCAAAAAACAGCTTCTGAACTAAATCAAGGGCCAGAACTAAAGAATCTGTTAAAGTTCGGTAAAGATCAGATGAAAAATGAAGGCCCTACCGTATTAACAAAGCAAAATATAGCATTTTTAACTAAATCAAGAGCCATAACTCTTCTGTTACTGGTCCGACTGGTCCAACATAGAGCTAAAAAAAAAAAAAGAAAAAAAAATTAAAAAAAAAAAAAAAAAAAATAAAAATAAAAAAAAAATTGAAAAAAAAATTGAAAAAAAAAAAAAAAAAAAATTAAAAAATTAAAAAAAAAAAAATTAAATAAAAAAAAGAATAAGAAATTAATAATTTAAAAAAAAATAATTAAAAAAAAAAAAAGTTTGGTATTGATCGGATGAGAAATGAAGGCCCTCTCGTCTTAACGAGGCAAAATATAGCGTTTTGAACTAAATCAAGGGCCATAACTAAGCTGTTACTGGTCCGATATGTTTGGTTTTCGAACTTGTCTGAGCTTTCATTGATATTAACAAACCGATAAAGTTTGGTAAAGATCAAATGAACAATGAAGCCCCTATCGTCTTAACGAGGCAAAATATAGCATTTTGAACTAAATCAAGGCCCACAACTCCGCTGTTTCTTGTTTGAAATGGCTGGTTTTCAAACTTGTTCGAGCTTTCAATGACATAAACAAGCTGATAAAGTTTGGTAAAAATCGGATGAACAATGAAGCCCCTATCATCTTAACAAGGCAAAATATAGCATTTTTAACTAAATCAACATTTTTAAACACAACTCCGCTGTTACTGGTCCGATATGGCTGGTTTTCGAACTTATTCGAGCTTTCAACGACATTAACAATCTGATAAAGTTTGGTAAAGATCAGATGAACAATGAAGCCCCTATCGCGTTAACGAGGCAAAATATAGCATTTTTAACTAAATCAAGGGCCATAACTCCACTGTTACTATTCCGATATGGCTGGTTTTCGAAATTGTCCGAGCTTTCATTGAAATTAACAATCTGATAAAGTTTGATAAAGATCGGATGAGCAATAAAGCCCCTAGCGTCTTAACGAGGCAAAATATAGCATTTTTAACTAAACCAAGGGCCATAACTCCGCTGTTACTAGTCCGATATGGCTGGTTTTCGAACTTGTCCAAGCTTTCATTGATATTAACAATGTGGTAAAGTTTGGTAAAGATAGGATGAAAAACGAAGGCCCTATCATCTTAACGAGGCAAAATATAGCAATATAGCATTTTTAACTAAATCAAGGACCATAACTCTGGTGTTATTGGTCCGATCTGGCTGGTTTTCGAACTTGTCCGAGCTTTCATTGATATTAACAATGTGGTAAAGTTTGGAAAAGATAGGTTGAAAAATAAAGGCCCTATCGTCTTAACGAGGCAAAATATAGCAACATAGCATTTTTAACTAAATCAAGGGCCATAACTCCGCTAAAACTTGGCCAATCTGCCTGGTTTTCGAACTCATCCGAGCTTTTATTGATATTAACAACCTCTTAAAGTTTGGTAAAGATTGGATGAAAAATGAAGGCCCTATCGTCTTAACGAGACAAAAGTTAACAACGGACGACGGACGACGGACGGACGACGGACAACTCGGCATCCCATAAGCTCTGCTGGCCTTCGGCCAGTAGAGCTAAAAATGATAAAATGAACATGAATTTGGGGAGATTCTACCCCTCTGCCTACCCCTCCAAAGGGATCTGCAGTGGCCATATTCTTTGCCCCGTGACCAAACGGGGCCCCCGGCAACCACACGGGGCCAATAGCATATGAAACGTGTCAATATATGAAACGTGTCATTAACGTGCGCCTTAAAACCCAATTCAATTCAATTCTTGTGTTGAACCTTATTCAATTAATACCATATTGTGTTTACAGAGTTTAAATCAGCATCATATAATTTGGGACAGACAGACACATGGAAGGCGAAACCCATTGCTAAAGTCCCCCATTTTGCCGGAGGGCGGCTGTGACAATTTATTATAAAGACTCATTAAGAGTTTATTTATTATTACACCGGCGGGTCTTATTTATAGAGGATTCCAAATGCCAGCGGTGAGAAGGACGTGGGATGCGGGTGTGGGGTTCTTACAAAAAATATTTTACATTGTCAAAGAAACCTGCTTTAGTACAAGATAGTTCGCCTATCGGAAATGACACGCATAATGTGCTGTCATGTTATTAAAATTCTAAGTCGAATAATGGGCCATAATTTTACTAAAATGCAATACAGAGTTATGAAACCTGAATGTCAGAGTGCCCTTGATGACACACTGAAGACATGCACAAAGTTTCATAGAACTTCATAATGCTGAAGATACATGTATTATAACGTGAAAAACTTTATCATAAATATTGACGTAGCTATGACCCTGCTCACCGCTGCTGCAAAGTGGTACCTACATCTCGAAATAGTCTTCAACGGAGAGACAAAAACTATAAAAGTGTAGTTTGAATAATTACACAATTACATGTCGGTATTATTCATAGGTAATAAATAAATAACTTTAAAGGTCTTTTTCTAGAAGAATCAACAAAATTTAAAATGTTCCAATACGTGATAAAAATGTCATTTCAATCGAAATATGGTGTTATCACTGCGCTGTTCAGGTATAATGTAAGTGCACTATTGATTTTGAACGGAATCGGGCATAAAAGGTCATTAACCCTGGTGAGTAACCTAGGATAGCACATAGCAATGTGCAAAATAAACTATAGAAATAAAGGAAAACAGAACTATCGCTGAAGGAGATGAATAGCCGATGATGGGCAAAATGAACAATAATGAATGTCTAAAATATCTGTTAGTTTTTTAAAACAAAGGTCCATAATTCTGTAAAAAAATTATTGCAGAATCATCATGCGTGAACTGTATGTCAAGTGTAATAACAATCCATGAACAATCCATGAACATTTTTAAAGTGAAAGCCACATGAAGTTCAATATAGAGTGAAACATATAAGTTAAATAA
Organism: Cyrtodaria siliqua; assembly: GCA_037043455.1. Classification (NCBI taxonomy): domain Eukaryota; kingdom Metazoa; phylum Mollusca; class Bivalvia; order Adapedonta; family Hiatellidae; genus Cyrtodaria; species Cyrtodaria siliqua. The sequence continues at coordinate 171,376 of JAWPHD010000565.1, read as the reverse complement.
AGGGCCATAATTCTGTAATAAATTAGGCATCAACAATGTGTGATGTAGAAGGACATAAGTCCTATAACTGAAATAATCAGTTGTTATGTGTACATGAAGTTTGGGAACAATCAATTCAAAAATGTTTGAGAAAAAATGTGTCATTATACAATATTAGAGTGGAAAATTCAAGGTGAAACCTAGGTCCGATCCGGCTGGTTTTCGAAATTGTCCGAGCTGTCATTGATATTAACAATCTGGTAAAGTTTGGTAACTGTTAAAAAAATGAAGGCCCTATCGTCTTAACGAGGCAAAATATGTTTTAACAAAATCAAGGGCCATAACTCTGCTTTTTCTGGTCCGATCTGGCTGGTTTGAGAACTTGGCCGAGCTTTCATTGACATTACCAATCTGGTAAAGTTTGGTAAAGATTGGATGAAACATGAAGGCCCATACATGATCGTCTTAGGCCATAAAAAATTAATTACCTGGTTCTCAGGCCCGCCCGCATGTCTTTTTTTGGTGCCGCATTGCCGATTTTATCTCAAAAGTAATAAAATAAAAATTGGAAATGCGCTACCGAAATTTCGAAAAAAAAGTTCCGCATCCGAGTTCGTTCCGTTTTTTACATGCAACTACCTCAGTGGAATCCCCTTGTGGGTAGACTGGTGCGCGGCCGACTATCTGCCACTCTGCTCGCTAGCTTGTGAGTGTTGCAGTCGTACGGGTACCAATCTAGGAGTCAGACGCTTGAGACGCTTGGAACTAGTAGGTACTACAGAACAGGCGATTTATTCAAGCGTCTAATCGACAAAGTCTCACAACAACATGCAATAGTTCATGCGTGATCTAATACAAATATACGGACTTATTGTGATTGAAAGTAGCATAAGTGGGGAAGAAATGATAAGGTAATGATCGACAATAGAGATGAGCTGATTCAACTGGTTATTGCACATGTATTTCGAGATATTTTGCATCAATACATGTATTGGAATTAAAAGTTTGGATAAAAAAAAAATCGCCCGCGTGTCTGTTGACCACTGTAAAGTTGTAAAAAAAAATGCGCCCGCCCGCATCTCTTCTCAGAAAAAGCGGCCTGAGAACCAGGTAATTAATTTTTTGTGGCCTTAATGAGGCAAAATATAGCATTTTTAACTAATCAAGGACCATAACTCCGCTGTTACTGGTCCGATCTGGCTGGTTTTGGAACTTGTCCGAGCTTTCATTGACATTAACAATCTGGTAAAGTTTGGTAAAGATCGGATGAAAAATGAAGTTCCTATTGTCTTAACGAGGCAAAATATAGCATTTTTAACTAAATCAAGGACCATAACTCTGCTGTTACTGTTCCGATCTGGCTGGTTTTCATACTGGTTCGAGATTTTATTGATGTTAACAATCTGTTAAAGTTTGTTAAAGATCGGATGAAACATGAAGGCCTATTAACGAGGCAAAATATAGCATTTTTAACTAAATCAAGGGCCAAACTCCTGGCTGGTTTTAGAACTTGTCTGAGCTTCCATTGATATTAACAATCTGGTAACGTTTGGTAAAGATCAGATGAAAAATGAAGGCCCTATCGTCTTAATGAGACAAAAGTTAATGATGGACTGACAACGGACGGACGGAAGACGGACAAGTCCGCATACAATAAAACAAAACTAGAAATAGAAAGTTAACAAATGCAAATGTAAACGCAATATTTATGAGTACACTAATATAAATAAACAAATATTGCCGATTGCTATATTAATATTTGAGATGTTAAACCCTTCACCCCTACTTTTACAAATACAGGGATGAAAGGATTTTACTTAGTAGTTAAATTATATCACAGTCTCATTTTTTATACATCAATAAATTTCATAATCAATACCGGTAATAACAAATCAAGGATATTATTTTGCAATACTTATTCAAAAAAGTTAACACAGTAAATTAGACATTAAGACAATCTGATAATCTGCAATGGCAAAAGCATGTATCTCTAAATTTTTGAATGAAAAAAATGACAATTGTGTCAGATAAAATAATGCTGGCAAAAGCCAGAATAAAAAAAAAATTAAAATAAAATATATGATGTAAATATCACCTTATAGAGTATCACAATTTTTGTTTGACTACAAAAAAACTAATCATATAGAAAACACTCCGCTCTATTTAAAACACACAGGACAATGCCAAATGATATGTAGAAAGTCATTGGTTCTACCTCAAACATACAGGATGTTTGATGTGTAGAAAGCCCTCAGCTCTATCTCAAACACGCGAGATGTCTGATGTGTAGTACAACACTCGGCTCTTCCTCAAACACGCAGGATGTCTGATGTGTAGTACAACACTCGGCTCTTCCTCAAACACGCAGGATGTCTGATGTGTAGTACAACACTCTGGCTGGTTTTGGAACTTATCCGAGCTTTCATTGACATTAACAATCTGGTAAAGTTTGGTAAAGATCGGATGAAAAATGAAGTTCCTATTGTCTTAACGAGGCAAAATATAGCATTTTTAACTAAATCAAGGACCATAACTCTGCTGTTACTGTTCCGATCTGGCTGGTTTTCATACTGGTTCGAGATTTTATTGATGTTAACAATCTGTTAAAGTTTGTTAAAGATCGGATGAAACATGAAGGCCTATTAACGAGGCAAAATATAGCATTTTTAACTAAATCAAGGGCCAAACTCCGCTGTTAGTGGTCAGATCTGGCTGGTTTTGGAACTTGTCTGAGTTTCCATTGATATTAACAATCTGGTAACGTTTGGTAAAGATCAGATGAAAAATGAAGGCCCTATCGTCTTAATGAGACAAAAGTTAATGATGGACTGACAACGGACGGACGGAAGACGGACAAGTCCGCATACAATAAAACAAAACTAGAAATAGAAAGTTAACAAATGCAAATGTAAACGCAATATTTATGAGTACACTAATATAAATAAACAAATATTGCCGATTGCTATATTAACATTTGAGATGTTAAACCCTTCACCCCTACTTTTACAAATACAGGGATGAAAGGATTTTACTTAGTAGTTAAATTATATCACAGTCTCATTTTTTATACATCAATAAATTTCATAATCAATACCGGTAATAACAAATCAAGGATATTATTTTGCAATACTTATTCAAAAAAGTTAACACAGTAAATTAGACATTAAGACAATCTGATAATCTGCAATGGCAAAAGCATGTATCTCTAAATTTTTGAATGAAAATAATGACAATTGTGTCAGAAAAAATAATGCTGGCAAAAGCCAGAATAAAAAAAAAATTAAAATAAAATATATGATGTAAATATCACCTTATAGAGTATCACAATTTTTGTTTGACTACAAAAAAACTAATCATATAGAAAACACTCCGCTCTATTTAAAACACACAGGACAATGCCAAATGATATGTAGAAAGTCATTGGTTCTACCTCAAACATACAGGATGTTTGATGTGTAGAAAGCCCTCAGCTCTATCTCAAACACGCGAGATGTCTGATGTGTAGTACAACACTTGGCTCTTCCTCAAACACGCGGGATGTTTGATGTGTAGTACAACACTCGGCTCTTCCTCAAACACGCGGGATGTTTGATGTGTAGTACAATCCTCAAACACGCGGGATGTTTGATGTGTAGTACAACACTCGGCTCTTCCTCAAACACGCGGTATGTTTGATGTGTAGTACAACACTCGGCTCTTCCTCAAACACGCGGGATGTCTGATGTGTAGTACAACTCTCGGCTCTTCCTCAAACACGCGGGATGTTTGATGTGTAGTACAACACTCGGCTCTTCCTCAAACACGCGGGATGTCTGATGTGTAGTACAACACTCGGCTCTTCCTCAAACACGCGGGATGTCTGATGTGTAGTACAACACTCGGCTCTTCCTCAACCACGCAGGATGTCTGATGCGTAGTACAACACTCGGCTCTTCCTCAAACACGCAGGATGTCTGATGTGTAGTAAAACACTCAGCTCTTGCTCAAACACGCAGGATGTCTGATGTTTAGTACAACACTCGGCTCTTCCTCCAACACGCAGGATGTCTGATGTGTAGTACAACACTCGGCTCTTCCTCAAACACGCAGGATGTCTGATATGTAGTACAACACTCGGCTCTTCCTCAAACACGCAGGATGTTTGATGTGTAGTAAAACACTCGGCTCTTCCTCAAACATTGATGTTCATGAAAGATTGTTATACTAACCAGATGTTAGCAGCTACGAGTCAACTGTAATTACTTTTCAAAAATATCATGTCTTTCAAAATGCCTGTATGGTTTTTGAAACTGATATAGTTCTTAAAATTATTAGCTAGCTATATCAAATAAAAGTCACGTTAGGTTCTAGAAACCTTTGGTCTAGCAACCTTGGGACAGTGTTTGTTTTCTGTCCATTCATTACATAAACAATCACATCATATTACAAGCTTTACTTTTTTGTTTTTCAACTGTTGGCCTCGCTAATGATAATGACTTTGCCGACGCCGGACGTTCCTGCTGACGTCTCTGCTCCTCCTCGTGTCGTTCAGACCCGTAAATTGTTTTTGCTTTCGAAAACTTTGGCCTGTCCTCATCTTTCATTTCTTCACTTGCTGACTGCTTGGCAGGTAACTTCAAATTACGATGTTTTTTCTCAGTTTTTTTCTTTTTTTCGAGCCCTTCAGTTTTATCAACACTACCTGTTTGTGCCATATGTTTTTCAGGCACATTCTTCGTTTCTTGTAAAGTAGACAATTTACTATCATCTTTGACTATTGACTCCAGTTTGGAAATAGTCTCTAATTCCCCAACCTCCGTCTCCATCTCTACCTCTGGTGGTTGATTTTCCAAGAGATCGTCTGCATCCTTTTTGACCTTGACCTCTGACCTTATTACTGGTGCGGTCATTTTCTTGTCAGGAAGTAGTTCATACTCCGTGTACATGTCAGACTTTTTCTCAGACTTGACTGTACCATCGTCAGTGGATGCTGGTAATAAAGAAAATAAAACTGTAAATAAGACTAAAACATGATAATCATATTTTATTATGTTTATCAAAAACCAGGAATGGGGAGTCGTACACGCTGCCAACAACGTAATTTTTCTTAGTGGTTTAGTTTAGCAATTAGTTTTGACTTTTACCAGTCTTCATCAGAGATTAATAGTTATTAGCAAAACCAGTCACTGAAGTAAGATAAAACAGGTATGTAAGTCACCTGAATATTATGTTTAATCAAGTCATCAAGATTACTATCAAACCTGGATTGGTCTCTTAACACAGGTGGTTTCTTATTACAGGTTCATTTTAATTTGAAGCAATACAACTGGGAATGGAAACTGTGGCTTCTTAAAGCAGGTGGTCTCTTAACAGAGGTGGACTCTTGCGCAGGTTTGACTACACACTACTCAACTTTTATAATCGGTCACTTTCCAAAGAATTATATATTTTTTAATAAGTCATATTTTCATTTGAAATTTTAACTGGCGTCATTTAACAAATATCGCTAGCGATTTATAAAACTTAATCTGCCTTGATTGGACTAAAACCTTGTTGATAAACTTAATAAAATATTGGTATGTATTTTGGTGATTTCCAGTTTTTAATATTCATGTTATTTTCAAAAAACCTGGGTGACCACTTATAAAAGTTGAGTAGTTTATGTATCTTTATAAATGATGGTACCAGCATAATTACTTTAATGGTTCCTGCTGCATAGTTTTATCATTTATACACATGAAATTATAATAATGAAGGGTTAACTATTTTAATTTATACATTCTAGCATGATTAGACAAAAACATTTAGCTGTGTTTTATAAGTAAATTTATTTATCACATAACGTCACTTGTTAGCAGTGTCGAACACCCATTTAATATTCTTCTGTATGACACACGTGTAATACAACCTGGAACGATTTTGATTGGTTGAGTTAAACCTGTAACACTACGCAAGTTTATTAACTGAAACCATTTTATTTATTACAAGTTTTACAAATTTACCCAGATCTGAGTCATAAACTTATTATTTGTGACAGCTTATAAAAATAACATTAAAAACAACATTGTTGTTGGTTTGTTAAAAAGTTGGTGTTAACTGCTATTTTGTAAAGAGGTAAAACACGAACTCTTTTATACGCAACGTTATGTGTGAGAATCGATGTTACGACGTCACATATTTTATGATGTTTTGGCGCTAAAGTGTGTCTGACGTCGTGGCGGTTCTATGTCCATTTGAATTAATTTTTACTAATTTGATTGCAATGTTATGTGATGAAAAGGATCACTCGTTATGAATTATTTTTAATTTTAACTCGCCAGAAGGCTCTTTAAAATTAAAATAATTCATAACTCGTTTCATAAATCTTATATGAAATGGGAACTCGTTTAAGATCCTCTATATATATCATGTGTTACCTTTTTAAACAATATTCCTCACTACCAATATTAAGGTATACAGAGCAAAAATGTGTGTTGGCATCTATATACATAATTCAAGGTTCCTATACTCTTTTGTTATTCTGCACAATGATTGAAAATATGTGTAAGTTTTGCCAAATTAAAAATCATACAGCTTCATTAAAAGATATACTGGTAGTCATCAAAAAACACACACAGAAAAGCATAAAGCAACTAATCAGTTTTATCCTTTTGTAACTGGATAACAACCTCTACAGCTTACACGATAACATACTTTCTCAATGCAATCCTTCAGTTCAGCTCAAAAACTGAATAAAAAAATGTTATATGAAATATCTGCACTGCTGCTACATTTGAGAATTTGCACTTATGTTACCCTGAGTGTCACCCTGTAAAGCGTTTTTTGTTTATATTCTGAATTTTATCAAACTTGATGCTGTGCTCAGCTTTGCCAAAAATTCTAAAAAAATTGCCAAAAAAACTATAAGCGATAACCCCTTTACATATGAATTATTTGACTTACATTTGGTTCTTTTTGCTGTCTGAGAGGACGTAAATTTCTTTGCGTATTGTTTGTAGTCGCTGGAGCGAAGTGCTGCAATCATGAACATATCATCGCCACCAGTGGTCGCTGGCTGACTGCTTGACCCTGTATCTGTACTGAGGACCGTGACCTTCATAGAGTTCCGATGATGCTCGCACAACCAGATCGTCTTACCGTTGGGCAGACGACACCTGACATGACGAATCAATAACAAAAATCAGTTATTATGAGGATTAATTTACAGCTAGATGTCTTTCTGTTCAGCAGACGATACCAGAAATGATGAATTGTGAATTAAAGGGACACCCATTAATTTAAAGTATTTTTATATATAGTATCGTTAAAAATATAAAACTACAATCATATAACCTACAAATCTGTAACGTCTAAACTCGTTTGTGGCGAGCGCTGGTATGAGAATTGTAAACCGTTACAAAGTACTACACACACATACCTTGCTAATTTACCCATAGTCCTGTGTGAGTCGGCATTGATAACCATACTTCGGAAATCATGATACACCTGCTGGTAGTCTGACATCGTGGCCTTTGGGTTCTGTAACACATTAAATGATGCAGGAGGAGTTTAGGTTACGAGAAAACAATAAAAATGCATGCTGACCCCGTAATGACCATATCCCCTGGGTCCATATATCAAATAGCAAATCCCGTTCCATACTGTATGTGTATATCATTACTTATAGCATATAAGAAATTTCATTAACAAATATGGTAAATCGCGGGTTGAATGTTGTTTTTATGAATTTGACCTTCTGACCATCACCCCTGGTCAGATCTTGGACTTTTTGTTCTCATCTACTCATCCAAAGCAACCACTGTACCAAATATGAACACACTCCATCAACTAATGAAGGAGGTGTTCAAGTTACGAGCAAAACCGACTGACAGACGGACCAGGTAGGTAGGACAGACTGGACCAACAGCAGTATATCCATATATACAGTGATCTAGTATACAGAAAACCTCAAGGAACCGTGTAATACTTATTTTCAGGACAATCTTCCCAATGCAAGAAGTTCTCTATAAGCTTACCTCTTCAAGCCATTTGACGTAATCCTCCCCAATCTCACTGTCCAGACAGGTGAACTTGAAATGTTTGTTGTGCTTCATCACCGCGGTTACACGAGCAATAAAGGGAGAGAACTTCTCCAGCAGGGTATCACCAAAGTCATTGGGCAGCTGGATGGGTTCAGTACAACTATGCCAACCCTGTATTAAAATAATAATCATTGTTAGCCTTGATTAGTCTCTGCCAGCTAGACCGTATCATCCATATGTCTTACTTGCAGATATCGGTCTGGGCAGATGAGGCCAATCAAAGTGCCCACTAGCGATTAGCACTATTTTTGCGCATTTTTTTCATGCGCATAAAGTCGATGTTTGCGTGATGTCATGTTGTAAATAAACGTATAACGTCAATTGTTGATGCACCAGTCAACATTTTTAATGTTACTTGCTGCTTCTCGTAAGTTAAAAATAAGAAATTAATATTAAATTGAAATTATGTTTTTTAAAAGTCTCGTAGAATCTCCCAAAATCTCGCCAAAATCGTTCCAAACATGAGGGGCGATTTCAAACGTCATATTTTCCCCAGGCCCTGGTTCTAGATCCATGAAGCATAGCGCAATGAAGAAATCAGAATCAGGCCGAGTGACCAAGGCTAGGCCTTGATAGGAATTATCTGATATTGAATCACAGATTCTGTGGAAGAATATTATAAGAAATCCAGCAAAAATCGGCAATTCCAACACAAGGTATAATTGTTTTTATCGGATCCGATGCTCTGCTGAGGTTCTGTTTAAAACAATAATACTGAGTGTTGAAATTTCTCTATCTGAACCGGATACCCATTGATAGATTTCTTGCATATCACTGGCATTTTGGGAATTGACGTTGCTAAGTACTAATGTTTTGCATGTTTACTGACACAATGGCATCATGCAACTGTTGACATTATCGCATAATTGTTGATGCGCAAGATTTTTATCTTCCCTCATGTGTAAAATTGAACTTTTAGTCTCATGTAAAATGTAGATAACTTTTTCCGGTATGCAAGAAACGCTATTAAACATCCATATGCTTGCTACCCCACAACCCAGACTTCCCAATGGAGAGAAAGCAAGTTTTTAATCAAGACTGAAATGTTCTACACATTATCTCATTCATGACTTCATCATTTACTGTGAATTGTGGTGTGCTTATTCAGAGTGCATGATTATTATACCTCATCGTGTTCACAGAGTGTATGAACACAGTAACGCTGCACTTTGAAGGCCGCTTTTAACTCTGATATTTTCTTGGTAAAACTTTTCTCTTCTATAGACATCATTCTGGTTAGAGGGCGCTTTTCCGGCACAGGTTTGTTGTCAACTTCTGATTTCTCTGTATCTGTTATAATAAGGAGATAAGTATGGTTGTTAAGGTAAAATTGGAACTGTTTCAATGCGAATTCAGAAATACTTTTTTCTCCCATTTCTAGTCATGAGAGATAGGTGTTTCCCTCATGTGAACTGTACCTTACATGAGACGTCATGACGTCACGTTGATGGGTCAGAACTGTGACATGGCAGGCGGCTTTTTATGAATTGGGTTATACGGTGCGCCAACACAAAAAGTTATATGGCGCCATCAGGACCCAAATTTGTTTTGGTCGGCAGTTTAGTAGTTTAACCAGAATTTATATATGGCTTCCATATACTAACAAATGTCACCATCACTTACTCGTGACATGTCATTTATCTTCAGCAATGTACATACATGTCACACGGATAACCATGGAGGGTAATCAGGGTATCTGCATAATCGTCAAACAGTGTTTGTGTTAGGGGCTCCAACAAAAAGGGAAGTTTGCAGGCAAAGATAGAGTAGATATGACCCAAAATGATCTGCCCAGCACCCTGTCAAACCAGCAAGTCTGCCCATTTAGTCCTTTTGTATCCATGCAATCAACAGTTCTGGGATGTCAAAGTGTTTAAAAATAATGATCATTTAGCTTAAACACATTGAATTGAAATGTATGATAAACTGAACAGTATACTACTATACTTCAGAAGGGCTTTGCCGCTCTTCCGTCCCTACACCCCCACCCCTATACCCCAACATGAAGGGCAACCATCCCTCAGATCTCACTCTTGACTTCCAGTGTGCCTTGACAGCTATGGCAACTATGCATTAGGCAATGTAAAGCGATTTACTTGTTTTCTTCATATTCTCATGTGTATATCACACATAAGGCATTTTAAGCTATTTACCTGTTGTATCATCTGATTTTGTTTTGACAAAGTCAATGATAAAAAGTCGTGGGTAAACATCAACATCTTGATGCTCAGCATAAAAACACAACTGTCGTAGTAACTTCCTCTGGGCCAGCTCAAATAGTTCCTGAAATCAGTGAAATACGGTCATATACATGTACGTGTCACAGCACGCACTAATACTATAAAATGTCCTCTGGGACAGCTCAAACGGTTCCTGAAATCAGTGAAATACGGTCATATACATGTATGTGTCACAGCATGTACTAATACTATAAAATGTCCTCTGGGCCAGCTCAAACGGTTCCTGAAATCAGTGAAATACAGTCACATAAATGTATGAGTCACAGCATGCATTAACACCATAAAAGCTGCAACAATGTAAAAACAAGAGGCCCAAGGGGGCCTGTGGACGCTCTACTGGCTAATATGGCTCTTATAACATCAATGAAGCGAGTGACTTTTAAAGAGGCAAAATATAGCATTTTTAACTAAATCAAGGGCCATAACTCCACTGTTACTAATCCGATCTGGCTGGTTTTCGAACTTGTCCGAGCTTTCATTGACATTATCAATCTGTTAAAGTGTGGTAAAGATCAGATGAAAAATGAAGGCCCTATCGTCTTAACGAGGCAAAATATAGCATTTTTAACTAAATCAAGGGCCATAACTCCGCTGTTACTATTCCGATCTGGTTGGTTTTCGAACTTAACTGAGCTTTTATTGGCACTAACAATCTGGTAAAGTTTGGTAAAGATCGGATGAAAAATGAAGGCCCTATCGTCTTAACGAGGCAAAATATAGCATTTTTAACTAAATCAAGGGCCATAACTCCGCTGTTACTGGTCCAATCTGGCTGGTTTTCGAACATGTCCGAGCTTTCATTGACACTAACATCTGGTAAAGTTTGGTAAAGATCAGATGAAAAATGAAGGCCCTATCGTCTTAACGAGACAAAAGTTAACGATGAAAGGACGACCGACGGAAAACTCGGCATCCCATAATCTCTGCTGGCCTTTGGCCAGTAGAGCTAAAAACCATATCATTTCAATTTTTTTTTAAAAAGGCATAGCAGCTTATATTGGGCTGAAGTATATCACAGACCATAGTACGCATATACACCATGAGAGTCGGTAACAGCTGTGTATTCACCCATATGTTATGATTATAATGTTTAGCAAATAAATCAATGCAATATTGAGCTTTCTTTATTAAGCAAACTAATTCTCCACCTTTATGTAATGCGCCACGCTAAAGTATTCAACTAGATCACGTAGCTTTAAGCAAATAATTTCAAAGCTTTACCATTTCCTGTTTGATTGCCTCTGCTTTTGTAATGTCAATAATTTACATGTTACCAGAACAATATTTGATGTTTGACCTCATTTATATGTACTATCTTTATTTCAGATTGCCAATCGCAATTTAGGTGGTACTTCCATGCTTTAAGCTGGTCGGGTAGGGGAAAAAGTAGATTATATACATACCTGGAATGAGAGATTTTTGTGTTCCTCATTCTGTCTATTCTTCCGTTCTTTGTCGCTCTCCTTGCCCTGGGTCATGTTCTCATTCACTAGCTTCAGTAGAGTCTCGTATGCAGTCTCACTCTTCTCCTGGAAACTCACCACAGGACAAGAAAGTGACAGAACTCCAACCTGTAATACAGAAATCGTAATTGACCACCGGCCAAACTGCTAATCGTATTATATACTTAATTAGTCTCGGCTTGCCAAGACCGTATCATGCACATGTCTTACTTGCAGAATTCGGTCTGGGCAGATTAGGCCCGATTAAAGCATCCACTAGCGATTAGCCAAATTAATTTATGTGTTTTTTCACGAACATAAAGGCGGTGTTTGCATGACGTCATGTTGTAAATAAACACACGTCAATTATTGGTGCACCAGTTACACTTTTTGATGCCACTTGCTGCTGCTCAGAAGTTAAAAATAAGTAATTAATATTAAATTAACTTGCAAATATGACTACCGGTACTAATACATTTTTTGAAAGTCTCATAGAATCTCTCAGTCTTGCCAAAATCGCCTCCAATGTGAGGGGCGATTTCAAACTTCCTTTCTTTCCCAGGACCTGGTTCTGAATCCGCCTAGCATAGCATAGCAAAGAGATCAGAAGCCAGCAAGGTGACCGAGGCTAATCAAAATTATACTGACATTACTGAACATGTGTAATTTACATATCATTGAAACTGTATTTTATTGGGGGAAAATATAACCTGACAACTACCATTAATCCCAGGGTAGGTGTCTTGTTCATTTAATTGACAATTACCACCAACTTCGTGGTAGGGTCATAGTTATTGTTTTTTACAATTAATGCAAACTATGGATGAGGTCAATCATTTATTTTATTAACAATACCACCAACTGTGGGCAGGGGTCTTTTTTGTTTTATTTGCAGTAACCACCAAAAGTGGTTTGGCTTCATAATTTATTTTATTGACAATTACTGTCAGTTATAGGGAAAGTAAATTTTTTTTTTGGCAATTATCATCAACCATGGCGTAATTACTGTGATGATTCCCTTCAACCATGGAGTCAAAGGAATTCGTAACTGATTTCACTAACAATTACCACAAAACTATGGGGAAGGGCTGTTATTTATTTGTGTTGACGCAAGGACCATTATTTATTCGTGTTGACGAGAGCCAAAACCCGTAGTGTCAAGTTATTGATGACAATGATGACTGTAGTTACTGTATTTACCTCCGATGCTCTCCATTTACTTTTAGTCCCGACCACAACCAGAACTATGGGTAGTTTGAGTGTGTTAGCTGCATAGCGGAATTCTATCTGACAGGTAGGGGACGTGGCGTACTCGTCAGAGACACAGACTACCACAACTTTGGCACTCAGTAACCCTTCCGCAATATCATCAAATAACCCATTCTGTAATAAAGTAGGGACATAGAACTTGTTTAACATGCTTATCATACTGATAACCCTTTCAGAAAAGAAATGAATAAATTTAATTAATTACAAAAAAAAAATTCAAAAAAAAAATCATGATATTTCCATTGAAATACATGAACACTTAAATTCATTTGAATGATTCTGGCAAAAGAGTTAAAAAAAAAATGAAAGCTGCATTTTATTTTTACTATTATTTGCTCTCTATTTATTTATTTTTCATTTATATTATGTCAGAGCATTATTACACGAACATCTTTTTTACAAATTTAAATACTTATTGATATTAATAAACAAAAACTAAATCAAAATGACTGGACAGCTTCAACATAATTTATTTGATTGAAGAAATTCCAAGGGTTGTCTTGTATATTGCAGTGTTTATCATTTGACCCTTTACCTGCCCCACTCTCTCCACATCGATCCAACACTTGACCCCATTCTTCTCCAGGTAATCCTTGATGTCCCGTGGGTCACCGTATCCTATTGCCCCAGGAATACGCCTGTTAGACAAGATAAAAGTCAAGTCAAAATAAGGTTTATTGAAATAAGTTTCATGCAATCAAACTAAGCTGGCTTACAGTTTTACAAGTCAGTCAAAACATTACTGTTCTAGCGGTAAAGGTCATTATTCTACATGTATATATTTAAACATATGATAACAAGAGGCCCAAGAGGGCCTGTGGATGCTCTACTGGCTAAAGATAAAGTTTATGTATAAGGGGACATAACTCTTTCAAAAATCATTCAACCAGAACATGGCAATGACATACGCAACTAGGCTTGGTACTGATCATCTCTGCCAAGTTTCAAGAGAACTAGTCTTTATAAAGTTAGTGTATTGAAACCTTTAAGATGTCATAACTCTGCCTTCAACCACAACACGCCAACGACAGGTGCAACTAGGCTTGGTACTGATCATCCCCACCAATATTCGTTGAAATCCGTAAAGGAGTTCAGAAGAGACTAATCTGGACAAAGTTTGTCTATTAAAACCTTTAAAGGGCCATAACTTTGCCAAAAATCATTGTACCGGAATATGTCGATGGTATGCACAACTACGCTTGATATTAATAATCCTTGTCAAGTTTCGTTGAAATCCAGCTAGGGGTTCAGGAGAACTTTTAGCCCGGAAAATGTTTGTGTATCAAAAACATTCAAAGGGCCACAACTACGCCAAAAATCTGTAAACCGGAACGCGATGATGATATGCACAACTAGGCTTGGTGCTGATCATCCCTGTAAAGTTTCATTGAAATCTGGCGAAGGATTACGGAGAATTAGTCCAGACAAAGTTTGTGTATTTAAACCTTTAAAGGACGATAACTCTGCCAAAAAATCATTCAACCAGAACATGGCGATGATTTGCACAACTAGACCAGGAACTGATCATCCCTAACAAGTTTTGTTTAAATCCGGTCAGGGGTTCAGAAGAACTAGTCCGGACAAAGCTTGTGTATTAATACCTTTAAAGGGCCATAATTCCGCCAAAATCATTCAACGGAACACGGTGACGATATGAACAACTAGACTTGGTACTGACCATCCCTGAAAAGTTTCACTGAAATCTGGCCAAATGAAGGCCCTTTCGTCTTAATGAGGCCAAAATATAGCATATGTCAGAAAATCAAGGGCCATAACTCCAGTGTAAATGGTCTGATCTGGCTGGTTTTAAAATTTTCCGAGCTTTCATCGATATTAACAATCTGATAAAGTTTGGTAAAACTTGGATGAAAAATGAATGCCCTTTCGTCTTAACGAGGCAAAATATAGCATTTTTAACTAAATCAAAGGTCATTACTCCGCTGTTACTGGTCCGATCTGGGTGGTTTTCAAGTTGTCCAAGCTTTCATTGATATTAACAATCTGGTAAAGTTTGGTAAAGATCAGATGAAAAATGAAGGCCCTATCGTCTTAACGATGCAAAATATAGCATTTTTAACTAAATCAAGGGCAATAACTCTGCTGTTACTGGTCCCACTGGCTGGTTTTCGAACTTGTCTGAGCTTTCACTGATATTAGCAATCTGGTAAAGTTTGGTAAAGATCGGATGAAAAATGAAGGCCCTATCATCTTAACGAGGCAAAATATATCATTTTTAACTAAATCAAGGGCCACAACTCCGCTGTCACTGGTCCAATCTTGCTGGTTTTCGAACTTTTTCGAGCTTTCATTGATATTAACAATCTGTTAAAGTTTGGTAAAGATCGCATAAATAGTGAAGGCCCTATTGTCTTAATGAGGTAATGGACGGACGGACAGACGACGGACGACGGACAACACACCATCCCATAAGCCCTGCCGGCCCTTGGCCAGTAGAGCTAATAAAATCATTTCAGTTCTGGAATTACTGCCATTTTTGCTTGCAAGACAGTTTGACGATACTACAAGTGGAAACAAGGCAGAGTTTAATCTGAAGAATTAACCAGAGTATTATAAAACTAACAGATAAGTTGTTTAAAGTCGAAGGTGAATAGTAATGCATTCATAGTCGATCAATACTTGGCGGAACATCCGATTGTTTCACTATATTTATATTCCAATAACAAAAAATAATAATATTTTCTTATAATCAATTGCTCTATATCTGGTATTTTTCTTTAATGATGAAATTGCTGAACAATGACATTAAAGCCTATTCGCGATATATCTACAGGTCCACTCATACAAGTATCTGATTTAAACTTATTTCATTTCCAATAATTCCTAATAATTCTATAAACGTAACAAATATACATTATTATATAAAATGTTAAAGAGAACCTGTTTACTGGTAATGCTGAGATGCCAAAATGATAACCACAGAATGGCGGGATTTATGGGGTATAGTTTATTCCAGAAATATTTTTTTCCCGTTTTGGCTATGCAATGAGGTTAGGGATAGAACACTGGAAAATGCATCGCCCCACTGTGGGTGATGGGTGGGTGGGGTGTTGTGGGGAGGGGGTGTAATTAGAGACAACATATTATGGTGTTCTTACCTTGTTCCCAGTTCTACAGCTTTGGCAGAATTCACCCAGGTATAGCTGAAGAAGCACGATGGTGTAGGATCTATGCCGATTTGTCTGTGTGTACGGCTACTCAGCGTCTTGATTAGTTCGTCAAATTTGGATTTGTACACTTCACGCTTTGACTTGATCATGTTCACAAACACCTGAAGAGGAAAAAAACATTTTTTAACTAAATACACCAGATGAAATCTTAAGACCTAAATAAGAATTACATGGTTAGTAATTTAGAATTTCAGCTGTATGTATTATGGCGATTGTAAGAAAAGTGATAAATACAAGCCTCTGGCAAGTATTTTATCACTTTTTGACAATAGCCAAAATACAATTGGTTACTGAAAATGTATTTTCTGTATCATGTACTGTTTTAAACAACATAATTTACCTGAAAAACAATAGAAACAACAGCTCACGTCTGCTGCTGTCATAATACAAATGGAGGATTTTTTGTCAAGGGCAGAAAAACATTTTCGGCTTTAAAGTACATTTATATATTGATAATAAATGCAAAATATTTTCTTTTGCATTGCATTTCTCAAAATTACTAAGTACAAAATATAGTGTGTATATATGTCGTTGAAATGGTTTGATTCATGGCTCTTTAAGTTATCAAACAACAGCACATGTACCATCTAGCATAATACAGGAGTTGGGTGGTAAATATCAGGATAGCAGGAAGAAGCTGTATTTGTAAATTTGAACATTAGTTGCATGATAAAAGGATATACTAATCTTAGAACGAGAGCTAATAAAGATTGATTTTTTTGTTCTAAATCCACAATAAACTGTATTTATCTAAGCTTATGTATGCTTGTTTTAGATGCCAACATTAAGTGGTCAATAAGTGAATGTAAACACACCTCATCTGACAACAAAATACCCAGCTTGTTCTTCTGCCATTCAAAATTGTCTCCCACAGAAATGACGACCATAGGTTTTCTCAGTCTTAGTCGTGCGTACTTGAAGATGTTGACGCAATCTTCATCCTTCACATAATCGTTCGACATAAATGTGACGAACACTGCCGCATCTGTCAGCGCCCGTGCCATCTCTGTAATGTCGTCAGACTTTCCAACCTGCATCCAGCTGAAAGATAAATATTAAAGGATTAAGTCCTTGTTTCTGTTATTAACCATTAACCCAGTATTTACATATATATAATGGATTGTTCCTCTTTGAATTAAGACCATTCCATTTATGTGACAAAGGGGTGTTTTGGGGAATCACTGATCAGCAGCCGGACATTGTAAACCTTGCTCTGGGTTTACAATGGACGCAAAGGCTATTATAGTCGTGCTTAGCGGGTTAAGGGTTAATGTAAACTTATGTTAATTCTTTTAGTTTCAACCAATTTTTGTTACAAATAGGTTAAAGTCTCCCTACTGTCAACTATTTGGGATTTGGGAACCTTTTCTTTTTCCATAATGTCTTTGAGCGTTACACTTATTGATTACGGAATGGACTGTGTATAACGTAATTGTGTCAAAATGTTTCATTAGAAAAACCAGTCTCACGTTCAAGTAAATTCTGCAGTTTTACATTTTTATAGTACCACAAAAGTTTAATTCCATTTCTATAATACATGCTTTTGTCGTACATGAAATTAAATTTTAAGTCAAACAAAGGGCCATAATTCTGTAATAAATTAGGCAATCAACAATGGATGGTGTAGAGGGACATCAGTTATTATGAATATATGAAGTCTGGGAACAGCCCATTCAAAACTGTTTGAGGAATGCAAGTAACGAAAATTTGTTATGCGACACGATGGGACAAAACAAGAAGGGATGGGACTAAAATGTGTTATGTGACGGGATGTTACGGACGTGTTTCCTATATAGCCCCCACTTCACTTTGTGCCATATGTTTTTGCTTGTTGCTTACTATTGTTATTTTTTTAAATCTGACTGCTTATAGATTTAACAGTAGATCATTACACACAATCGCAGGGTGAAATTATTTCCCTTCATGGCTACACTGGATTACGTCCCTTACCATTTGTAACCCCGGGCTTGTAAATCCTCACACACTGTGGTTGGGTGGATCACAGACTTTCTATCACTCGGAGCATCCTTATGACAGTATGACATAAATATATCTGAAATAGGCACGAAAGAGTTATGTGAAGGCAACATCAACGAGGTAGTAAAGTACGGTATAGCAATACATGAATTGATCCAATAGTGTTTTTTTTTGTGTTGTTGTAGCAGTGCACGTCTTTGAAACTGTCAATTTTAATATTTTTTTGGAATAGGAAATTCAGAAAAATATTTTTTCTTATTCAGGAACAGACTACTTGTCAGCGAATTTTACTGATTTTTTCTGAGAAAATCATAAAACAAAATGGAGACCAATCCACCATTTTGAGTGCAATTAAAAAATATATTGGCAGTGCAAAAGTCTTTGAGTTTTCTAACAATTTAGTCCACATTTCAGAGAAGTATCTCTTCCCATTCAGGCTCAATCCATATTTGTATTAAGAATTTTGTTTGAAAGAAATCAAAAAACATGGCCACCAATCAGTGGCCTCAGTAGCTCAGTGGATAAGACCTTGGATTTGGAGCTGCAGACCTCTGATTTGCCACTCAACCAATAGGTGTCTAAGTTCCCATCAACTACAACTGCAAACCACTCCACAAGCAGGTATTTTAAAGCTACGTCAAAACATGAACTCACCCGCGGCCAGGTCCTTTCTGAGGTCCCGGAGGCCACGTACAGACTGAACAAGGTGAAGGTCAAAGTCACTGTGGCTGTCTGGTGGCATACATGCTGAAATGCAACAAATATTATACAATTATGGACTTTTCAGCTGTTATACATGATGTGATATGCACCAAAAAAATCATTATTGACCGAGGCGATAGCCGAGGTCAATAATGTTTTTTTGGTACATATCAACATCATGTATAACAGCTGAAAAGTCCATAACTGTTTTATTATATAACCCTCAATTTACAATTATATAAAACAGGTCAATATCAAAAACAAAAATTATATAAAACAGGTCAATATCAAAAAAACAGGTCAATATCGCTAGATATTTTTTCTAAAAAATTACTTTTTAGCCAATGAAAACGCGTCTATTTATAGGTTATATAATAATAGTAGTTAGGAGCTGCAGTGGCCGAGTTGTTAGCATACTTGCCTCTCAATTTAGATGTCTCGCGTTCAATTCCTGGTGGTGCTTGGTTTTTTTAAACATACTCCTTAGTACCTTATTCGGGCAAGGCACAGAGAAAGTATGTGATATGGAGGGAATGTAATGATTCTGCTTAAGCTCTACTATAGCATTATATTGACCCACTATTTTTATATTAATGTTTTACGTATTATATAGGAGTAAACATCAACAATTCTAATATTATAATTGTGCGATAAACGTTATTCTCCACAAAGTATAAGGTTTAAAGAGATATTTCCATATCTGTATATAGTGTAAGCATTTGGTTTCTCTAATTAATGAAATGTTGGCATTTGTAAAATAAGTTTTCTAATCCCAACCTACTCACCCAGGAGGTCCACACATGAAATTGTGTGGAAGTATTTGATACACTGAAGAAACGGGGCCTTCAGTTCCATGGCCCGTCGTATAGTGGATGCTGCAAACATGTGGGGGTCTTTCAGCACCTGTAGAAGTCAACCATAGACCAGAACTAGTGTAATGTATGTGCATATGTATGTAAAACAACCCAGACTGAATGATTATTGGAGTGTTACTTCTATTGATTTTTATAGATAAAAATGTTATCGGTACACATGTGTCTATAAAATCATACAGGTCTATTAACATGTCTATTTAGCACATTTATTATGACATTTTTATAAGCCTACATTTCATTTCAAGTATAAAAAAGGAGACCACTGGAACATGATTTTATTATCTCTGCGTATATTAATGTAACAAAAGAACAGATTTTTATTATCTGGATATGTAACAATGTAACGCAAGAACAGAGTTTTAACAGCTGGGATGTAACAATGTAACACAAGAAGATAATTTTAACACAGGGTATGTAACAATGTAACAAAAGAACAGGATTTTACCAGCTGGGTATGTAACAATGTAACAAAAGAACAGAATTTTACCAGCTGGGTATGTAACAATGTAACCAAAGAACAGAATTCTATTATCCGGGAATGCAACAAAAAGACCCAGAGAAATATATAAAACCATAAGGCTGATACCAGATTCTTCTATATCCAGACACTCTCTGCTCTCTTATAACCTAAAACAATGAGCCGTTCAGCAACAATCAATTCAATTTTAAGCAACAATCAATTCATTTATTTTTTATTAAATTTCTTTTTTTAATGAAGATTTTTATAATAGCTTAGATCTTAATGCCAGCTGTATAATACTTGACAATATACTTATACCTTTATAGACATGTGTATTATTGCTCCGCCAACTTTGTAATTCAACAGGCAAAATGCTTTTAAATGTTTACCATTCTGAGACAATCTGGACACGGTATCAAGAAGTCATACGTGACACCCCGAAATGACTCAGATATGAGTCCCTCAAACACCTCATGCACCAGGAAGATCATGTTTTCTGGTCTGGGACCCTGTACTGACACAATTAACTCAGAGGCCCTGAAATAAATAAATACCATTAAAACTGACATTTATAAATAATATAAACAGTTTGAAAACCGCACAATATATAAATACCATTAAATTAATGGCCATCAATCTGAAATGTATAAATACCATAATTTGTCATTAAAATGAAATGTATCAATACCATTAATTCCCATCAAACTAACATGTATTAAGTGTATTAATGGCCATCAAACTGAAATTTTAATAAATACCATAATTTGTCATTAAAATGAAACATATTTACCACTAATGGTCATTAAAATTAGGTAATTTAGTTAATTTAAGTAAAATCATTTTAACTTCTCTATTTTATACTAACAATTGGCTTTGATAGTTTCCGTGAAATACTAAGTTTTTATATTTTAACATATTGTAAAGAACAGAAGGATAAACACCATGGTAGTTTCTTCCCAAATCTTTAGTGAAGGAAACTATACACGGTAGTCTTAATTAATGGAAACACAGAATCACCAGACCTACCTTGTCTGTTGCAGCAGAGCAATATGTCCGTTCTTCTTCAGTAAGGAACCTTTTTTCCATATCAGAGCGCTGTCAGATATCTGATGTAGACGCACCTGAAAAAACACATACAAGTCCTACAATCACAGGCACAAGGCATCTGTAGTCTCTTCCCTAAGCTCCAATTCAGTTTCAATCTCTGCCCTCTATTTTTCACAGGTCAAGTGCTCACAAATATTGACCACATACTCCATTGTACTTTACGTTATTTGAGAGAGAACTGTGCTTTTGTTACAGGTGTAAATACCTGATGTACTTTTAATTGGATCAAATATCTAGGGTTTATAAGCTTGATTGACAAATCCAAACTACGCACTGATGTTTGCTTCAATACAAGGTAGTGAGTATGTTGTTTCCTATAAAACAAGAGTCTGAAAAATAGACTAAAAAAAAAAAAAAAAGTAAAAATAGTCGAAGTTAATGACCTGTAAACTCAAGGTTATTTGTGAAACTGCTTTCATAGCTGAAATAAAATGGGGTTTTACCTCCCATTAACACATCATATTAAGTTATATTGGGGCAGCAACCTCTGATGAAGATGAGATGATGGATGAAGTTTCACAACAGAAAGCCAGATTGCATAATTGTGCAGTACTCACCAATGTGCAACTTTGTTAAATATTGTAAACGGACAAGGAAAATGGGGTTTGAACTCAACGGGACCTCTTGCATGCAAGGCTGAGACTCTACCCATGTCGCCAGAAATGCTAGCTCTGTGGCGAGACACTAACAATGTGCTTATAAACATATCTATGTTCATACACCCCTAACTGAGTCCTACTACAATATTACAATATTTACTGCAGGCACTTCATAAAAAAACACACTAAAATCGCAAAAACTTAACATTAATGTCTTCAAAAAGGGGAACCATATAGCTTTTTTGAGGGGATGGCGACCATCCCCACCCCCAAAAAGCTATATGGCTCCCCCTTTCGTGAAACAAAAACTGTTACGATGATTGTAATATTTTTGGATTTATCAAATGACATAGTTTTGTTAGCAGGTGTTATAATAATAAACATCAAACATGTGGCATGGCCAACTGGTTACCATGACTAAATGTGACTTATTAAATGGAGAGCTACAAACCTGCCCTCTGTTGAAGAGTCCTGCTGGGAGATAATCAAACTTGTACACCATTTTGTTTGCTTTTATATCTGAGTCCTTGTCAAGCTCTGGCCATGTAAACTGGAAGTACAATAAAACATACTTTCTTTAAATAAGCAGTTAAGATACAATTAAAAAAAAAAAAATTCTTTAAACTGAACCAAACATAAATGTTCAGTGAAGCTTCAATTTGTTCTTTGTCGGCCTAAATGTATATATTAATTAAACGTTTCACTTTCATCTAATTTGCAATTTAAGACATGTCATGTTTGTGCAGACAACTTTTTTCAAAAAAAACAAACATACGTTTTAAATTTAATGTAATGGTTACAAAAAGGGAGAAAAGGATTTAAAGGGTCCTCCAAATTGAAATAACTTTCCTTTGTATTACAAAGATAATGATTAGCAGTTTCTAAAAATACTTCGGTCAAAATCGTAAACCTATTCGTCCATCGGTAAATCACGAATCCATACGGCACATTTGCCCCTAATACACACCTGTCACGGAAACGTAACTGAGGTTTCACGGAAACAGCCGAATGGAAAAACCCCGTTGACGTCACGCATTACCTATGGTTCGTTAGAAACCAAAATGGCAGACACAAACCAAGTAAACAATGCGAGCGAAGTGGACAATCAACATTTTATGTACCCCATCCACTTTGATTCTGAGCGTATAAAGTATAAATGAAAACAATAAACGAATAATACAAATAAACTCATGATATTAGATTTTTCAATGTCTTCATCCTGTGACTGTGTCTCCGTCTGTGGGTCTGCAAATCGGAGAATCGGTGAATTGCGTCAGGTTTCAGCATTGGTTTTAAGTTTTGATACCTACAGTATTTACTCAGTGAGTCCGGACACTCATTAATTCCGGACACCTAATTAATTGAAGAAAATAATAAAACTAGTGCTCGGACATATTAAGAAATCAATCTTATTTCAATAGTTTTGATGCTTTTATAAATTCGGACATCGGGAAAAGATGAATTATTCGCCGAAAATGACAGGTTAAAATTACGATCAATGACTTCTAATTGCTGATTGCATCTCAATAATTACCAACAGAGGCAGCAGAATATACTTCAATGAATTTAATTGTAACTTGTTTGATGCAATTAAATAAAAAGTTTTTGATCGTGATTTTTTACTGTTATTAACGAGTCATTTTGAAACAATTACATTATTACTGACCCATGCTATAATTTTGTGTAATCGGTCAGGCGCGTGTTGAAACAATTGTCTAAACCAGGTAAAACTATTCCAATGTAGGTGTTACGGGTTGTTTTGTGTTGTCACTGTCATAGCTAGTGGGCCATTCCATTATCTGGCATTACCAGCAAAAAAATACGGTCTCGCTCACACAGGTGAAGTGCTGTGGGATTTGTTGTCTGTTTGTATAGACACATGAACTATTTTCTATTTCATACTATAAGCATGGCATGCTTTGTTTTTTAGCTTCGATTTGAGGAATAACATGATGGTTCAATTAAATGGATACCATGTTTTAAAATTGCATTGTCTCATTATTCAATAAAGTTCATTGCTACATTTCAAACAAAATATAATAATTTAATATAATAAACTAGATGTCATAATTGTTCATTAGTTCATTGTTTACACATTTTTTATTAGTTCACTGTTGTGGATTGAATCGCATATAGCCCAGTACACTATTACACAGTCCGCATTAGCCAGCATATAACTACACTTGTGACTAGAACGTGACAGTTCCACAGATAAAACGGTGTACCGCTCACTCACCGCAAAATTCAAAGGAATAACCCACTCTACCCGCGTGTAAAGTGTGTCTCGGTGTACTGATTTCACAGGTTTTACAGTTTGCCCAAGTTGAGTACCGTAATTTTAGACAGTTTATAGAATAGCCGCATAATTACCAGTAAGTGATCATTAATGGATGGATTTTCGTAATTACCGTAAACAACGAAGGTGAGATTTCCCCGAACATCACAGTTAAAAATACTTACCGTAGAATGTTAATTTACCGCTCCTTTTCTCCAAATATTCGGACATTGGCAAATATGAATTAATTTTGGAAAGTTATATTTCCGGACACCAAAAAAAATAATTATGTTATCCCGTCTCAACTGATAGAGTAAATGTAATCTCTTTTTCGTTTCATAAGAGTCATCAAAATCTTTCTCAGTAAAATGGTCCGAACATACGCGAGAGTGCTCTGAAAAATTCCATTTCACACCGTTTTGCAAAACAAGTTCAATCCATTTAGTTCGATGACGGCAACATGGAAATGTGTGTAGACTTACACTGCCTTCCTGTTTACTTTTTCTACAAAAGCTTAATGAGCACCTTTTCACCATGATGAAGACACGAACACATCAATAATATTCCAGGGTTTAAAACACTTAGGCTATATGAGAAAAATGGACATCCAACAAGAGTAACGGTTTGTTTACACATAGATATGCGCCATAATTGATTATGTAAATTAGGTAGTTTGTACAAAAGATGTGATTGGTCATCCCTTATGACGTCATTTTCCGAAGATCGATCGCGCACCAGTTTTTTTTGTGTACAGGTAAACTTCATACCTGTAAAACTTGCATTTATCAACGGTTTTTGAGAAAACGGACGATGACATTGACATTCTTTTATAATAAGCTTTCATTTAAAATCACTTTATTTTTCAATTTGGAGGACCCTTTAAATGAAATGTATCCACACCAAAACTACAACGCACCTCTGGTTGTTTCTCTGATAACAGACAAGGTACTAGATTGACTGGTTCATTCTGGAGGGGAAATGTGAGATCATACTCCTCTGTCAACTTGAGCAGCCAATCATGAAGCTCGGCTGGATAATCCGCCCACACTGTGGCTATATCCTTGTGTTGCAGACGGCCCTCCTGAAAAGTAAATAGGTTTCGTACAGTACAGACAAACCTGTGCTAAGAGCTCACACAGAAAAAACAAGAGGCCCAAGAGGGCCTGTGGACGCTCTACTGGCTAACATGGCTCTTATAACATCAAGCGAGAGACTGCCATTTACGTGTTTTTTTGAAAGTTTTGGACAAAATACAGAATATCAACTAAATCAAGGGCCATAACTAAAGAATATGGTAAAGTTTGGTAAACATCAGATGAAAAATGAAGGCCCTACCGTATTAACGAGGCAAAATATAGCATTTTTAACTAAATCAAGAACCATAACTCATATGTTACTGGTCCGACTGGTCCAACATAGAGCAAAATAACAACACCCACAAACAAAACAATTTAAATAAAATAAAAAATTATAATATAAAAAAAGAAAGTTTGGCAAAGATGAGATGCAAAATGAAGGCCCTATCGTAAGATGAGGCAAATTATAGCACCTTTAACAAAATTAAGGGCCATAACTACGCTGTTACTGGTCCGATCTGTTTGGTTTTCGAACTTGAACGAGCTTTTATTGACACTAACAATCTGATAAAGTTTGGTAAAGATCGGATAAAAAACAAAGTCTTAACGAGGCAAAATATAGCATTTTGAACTAAATCAAGGGTCATAACTCCGCTGTTACTGGTCTGATATGAATGGTTTTCGAACTTGTCTGAGCTTTCATTGATATTAAGAATCTGATAAAGTTTGGTAAAGATCGAATAAACAATGACGCCCCTATCGTCTTAACGAGGCAAAACATAGCATTTTTAACTAAATCAAGGGCAATAACTCCGCTGTTAATGGTCCGATCTAGCTGGTTTTCGAACTTGTCCGAGCTTTCATTGATATTAACAATCTGTGCAAGTATGGTAAAGATCAAATACTAAATGAAGGTCCTAGAGTGTTCACAAGGCTTAATATGGCATTTTTCAGCAAAACAAGGGCCATAAATCCGGTGAAATTATTCCGATCTGGCTGGTTTTCGAACTTGTCCGAGCTTTCACTGATATTAACAACCTGTTAAAGTTTGGTAAAGATAGGATGAAAAATGAAGGCCCTAGAGTTGTCACAAGACAAAAGTTAACAACGGACGACGGACAACTCGCCATCCCATAGGCCAGCAGAGCTAAAAATGGATTTCAAAGGAACACAAAGTAATCTTGATTTGTTTAAAACTCGCGGCATCCTGTTAGGTTGTTCTAAATAGCCTGCATATATGCGAATCATTGTGAATAGTTATTTGAATTCGAGAAACCAAGGAAGAGTAGTAGAACAAACATCCAAAATTGGGCTTTTACTATTTTTATTAAGACCTGCAATTATTTGAATAGTTCAAAGCAAATTCACTTTGCAAATTTACTATAAGCCACTTATATAGCATTACTAATGTATTTAAACATGTGGTGGAATAATGGGGAGAACTTGAAACTCCCAAATTTTAATTAATTATATGCAAGCAGATTTAAAATTGAAATTATATCGAATTAAAAAATGGAGGAGGAATTTTAAGGCTTAATAAACACTGCAAGATTGCCATGTGTCACTTAAGGGAATACAGTTGGCATCAAAATGGTAGATTTTAACAGAAGATGAACTATACATACATGTGGTCCTCCGATGTGTTCGTTGTCTTCTAAACAATTTTGATGTTTCATCTGCTGTGCATTTCAAGGTGCCTAGACATCGTATATGAATCAATGTTTTTTTATTATCACTTGCTTTGTCTTCATAAAAACATGGTATGTCAAAACGAATTCAAGGTTTGCAAAGCTTAGCAGGTTGATATGCCAAGATTGCAAACAGATCCAGGAATATCTATTTTCATTCTATCTAAACACATCAGGAAATTTGTATAGCAAGTAATAAAAAAAAATCTGGATTCATATGCGATGTGTAGGCACCCTGATATGAAAAGTAGCTTTGTTACTTTATTAAAATGTCACCCTTCAAATATATACAAAAACTTTTATGTCAAGGAAGGTTTGGTTTTCGGTAATCAAAACAAAAAAAGACTGTGTTCTATAAATATAAGACATGGTATGCCATACAAGGGATAACAGCAGTATGGTCGAGGGGTAAAGTCAATACAATGGTATCTTGTTCTTTATTTACAATATTTTTACAATAGTTTCACTTTAACCTTCCCTCGGCCCCTCCCCCACCCCACCCTCACCCCACCCCCACCAGTATGCACGTACCTTAATGGGCGAGTTCTTCACGGAGACCACACAGGCCATCACGTCCACAATCCACTGTGGATTGACCACCACCTTGGACTTGAGGCCTTCTGTGGTGAAATGCTGCAGACTTCCCAGCTCATGGAGAAACTGCACAGCTTGATACACCTGAAAAGTTGGATATCTGTTATATAGATTTGTTATTAGCTCGACTGATCAGAGATCAGCAGAGCTTATGCCTTGGTGTGGCGTCCGTCGTCTGTCTGTCCGTCCATGGCTGCCAGTGGCCATCTTTGTTTACATAGTTATATAGTAAAAACTTGTAGCGACTACTCCTCTGAAACTCCTGTATGGATATTCATGAAACTTTAAAGAAATGTTGCCCATGAAGTTTAGTAGATCCTAGCAAAAATTCATGTTGATGTGAAATCCAAGATGGCCACCTAAGCTAAAAATAGATTTTTAAAATACAAGTTTGTAGCGACTACTTCTTGAAAACTATATGATATTGATATGGGACTTTTTCTAAAATGATCAGCATGACATGATGTTGGTCCTTGTCAAAAATCATTTAGATTCGACATTAAACATGGCTGCCAGTGGCCATCTTTGTTTACATAGTTATATAGTCAAAACTTGTAGCGACTACTCCTCTGAAACTATTTGGCGGATTTTCATGAAACTTTACAGGAATGATGCTCTTGATGTCAAGTTGATCCTAGAAAAATTTCCGGCTGGCCGGAAATTCAAGATGGCCACCACCGCTAAAAATAGATTTAAAATAAATAAATTTGTAGTGACTACTTCTTGAAAACTGTAAGTGATATTGATATGGGACTTTTTCTAAAATGATCAGCATGACATGATGTTGATCCTTGACGAAATTTATTTCGATGTGACTTTAAACATGGTCGCTAGCGGACATCTTTGTTTACATAGATTTATATAGTAAAAACTTGTAGCGACTACTCCTCTGAAACTACTTGACACATTTTTATGAAACTTCACAAGAATGTTGCTCTTGATGTCTAATTGATCCCAGATTTTATTTTAGGTTGGCCGGAAATTCAAGATGGCCACCATGGCTAAAAACAGATTTTTAAATAAAAGTTTGTAGCGACTACTTCTTGAAAAATGTGATATTGATATGGGACTTTTTCTAAAATGATCAGCATGACATGATGTTGATCCTTGTCGAAAATTATTTTGATTCGACATTAAACATGGGCACCAGTTGCCATCTTTGTTTACATAGAGTTTATATAGTAAAAATTTGTAGTGACTACTCCTCTGAAACTACTTGACGGATTTTCATGAAACTTCACAGGAATGTTACTCTTGATGTCTAGTTGATCCTAGCACAATTTCAGGTTGGCCGAAAATTCAAGATGGCCACCACGGCTAAATATAGATTTTTAAAAACAAGTTTGTAGCGACTACTTCTTGAAAACTGTAAGTGATATTGATATGGGATTTTTCTGAAATGATCAGCATGACAAGATGTTGATCCTTGTCGAAAATTATTTTGATTCGACATTAAACATGGCTGCCAGTGGCCATCTTTGTTTACCTAGAGTTATATAGTAAAACTTCAATTTGTAGCAACTACTCCTCTGAAACTACTTGACAGATTTTTATGAAACTTCACAGGAATGCTGATCTAGCTATCAAAATCTATCAGTAGAGCTTCAAGGTCAATGACCTCTTGTTTTAATAGAGAGGTTGGGCATAGTAATTACTGGAGGTGAAAGATGAACCAGATTTATGTCATCGATCTCAGTGCTAAAACAAAACATTGACAGTTTGTGGTAACAAACAATTTGAAGCATATAAATAATGCCTAATCATGGCTATTTGAAAGTCTTAAGTAAACTTTCATAAACCTCTTGTATTTTCTTTTAACAAGAGGTCAATGACCTTGAAGCTCTACTGATTGATTTTGATTTAAGGAAGTAGTCGCTACAAACTTGTTTTTTGAAAATTTATTTTTAGCCGTGGCGGCAATCTTGAATTTCCGGCCGACCTGATATTTTGCTAGGATCAATTAGACATCAAGAGCAACATTCCTGTGAAGTTCATGAAAATCCGTCAAGTAGTTTCAGAGGAGTAGTCGCTACAAGTTTTCATTATATAATTCTATGTAAACAAAGATGGCCGCTGACAGCCATGTTTAACATCTAATCAAAATGATTTTTGACAAGGACCAACATCATGTAATGCTGATCATCTTAGAAAAAGTCCCATATCAATATCACTTATAGTTTTCAAGAAGTAGTCGCTACAAACTTGCATTTTGAAAATCTATTTTTAGCCATGGCGGCCATCTTGAATTTCCAGCCGACCTGAAATTTTGCTAGGATCAATTAGACATCAAGAGCAACATTTCTGTGAAGTTTCATGAAAATCCGTCAAGTAGTTTCAGAGGAGTAGTCGCTACAAGTTTTCATTATATAACTCTATGTAAACAAAGATGGCCACTGGCAGCCATGTTTAATGTCGAATCAAAATAATGTTCGACTCGGATAACCATCATGTCATGCTGATCATTTTAGAAAAAGTCCCATATCAATATCACTTATAATTTTTAAGAAGTAGTCGCTACAAACTTGTATTTTGAAAATCTATTTTTAGCCATGGCGGCCATCTTGAATTTCCGGCCGACCTGAAATTTTGCTAGGATCAATTAGACATTAAGAGCAACATTCCTGTAAAGTTTCATGAAAATCCGCCAAGTAGTTTCAGAGGAGTAGTCGCTACAAGTTTTTACTATATAACTCTATGTAAACAAAGATGGCCGCTGGCAGCCATGTTTAACGTCAAATCTAAACGATTTTCGACAAGGACCAACATCATGTCATGCTGATCATTTTAGAAAAAGTCCCATATCAATATCACTTATAGTTTTCAAGAAGTAGTCGCTACAAACTTGAATTTAAAAAATCTATCTTAAGCTTTGGCGGCCATCTTGGATTTCACATCAACATGAATTTTTGCTAGGATCAACTAGACTTCATGGGCAACATTTCTGTAAAGTTTTATGAATATCCATCCAGTAGTTTCAGAGGAGTAGTCGCTACAAATAAAAGTTAACGGACGGACAGACGGACGGACGGACAGACAGACGGACGGACGACGGACGCCGCACCACGGCATAAGCTCTGCTGATCTCTGATCAGTAGAGCTAAAAATCAGAACATTCGTGTTTCTGTGCTTTGTCTGGTATTTGTATTTTCGGTTTTCTAACACGTATTATCAAAGGAAGCTGATTTGCTTCTTTTATTTGTAATGTTTATAATTGTCATTTTTGGTGCCATAGGCGACTACATTCAACTTGCAGGCAGTCGCCATAAGAGATATCATAGTCCTGATAGAACATTATTATTTCATGTCAATTGCATGGTATCAAAGCTAGTGGGTAATTTCTTGTCTGAGTCACATCTGTGTGAACATTTACACGTTCTGACATGCATATGTTATGGCATAGATTGTTGCTGAAACAAAATACAGAGGCATTGTCATTGGAATGTAGTTTGCCACTATCAACAACATCTATAAATATATATTTATTTTGCCACTATCAACAACATCTATAAAAATATATTTATTTTGCCACTATCAACAACATCTATAAAAATATATTTATTTTGCCACTATCAACAACATCTATAAAAATATATTTATTTTGCCACATCAACAACATCTATAAAAATATATTTATTTTGCCACTATCAACAACATCTATAAATATATATTTATTTTGCCACTATCAACAACATCTATAAAAATATATTTATTTTGCCACTAACAACATCTATAAAAAATATATTTATTTTGCCACTATCAACAACATGTATAAAAATGTATTTATTTTGCCATTATCAACAACATCTATAAAAATATATTTATTGTTGAAATGATTAAAATCCAGATCAAGAAGCCTTGTAAAAACATGATTTATTTCTATTTAATATACATCATTTATACCTCTGTTTTGTCAAATATTCCAGAAATGTTGGCCATCTTCTCCAGGGCTGTGTATTCTATAACGTTACTGGAACTTCTGGCACTGAAGGTATAGTAATGGTTTCAACATATTTATTTTACATTGATTGCGAAACAAGTTCTTGAAACTTAGATTAATCGCTCTCGATGGCTTCCTGGGTAGAACCAGTACTAAGCAATGTGGATTGATTATCTTGCTCAAGGATAAATAACGTGGCTGCAACTAGGATCTAACCCACGACCTCTCAATCTGAAGTTCGGCGCTCTACCACTGGACCACGCACTCCACGCAATCATTGTATAGCAATCATTGTAGAGGATTGTATCTGCTAAACACGGTTTGTATTCCTAATGTATTAGGACATAGCAGGTTTTATTTAAGAATTGAATTGGGTTTTACAGCAAACCAATACATGAAAGGTTATATGGTACTTAACAAGAATGAACATGCCAGGCTCATTCTCCATTTACATCAAGATAAAATATGGAGAATGGGCCTAGAACCTTCTAACCTCCAGAACAGCAGAGTTGTTGCAAACTCTATAATAGATACTCCATTTATGATGGAGCCACGCTTTCACGTTTGCATACATGGTGTCATGATGAAGACCTTGAATGAGTGTGATAAAAAATGACAAAATGAACCTGAAGGGGGTGTCCTACCCCTCTGCCTCTAGCGGGAAGGTTTTTATTGTCCTACACCTCTGCCTCTAGCGGGAAGGTTTTTATTGTCCTACACCTCTGCCTCTAGCGGAAAGGTTTTTATGTATTTATGTTTTATTTAAATTTCCTATCTAACCTGCCTAATATTTGAGTGTGTGAGGTATATCAACCTTTTATATATAATTTAAAACATGAAGAGATCATACAAATAAAATATACAGCGCACTTAAAAGTTTAAAAAGGATGTTCTTTGTGCTCCGAATTATTTCAGGTTTAGTACAACCAAAACAAAGTGCAGAATTGTTTGTATGCCAACATACTGGCTTAGTTTACACACTCAATCTTGTGACTAAACATGTGTCTTTTTTAGCTTTGGCCATTGTTTAAGGGAGAGGCGAACATCTAGGATGCTGAGTCAACTTATTTTAAAGACTTAAAAGACACTGATCTAAAGATTATACATATGAAGTTCCCACGAAATTGGTCAAGCAGTTTCTGAGGAGAAATCACGGATAGAGAGTGGTCACAATAGCTCACTCAGGATTTTAAAAATTACCCAATAGCGTTGTTCTCGAATGTGAGCCACACTTCTGGTATCTGCTCCCCCATATACTGCTGTTGTAATGTCACATCAAACAAGTTCTCCTGAAGTTCTTTGATGCCCTGTTATTAGAAGAGAGACATTTAGAGCTGTATCAACCCTAGTCTTTGCTCAATCAAAAAATGTGAAAAATGAGAAGAAAATAACTTGTAATATGAAGACATGTCAACTTACCAACACATAAGCTTGCCAACTTTTATCGCAATCAGTGAACAAAATGAAGTGGGAGTTGCAAGACAAGGTTTTTGTTACATTTTTACCTAATCCAAACAGGGACATAATTCCATCAAACATGTTCAGAGGAAAGATTTCTTTTGATAGTATCATGTCCAAATCATGAAAAATATACTTTACCAACTTTCATGGCATTCAGTAAAGAAATAATGGATTGCATACATGTAAGGTGCCAATCTGTCCGCAGAGTGCCAATGTGTCTGCGGACATACTGGACCACACACAAGTGTCGAATATGTCTGCAGCGTGCGAATGTGTCCGCGGACATATTGGACCACACGTAAGTATCGAATATGTCTGCAACCGGCCAATATGTCTTTAACCTGCCAATGTGTCCGCGGTCATGTTGGATCACACATAAGTGTCAAATATGTCCGCAAGAGCCAGTATGTCCACAACGTTCAGATTTGTCCACGGACCACACGTGTCACATATGTCCATAGCGAGCAAATATGTCTGCTGCAAATTTAGGGGGCGTCTCAAAACAATACTATAATTATACCGTATTATAAAATTTTAAACTTATCACTCAAGAAATGAGGGATAGGGCTGTGTACAAGATTTTCCCAGACATACTGATGAACATACTTCCTCTTTGTCTATCTCTATCTTCTCATCATCTTGCTTTTCCTCCCATAATTTATTTTTGTGACCACTTTCCCGCGGTACTTCATTGAATCCCCCTCTCTCACTCGATTTCAGTTCTCTATGTGTACTCTTGCTCCACCTCCTACTTTTCACACTATCTGTTTATCCCACCCTCTCTCCCATAACTCCTTCATTTCACTTTTCTCTTTCTCCAACTCCTTCCCACTCTCTTACCCTCCATTCCTTGCTCTAACCTGCCTTTCTTGGACAATAATAACATTTAACCTTTCTTAATTTCCTTGTTATCCTCTTACTTCCCTCCCATCCCTCCATCCCCTATTAAGTCTCTTTTCCTCTGTATTTGAGGTAGCTCTTAACACAGATGAGATAAACAAATAAATATTGGAAGAAAAAGTTACAGTCATCGGAAAAATCTGAAAAGTTTAACAGAACGTACCTTTCCTGTAAATGAGCTGACAAAATGGAAGCCGGCGATCTGCTTGTACCTGGCCTTCATCTCGTTGATTGGCAGCTCAAACTTCGAAACCTGGAATATAACCAATCAGAAAAGATCTTGTATATTGTAAGTGAAACCTATCGTAAAGATAAACAAGTCTTAAGACATATAAAAACAAGTATTAATATTGTAACCAACAATGGTACCAAGCTAGTCTAGCAATAATACCATACAGGCGCTGAGTCCAGAAATCATCTGGCATCTACATCTCTCTGCCATGGGGCATGGAGCCCGGCCAGATCACTGGAATTCCAGCAGAGCACACTTACCACTACACCATGCACTACAACTCTTAAGGCCCTGCCGAGGTTCCGATAAAAACACTTATACCGAGGGTTGGAAATTCCTATCAACACTTATACCGAGGTTGGAATTCCCTGTCTGAATCGAATACCCATGATAGATTCTTTTTCTTACATATCAGAGAAATGTTTGCGTTGACGCTGCCAGCTACTAACGTTTTGCATGTTTTCCTGCATACCGGATGTTGGTGTGCGCATGACTTTTAACCATAAAGATAACACTTTCCATCCCCATGTAAAACGTGGAAAGCCTTATCCGGTATGCAAGAATGATTATATCCAACACAAATGATCCAAGACAACAGACTGACTGCACATTACGTGATCTAGATTAACTCCAAGAACACTTGGATTGTTGTTAGGTAAATGACTCATAAAAACGTTACAGGTTATTTCGAGGCGGACAGACAGAAATGATACAGAGGAATACAGAAACTATGGCCTACTGTTACTATTGAACAGATTCCTCTGCTTTTTAAAAATGATTTGAGTATGGACTCTGATATACAGGACAGGCCGGTTTATGTCACCATCTAACAGATGAGGCTAAGGGAGTTGTCTTTCCTAAGGACATACTGAAGAAACCCAATGTTGCATGTGCAGCTCGAACTGTGATCTCAGGACTCAGAGTCTACCCAGCTATCCACTGGGCCACAGCATCCCCTTCCCGAGAACAAACATTGTAGTGTTTGAAGTTTGGCTAGATATGAGATCAGCCAGCCATAAATCTAGACCAAGATGATTGCGCATATCCAAGACAATTGCTTGACAGAAAAGATAAACTGTACATTACCTGATCAATATGTGAGCCGACAACAAATATTGGAGCTTTCGGAGCCTGGACAGAAATAGAGCTGAGCCAAAAATCCAAACCAGCATGCTCGTATCCAAGACGGACATTCCATAACAACAGGTACACAGCTCTGTTCGATAGAAAAAACTGAAAAAAAGAATAAACATACAAAATGACAAAAGTTCAAACATTAAGGTGCTGAAACATGAAATTTCATTATAAATTATCACCAAGAGATTTAGGTGGTGATGCTGAGTAACATTTGTATAATGTTTAATATCTTTAGTAACATTGGCCGTCTTGAAACAAAAGTATATATCTGAAAAGGCACAACCAAAGAAACACTGTTGCAAAGTTTTATTGAAATTAGCCCTTCTGTTTAGGTTTTAATTTCATGAATCAATTTTATATATGAATCAATTTTTTAATTGGAATTTCCTTGAATGATATAAACTTGATAAAGGCTCGTCCTAGGATCATTTGAAATTTGCACAGTTTTGTCTATTTTTAGTATTGGTGGCCATTTTGGATGATGCATCAGTTAAAGTGCAAATTATGACCCTGACTTTTGACATAGAAACTTGCTGTATATAACTCAATACCACACCTATTTCAATGTTTTTTGTTTAAATGGTGTTTTTACATAATTTTTAGCACGTTTAAGGCCATACATGATGTTCGATTTTTTCTTTTTTTGTGGTAGAGGCAGACCA
Source organism: Cyrtodaria siliqua (assembly GCA_037043455.1). Taxonomy (NCBI): domain Eukaryota; kingdom Metazoa; phylum Mollusca; class Bivalvia; order Adapedonta; family Hiatellidae; genus Cyrtodaria; species Cyrtodaria siliqua. Next base: position 135,516 of record JAWPHD010000565.1, on the reverse strand, counting down.
CCCCATTATTCCTGGGTAGATCCAGTACTGTATAACTCCCGTCATCTGTAAGAATCAACACTTTCTCACTTACAAGTCAAGCTCCCAGTGGAATTAGAACCCGCAGCGGTGAGAGGCAAGAAGACACACCGCAACGTTGTTAACCTCTCAACCATGGAGGCATTTATTTCATAAAATAAAGATTATTAATAAATTATTTAAGATCCTGTATTTATCTACCTGATGTGTGTTGTAATACACTGTCTGACCGGCAAAGTCCCAAACACTGAACGTGACGTTCTCATCTCCTGACCTGACAGTCCATGTAGATATGTCAATACCTAGAAAAAAACACAATCTGAATTGAACATGTATGCTCACCTCACACTAAAAATGCAAAACTAAAATATTTACAGGTCCATGTATGTACCTCTTACAGGTGTTATTGGTTGAAAGGTAACGAAATTGCCTTAAAGTTGCCTGGCCATGTTTTGTTTCATGAACATGTTTATGTTTATTTAAATCGAAATCAATACACAACAATAGATATTTACAATTCACACATTGCAATATCTGTGAAAAGCGAGAATAAGGTTTTATATTTATGACGTAGAAAACTTTGAACAGGTAAATTAATCCACAGGTAAATGTATTTATCAATTATCTGGCAATAGTTGTGCAGCTATACAATTCAGATTTACCTCATTTCCAAACTGGAGGTGATTGGAAAAAAAATATGAATGTCACTCCAAATACAAACACGCAAATTCAGTGAATTATAAGTCCCCTACCAGGGCAACTGCCTATCGAAACTAATGGCACATGCATAAACCCCTTATTGCATTTAAAACAACTACCAAAGGAAAAGTTACGAAAAGAGGGTATTTTGCACACCAAAATATTCAAAATGCAGAAATAAAAATGTTTAGTATAAAATTTGTTGTGCTTGTTGAAGTACTAAATGAATCTCATTTTCTCTTCAAAGATATTCTTATTTGTTTTATTTATCTTGAAGTTTAACTGGCTTTCAGATAAGTAGCTTTTTCTGTAATTTTGTAAAAATTTATAGCTTTTGGATCTTTTGGATCTTTCTGGGCAAGTTTTTGAAGCTAAAAATATACAGTGCACCCCAAAGCACACAAAATTCTTTGGCTGCTTATGTGTCCCAATTATTACCTTATATAACAAAAGATTAGCTTTGCCTGAACACTACTACACCTGAACAAAAATGTCCTTTTTTAAAAGAAAATGCTTTATACTCTTAAAACTCATTAGAGCCTTCAAACTTAATTTAATTAGTTTTATCAATGATTCAGTCAATGTGTAGCTAAAATGAAATTCCAGAAGTAATTTATGCATTAAAATGTAATATTGTTGACCAATTTTGCCCCTTACCATAATTAATCCTTTTAAAAGAAAATCCTTCAAGTAAAAGCAGTCACTGAGTAGAAACCAATTTTCTATTTATAGTAACCATGACCTTGACCTTTGACTAAATGACACGAACAACAATCCCAAGCATCCTTTCCATGAGTTGCACCTGGTTGTGCTGTTTCTTTAAAATCCCTAGCAAGTGTGTGTGCCTATGTGCTATAGTTAGGCTGCCCTTAACAAACAATTATTACTTACATTGGTGCACTAGTTAGACATGTGACCACTTACCGTCTGTTATAGCTTCTCCATGCTTCAAGTCTGCCTTACCATCCTTGCTTAGTAGGGAGTTCACCAAACTGTAATAATAAAAATAAAGCAATAAAATTTAGAAATGTGTCCATGGCCCCCACTGAAAGCAATCCGCAAAAAACATAAAAAACAAATTGACAAAAAAAGTCCGGTTAATACAAGGTTGATTTTGACGCCAAATCGATACACATCTTGACATCATAGGTAAGCATACTGTAAAGTTTCAAAACAATTGATTGAAAACTGTTGGAGGAGAGACACATAAACTTTTCAGGATGGACGGATGGACGGTGGTGAGGGCATAAAAACAAGTGATATCAGACATGATGAAATGAGACGGACCTTTAAAAATGTCTATACGGTTTTCTCTATGTTGTAAAGTGTTGTATTTTAAATCAAATATGTATCAAGGGGTGAGCACAATACTATTGCAACGACATAGGTCTCACTAAACAGTTATTTCCCTTACCAGTCACGGTAGGAACTTTCTGGCGCTTAAAAAAGATCGGTGTTATTTGGTTCTTGTTTATTTCTTAAAATGTGCAAATAGTTTCTCTTTTTTCGTTGCAGGTGTCAAGAATGGGACAAGTTCATGATTTCATACAGGTTTGGATATGCCTGAATGTTTCTGAACCCCCCCCCCCCCCCCCCCCCCCCCCCCCCCCCCCCCCCCCAGATCTGAGAATCTAATACCGGGTAGTGATACACTTGAAAATGAAAGTGAAATGGACAAATTCAAGAGTGTCTCTTCAAACTACTGATATTAAAAAAAAGCAAATTGGTCAATCCGTGTATTTTGCTAGATAATTCGAGCAACAGACGTCAAGTTCCACAAAGAAAATATTTTTAAGAAAATTCAGGAAGTTCTACAGTGGTCCAATGTAAAATTAACTGTGTTGTTAGACGTAAATAACTATATATATATAATTAAAGAACAAGGTACAATTGTTTTGCCTTGAGACTAAGTACACACAATTATTGCCGATATATTGGATAAGCAATAACTGTACAGTTTTGCATACCTTGTTTTTCCGCTCCTGCTAGCCGCACCAGCATCAGTTTTGCATACCTTGTTTTTCCTGGTACCCTATCTCCAATGGCCTCAGTTTGGCATACCTTGTTTTTCCTACTCCCCTAGTCCCACTAACATCAGTTTGGCACACCTTGTTTTTTCCTGCTACTCTAGCCCCACTGGCATAGCTTGTTTCCCCCACCCCCCCCCACCCCCCACCCAGCATCAGATTGGCATACTTTGATTTTTCCTGATCCCCTAGCCTCACCAGCATCCCTTGTTTTACGTGCTTTTCTAGCTCCACTAGCATCAGTTTGAGTAACTTGTTATTCTGCTCCCATAGCCCCACTAGCATCAGTTAGGCGTACCTTGTTATTCCTGCTTCCATAGTCCCACTAGCATCAGTTAGGCATACCTTGCTATTCATGCCCCCCAGCCCCACTAGCATCAGTTTGGCATACCTTGTTTTTCCTGCTCCCCTAGCCCCACTAGCATCAGTTTGGCATACCTTGCTATTCCTGCTCCCAAAGCCCCACTAGCATCAGTTAGGCACACCTTGCTATTCATGCTCCCCTAGCCCCATTAGCATCAGTTAGGCATACCTTGCTATTCCTGCTCCCATATCCCCACTAGCATCAGTTTGGCATATCTTGTTTTTCCTGCTCCAGCTAGCACCACCAGCGTCAGTTTGGCATACCTTGTTTTTCCTGTGCCCACTAGCATCAATTTGGCGTACCTTGTTTTTCCTGTGCCCACTAGCATCAGTTTGGCATACCTTGTTTTCCTGCTCCTCATAGCCCCACCAGCATCAGTTTAGCTTACCTTGTTTTTCCTGCTCCCCCTAACCCCACCTGCATCAGTTTGGCATACCTTGTTTTTCCAGCTCCTGATAGCCCCACCAGCATCCGTTCAGTATACCTTGTTTTTCCTGTTCCTCCTAATCCCACCAGCATCAGTTTGGCATACCTTGTTTTTCATGCTCCCAAAGTCCCACCATCAGATCAGATTGGCGTACTTTGTTTTTCCTGCTCTCCTAGACTCACCAGCATAAGCTTTGTTTACCTTGTTTTTCCTGCTCCTCTTAGCCCCAAAAGCATCAGCTTGGTATACCTTGTTTTTCCTGCTCTCCTATCTCCACCAGCATCAGTTTGGCATACCTTATTTTTCCTGCTCCTCCTAACCCCACCAGCATCAGTTTGGCATACCTTGTTTTTCCTGCTCCTGCTAGCCCAATCAGCATCAATTTGGCGTACCTAATTTTTCATGCTCCTCCTAGCCCCAAAAGCATCAGTTTTGGCATATCTTGTTTTTCCTGCTTCGGCTAGCACCACCAGCATCAGTTTGGCACACCTTGTTTTTCCTGCTTCCGCTAGCCCCATCAGCATCAATTTGGTGTATTTAATTTGTCCTGCTCCTCATAACCCCAAAAGCATCAGTTTGGCATACCTTGTTTTTCGTGCTCCCGCTAGCCCCACCAGGATCAGTTTGGAATACCTCGTTTTTCCTGCTCCCGCTAGCCCCATCAGCATCAATTTGGGATACCTTGTTTTCCTGCTCCCGCTAGCCCCATCAGCATCAATTTGGTGTACCTAATTTGTCCTGCTCCTCCTAGCCGAAAAAGCATCAGTTTGGCCTACCTTGTTTTTCCTGCTCCTCATAGCCACACCTGCATCAGTTTGGCATACCTTGTTTTCCAGCTAATCATAGCCACACCTGCACCAGTTTGGCATACCTTGTTTTTCTTACTCCTCATAGCCACACCTGCATCAGTTTGGCATACCTTGTTTTTCCTGCTCCTCATAGCCACACCTGCATCAGTTTGGCATGCCTTGTTTTCCAGCTAATCATAGCCACACCTGCATCAGTTTGGCATACCTTGTTTTTCCTGCTCCTCATAGCCACACCTGCATCAGTTTGGCATACCTTGTTTTCCAGCTAATCATAGCCACACCTGCATCAGTTTGGCATACCTTGTTTTTCTTACTCCTCATAGCCACACCTGCATCAGTTTGGCATACCTTGTTTTTCCTGCTCCTCATAGCCACACCTGCATCAGTTTGGCATACCTTGTTTTCCAGCTAATCATAGCCACACCTGCATCAGTTTGGCATACCTTGTTTTTCCTGCTCCTCATAGCCACACCTGCATCAGTTTGGCATACCTTGTTTTCCAGCTAATCATAGCCACACCTGCATCAGTTTGGCATACCTTGTTTTCCAGCTAATCATAGCCACACCTGCATCAGTTTGGCATACCTTGTTTTTCCTGCTCCTCATAGCCACACCTGCATCAGTTTGGCATACCTTGTTTTCCAGCTAATCATAGTCACACCTGCATCAGTTTGGCATACCTTGTTTTTCTTACTCCTCATAGCCACACCTGCATCAGTTTGGCATACCTTGTTTTCCAGCTAATCATAGCCACACCTGCATCAGTTTGGCATACCTTGTTTTTCCTGCTCCTCATAGCCACACCTGCATCAGTTTGGCATACCTTGTTTTCCAGCTAATCATAGCCACACCTGCATCAGTTTGGCATACCTTGTTTTTCCTGCTCCTCATAGCCACACCTGCATCAGTTTGGCATACCTTGTTTTCCAGCTAATCATAGCCACACCTGCATCAGTTTGGCATACCTTGTTTTTCTTACTCCTCATAGCCACACCTGCATCAGTTTGGCATACCTTGTTTTCCAGCTAATCATAGCCACACCTGCATCAGTTTGGCATACCTTGTTTTTCCTACTCCTCATAGCCACACCTGCATCAGTTTGGCATACCTTGTTTTTCCTGCTCCTCATAGCCCCACCTGTATCAGTTTGGCCTACCTTGTTTTTCCTGCTCCTCATAGCCACACCTGCATCAGTTTGGCATACCTTGTTTTCCAGCTAATCATAGCCACACCTGCATCAGTTTGGCATACCTTGTTTTTCCTACTCCTCATAGCCACACCTGCATCAGTTTGGCATACCTTGTTTTTCCTGCTCCTCATAGCCACACCTGTATCAGTTTGGCATACCTTGTTTTTCCTGCTCCTCATAGCCCCACCTGTATCAGTTTGGCATACCTTGTTTTTCCTGCTCCTCCTAGCCGAAAAAGCATCAGTTTGGCATACCTTGTTTTTCCTGCTCCTCATAGCTCCACCTGCATCAGTTTGGAATACCTTATTTTTCCTGCTCCTCATAGCTCCACCTGCATCAGTTTGGCGTACCTTGTTTTTCCTGCTCCTGCTAGCCCAATCAGCATCAATTTGGCGTATCTAATTTTTCCTGCTCCTCCTAACCCCACCAGCATCAGTTTGGCATACCTTGTTTTTCCTGCTCCTGCTAGCCCCAAATGCATCAGTTTGGCATATCTTGTTTTTCCTGCTTCCGCTAGCACCACCAGCATCAGTTTGGCACACCTTGTTTTTCCTGCTTCCGCTAGCCCCATCAGCATCAATTTGGTGTATTTAATTTGTCCTGCTCCTCATAACCCCAAAAGCATCAGTTTGGCATACCTTGTTTTTCCTGCTCCCGCTAGCCCCACCAGGATCAGTTTGGAATACCTCGTTTTTCCTGCTCCCGCTAGCCCCATCAGCATCAATTTGGGATACCTTGTTTTCCTGCTCCCGCTAGCCCCATCAGCATCAATTTGGTGTACCTAATTTGTCCTGCTCCTCCTAGCCGAAAAAGCATCAGTTTGGCCTACCTTGTTTTTCCTGCTCCTCATAGCCACACCTGCCTCAGTTTGGCATACCTTGTTTTTCCTGCTCCTCATAGCCACACCTGCATCAGTTTGGCATACCTTGTTTTTCCTGCTCCTCATAGCCACACCTGCATCAGTTTGGCATACCTTGTTTTCCAGCTAATCATAGCCACACCTGCATCAGTTTGGCATACCTTGTTTTTCTTACTCCTCATAGCCACACCTGCATCAGTTTGGCATACCTTGTTTTTCCTGCTCCTCATAGCCACACCTGCATCAGTTTGGCATACCTTGTTTTCCAGCTAATCATAGCCACACCTGCATCAGTTTGGCATACCTTGTTTTTCCTGCTCCTCATAGCTCCACCTGCATCAGTTTGGAATACCTTATTTTTCCTGCTCCTCATAGCCCCACCTTATCAGTTTGGCATATCTTGTTTTTCCTGCTCCTCATACCCAAACCTCCATCAGTTTGGCATACCTTGTTTTTCTTGCTCCCCTAGCCCCACCCACACCAGTTTGGCCTACCTTGTTTTTCCTGTGCCCACTAGCCCTACTAGCATCAGTTTTCCATACCTTGTTTTTCCTGTTCCCCCTAGCCCCGCCAGCATCAGTTTGCCATACCTTGTTTTTCCATTTCCCCCTAGCCCCGCCAGCATCAGTTTGCCATACCTTGTTTTTCTTGCTCCCCCTTGCCCCACTGGCATCAGTTTGGCATACCTCTTTTTTCTTGCTCCCTCTTGCCCCACCAGCATCAGTTTGGTATACCTTGTTTTTCTTGCTCCCGCTAGCCCCACCAGCATCAGTTTGGCATACCTTGTTTTTCTTGTTTCCCCTAGCCCCATTGGCATCAGTTTGGCATACCTTGTTTTTCCTGCTCCTCCTAACCCTACCAGCATCAATTTTGTACGTTTACACGGCATTGAACCACTCATTAGTCTACGCAGGTATGCAAACGTCGTCGAGAATCCTTTAGCTCGGATTTCTTTCGGCGGCGTCTTCAGTAATGGACACTCATCCATCTCCAAACCTGAAGTAATACATTACTAGATGTGTCTTCCCTATAACATGTGTGTCCTCTTTCAGAGCCTTGTTCCAGCATTTATGACATGTAATTGTAATTAAGTTACATATGCAAATGAATAGAGATGGTTTAGAGAATGTTAAATATAATTTGTCAATGTGACGCAGATGCCCCAACTGAAAACTGTCAGCAGAAAACGTAAAATTTCATGAAAAATGAGCCATAACTCCGGTAATACAAAGTTGATTGTAAGTCGAAGCAATGTGCACATCTTGACATTATAGGTAAGCATCCCGTAAAGTTGAAAACAATCGTTTGAAAACTGTGGAAGGAGATAAACACACAAACTTTTCGGGATGGACACTCGGACAGATGGGATGGGCATGGCTAATGCTATATGCCTCCTCACCATCCGGTGAAGGGAGAATGAACAAAAATAATTGTATAAGCTACTGTTAAGTTTTGTGATCAAAATATGACTTTTTATCCTTTAACCTGTGGTCACATGACTATTTTCATCATGTGTATGTATATATTGTAAGTCTGACGAAGAAAGAAATACGCAGAAACAAAAAAGATTCTACCCAATGTTAATATTCTATGACAAAAAGTTAACCTATGAACCCAGAATTTGACCATGACCTTTAAGTGTTGGTATGGTTACGAGACTACTGTCATCAGGTGTGTATATCGAAAGCATGATGAAGAAATGTGCAGCAATAACAATATTATACCTAATGTTAAGCTTTTGTGATGCCTGACCAGGCATGGACACAAGACGTTGCGAACATCGTCAGGCATAAAAAGTTGAACGTGATCAATATGTATCATTATTATATATCATTTTTAAAACGTTGTTATCATTGGCTAAAAGGCAGTCACTTGGAAGTCATTAGAATAAACTATTGACTTTAGAACGTTTCCTATCCGGTTCAATCTGGTTTTGCGATCAATAGTCTTTTTTGAAGGTCAATAGTCTGAGAATGACGTTACCCTTTCTCATGACGTGACATCATGCATGTAAACAAGAAAAAGGTGAGAAAACTAATGGAGTTTATAGGATTCAATATAATAAAACAACTATCTACTTCTGTTTCAGTAAATAGTGACTTCATGTCGGTCAATAGTTTACTGCTTCGGGTCAATAGTCACTCCCTTGGATGAATAGTTTTAACCATTGACCTCAACAGAAGTAGATAGTTGTACACTGTTTTCTTCTAAAAGGCAACATAAGAAGCATTTGTCAGCCATTTTTATATACAATAAAGTATTAGTTTTCATAGGGATAAAATTAGAAAAGTTTAGATTACTCACGCGTGAGGGATGAGATTGTTCCTACTTCCGCTGGAACACTCAGCAAGTTGGGATTGTCGCTCACGTTCAGCATCTTCAGCTCCTGCAGGTTCCCGATCTCAGGTGGAATATGAACTATCCCCTGGTAGTACATGTTGAGGTACTCCAGGCTGGTACACTCTAGTAACTCCACCGGAAATCCGCTTGGCGTGTCGTCCTCTGAAAAAATATATGTATTTTGACTTCGTGAAAAAATGGTAGACTAAGTATAAATTCATTTTATAGACCTTTTTTTTCTCAATTTCCATTTATATATGGTTTAATATCATATTAATACAATTCTTACTGTATTCTTACTGTAGATACTGTTGTAAGCAATTTGCTTCTAAGGTAATTCTTGATAGTGTTTTTTCAAACTATTTTTTTTTTTTACTTCGGTTGTTATATGAAACTTTGAGAAAATTTAGTTGGGTGTCGTAACCAATGTTTGTTTAATCGACTTTTAAATACGTTGAGCGAAGGCGTCTCAATTACCTCATTGGGAAGTTTATTCCGGGCATCCACAACTCCGTTTCCAAAGGTGTTCTTACTGACATTTAACCTTGCCTTTTGTTATATAGCTTTTGTGAATGACCCCTAGTTCCTGCATAGATTGCCCTTTGTAAGAGCTTGTTTTCATCTACTTTATCGATCTTGTTCAGGATTTTATAAACTTGTACCATGTCAGTCATTTCTCTGTAATATTCCAAGGTAGGTAGTCCTAAATCTATTTACCTATTTTCATAACTTAGATGACTTATCCTTGGCAATAACTTAACAATAACATTCTCAATTGCAATTTTATCCTTTATTAACATTGGGGACCAAATAGCAGTTGCATACTCCAGGTGAGGACGAATCAAGGACTTGAACAGGAGAAGAAACACCTCCCTGTCCATGTAAGTTCCTATTAGCCTTTGCGACTGCTTTACTAACTTGTTCACTGAATTTAAGTTTATTGTCTATGATAACACCCAGATCTTTTTCTTCGGCTGCCATTTCAATTTTCGACTCAGTATCGTTCTGACACATAGTAATTTCATTGGCTACCTATATGCAGATGTTTGCACTTTTTAATATTAAGTCCCATTTTCCATTTATCGGACCATTCACACACATTATTTATGTCCTGCTGCAGACTAACAACGGATTCGTTGTTTTTGCTATGTGCGTATAATTTTGAATCGTCGGCAAAGAGCTTTATAGTGTTTGAAACTACATTGGGCATGTCATTAATATATATTAGAAAGAGAATTGGTCCAAGGACGCTCCCTTGAGGAACGCCACTTGTGACATTTTTCCAGCCAGATTTGTTTCCAATTCTACCAGCACTTAATTTGTTAAATAAATTACCTTTTGGCACAGCAATTTAAGTGGGGTATTTGGCCCAGCAATGTTAGTGGGATGGGATAAATATCTCAACATCAATTAACTTTGCCTAAGCAGAAACATTATCTTGCGTGTGCAGAACTTAAGGATTATAGTCCCTCTGCCCCATTAAGTGCACCGCATAGAACCTATTCCAGCCAGATTCTTGCCCAGAAGCATGGCGTTTACAGACCAGGAAACTGCTGGGAAAAGCAAAACCATTAAAAAACATACCTGGGGGCTGGTCCCCTTTGTAGCCGAATCTTGGGAACATGTTGTACAGAGCTGCGTTCAGCTTGCCAATCTCAACGTTGTTCAGGACTCCGTTACTATCCTCGTCAAATAACTTGAAAAGCTCATCTCGGCTCTTAAAAGGAAGGATTTATTAATTTAAATATATAAAACAATTATATTTCGGATTTAAAAGGTACAAAACCTGGACAAAACAAATAACTTTTAAATTAATAATAGCAACGACTTTTGTCTTTAAAGAGAAATGCAAACACTAAAACAAAAACAATGAACATGTTTTGTTTGGAATATGGAGTGGACATTATTTTACCTTAAAATTGCTTTTCAATTTTGTTTTAATTGGTAAAGAGCTGATGTAGTGATTCTTAGATAACGCTTTATTTTTAGATTAACATATCAATAAGCACATAAGTAAACTGAACATAACATGTGAAACTTTAGCTATTTACAACTATTTATTATTTTTAAATTCCAAAATAACTGATTTTCAAGTGAAGTAATATTTATTTACACAAGAATTAACAAACATGTGACAGTCATGAACTTACTGTGTTAACCCTAGTATGGTAAAATACTGTGTTTCTTACACATCTATATTTCAAAAAAAGTGAACTACATAGTTAACACTGAACATATGAAAAATTAAACCAAAAAGCAGTTATCATGTCAGACATGATGGATTGTTAAAACATTAAAATGTTATAAATGGTTGAAAAATAAAAAAATGAAATAATAAAACATTTCCATGACATACCGAGACTCCGGTTTGACTTTCTAGATCACGTTGCTCCAACCACCGGTCCAGCCTCCACATACTCACTTTCTGTACAAAGTTTTGAAATGACATCACCTTCTTCGACTTTGACTGAGTCAACCAGGGCACTCCCGAAATCCCTAAATCTGACAAAGACTTCAACTTAGAGAAACTTTTTGGTAAACTCGTAAAACAGTTTCCGTTCACATATAACTTTTCCAAATTTACGAGGTTGCCAATATCGTCAGGTAGTGACGTCAGGAACATGTTTTGCGCGTAAAGACGCTGAAGGTGTGTCATCTTGGTCACCACCGCGGGTATCGTCAGCATCATGTTACTATTAATATCCAATCGGAAGAGTTCCTTGCATTCTAAGAGAGACTCGGGCAGATCGCTCAAGTTGTTCTCCGCGATGGTCAAGCTGTAAAGCTTTGTACAATAACTAATGGAGCTAGGTAAAATTTCGATGAAGTTGTTCGAGCAATCAAACTCAGCAAGATTTGGCAAAGCTTTGAACATCTCTTCAGGAATCTCAGTCAGCTGGTTGGATGGAAAGTCAATGGAGAGAAGAAAGTTTGAGTAGTTCCCATATATTTCCGTCTGAATCTGGTATAAATAAAAGATAAATTTGCATATTTATTACACAAGTGTATAATGACATTTATGTCATGGATTTATTTTGTGTTATTAGCTCTATCTGTCAAATACGATATAGGATGGTATTTCTGTCGGCAGATACCAAAGTCTTTGTTTGTTTGTCTGAATGGTGTTTTATGTGATTTTTATGGTGTTTTATGTGATTTTTATCACATTTTAGGCCATATATGCCAGTTGATTTTTGTGTGGTTGAGGCAGACCACTTAATTTTTCCTGGGCAGAACCAGTAATGTACACACGAGAATTCATCAAACACATTATTTCAAGTAGCTTCCAGAAAAAGGGAGAAGATTTAGTGGAATACAAGACTACCACCACCCTACTCCTACACTGAAATAGTTCCTCTGCACGAGTCCTACTTTCAATGTAGCCAGCAATATACAGTCACACCTTCTCAATAGACCACATTCATTAACCCTTAACCCGCTACATATATATAATGGACTGTTCTTTTTTTGAATTAAGACCATTCCATTATGTGACAAAGGGGTGTTTGGGAAAATGACTGATCAGCAGATGGACATTGTAAACCCTGATCAGCCTGCGAGTTACTGAAGTGACTGATCTGGGTTTACAATGGACGCAAAGGCTTTTATAGTCGCACTTAGCGTGTTAAGGGTTAAGGGAAGACCTGCTTTAACTAAAATGATGGTCTCCATCATTTTAGTTCCCAATAGAATTGTTCTAAAAGCACCTGTATTACGAGGAAACCTGTATTAAGAAACAACTTTTGCTCTTCCCTTTAGTGGTCTCTCAATCCATGTTTGACTATACTTCAGTGGATCCTTTAGTTTCTTGACTCTTGTAAATCCTTCTATTTTTTGATATAATACAACAAAGATATATAATTTCTGCTATAAGTTGAGGGGTCAACACGGAACTATTGTATCTAGCTCCTTATTATATTATTATTGCCTTACTTGTGTGAGTCCATCTACTTTTGATGTAATAGAACAAAGATCATAAATTCTACTATAAATGCATATTCATCATTTTCTTTACTTGTGCGAGTCCATCTACTTTTAATGTAATAGAACAAAGATACATAATGTCTACTACATCATCAAATGCCTTACTTGTGTGAGTCCTTCCTCGACCTTCATGGAAGCATGGTGTCCAGGACATAGATAAAGCGTATTCACATTGAACTTGCTCGCCACACACTGCATTACTGTTTTACTCAAGTTCGCTTTAGTGACTTTCTGCAATGCCTGAAATGTTGTGATAAATATATATAACGAGGTTCAGTTTATAAACTAAGGTCAACTGAGTTTGTGACCATATTTAAATTACTAAAGCATGTTCAAACTCAGGCCTGTTTGGAGTGGGGTTAAATCCCATTGATGTCAAAGCAAGTTCTCACATCTCAATGAAATTAAATGTTATTCATTGCAAAACAACAAATATCCTCTTTTAGTATAAGATTATAAAATAATAATTTTGATATTAATGTTTTCATTAAAACAAAACCATTAAATTCAAAATAAACTTTGCAAATTTATTTATCCATCCTTACATGCTTTGAAACAATTAAGAACATTGACCAATGAAACAATGCTTATTTATGAATTATTTGACAAACACTAATACCTTTGAACGATGCCATAAACAATTTATTGAATACCTAAGAAAAAGTTATTGAATGGGCCTTGGAGAGTATCTAAGGAACACATATTGAATGGGCCTTGGAGAGTACCTAAGGAACACTTATTGAATGGGCCTTGCATAATACCTAAAACAAATGTATTGTATGGGCATTAAAGAATACTTAAGAAAAACATATAAAATGGCTCTTGTACAATATCGAATGAAAAACTTATTAGTTTAAACTTATTTATTTTACATCGATTGTAACGAAAGCTCTATGAACTTATTTGAATCACTCTCGATGTCTTCCTGAGTAGAACCAGTACTAAGCAATGCAGATAAAGTGTCTTGCTCAGGGACACAACGCAAATGGCAATGGTGGGAATCGAACCCACGACATTTGGATCATGAGTCCAACGCTCTACCACTAGACCACAGCGCTCCACAAATTATTGATTGACCTTCTACAATACATAATGAAAACATACTGAATGACCCTTGTTTAACTGCTATATAATACCTGAGCTTGTTCTAGCAGCTCAAAGGTGTTTTCAAACGTTTGCAGGATGCTTTCCACATCTAACCCAACTAGTAACCTCCAGTGGCCAAGTTCAATAAGGTCATGTAGTCCAGCCTCCAACTGAAATGTAAGAGTTAACTAATAGTTCCTTAAAGCTAAACAATCTATGTTTATATCACATATTACTTCAAATGTTGGCAGGATGTATTCCAGATCTAACCCAACATGGAATCATCAGAGACCAAGGTCATCGAGGCCTTGTAGCATAGAAGACTTCATCTGAAATTGAGTATTTTCATCTGAAATTGAGTATTTTGAATTTCTTAAACCATTTTTTAAAACAATGCAATCTCTGTTCATATTGCATACCACTTCAAATGCTAGATGGATATATTTCAGATCTAGCCCAACAGAGAGTCTCCAGTGGTGAAAGTCCACCAAGTCATGTAGTCCATTAGTAGAAAACTTGTACAAACCATTCTTTAAAGCTACACAATATATATGAAAAGTATAGAAGGATGTACAGGGCAGGAACTTTTGTTTCTGAGTTACTCGTCCTAGTTAATATTTGGAAGGTCAAATTGATAAACTGTTAAACAATTAATCGAATTTCTACTTGTCCTGTATCAATAAGCACTCGTCATGGTGAGCGGTTGAGTGGAGTTTTCTGATGTAGGAAATTTTTTTCACTATAGCAAGGGTTTGATGATTTAAAGCTACAAGTTCTACATTTATATCACACACTACTTTGTAAGGCTGCAGCATATTTTACATATGCGCATTCATAAAATAAGAAAAATGTAATACTTACAAATGTTTTCAAATACACATTTTTTCTAAAACTCGCAGCAATGCCATTAGATTTTCTACATAATTACTTGTATATTTGCAATCATTAATATTAATTACAAGACTACTTCAAAGTAAATTGGGTTTGCTTATAACTGACTCAAAAATCAAGATTTTATTTGATTATATGAAAGACGTTTAAAGAAAATATGACACTGGATTAAATCGAGATGCTAATTGTGATGCCTGATAAAATTATCAAGATTGCCATGTGTATCTTTAAAGACATGGTATCTTCTTAGTGTCAGCCATGGAGCAACTCACCTTTGACCTTTCCTCCTTTGTTTCTTGTATTGTCTTCTCTGGTCTGGTCTTCTTCTTCTTATTTTTTTCTTTTTCTTCTTCTATTTCGTCTTCTTCTTCTTCTTCTCCTTCTTGATTTTTCAGAAATATATTGTCACATGACTTTGGGAGCATGACCTGTAAAAATAAAACAATAAACAACTCAAATTAAAGACCCAACATCCGATCAGACCTTCGGATGTAAATTAACTCTGCTGTGTGTGTGTATTATCATTGAGTGGCAATAGTGTTAGCTAAAAATAGATTGGGATTGCAGCCGACAGAAAACACATTGTTTACCTGTTGATTGTTAGTAATTCCCATGAGTTTTAAACAGATACATGTACATGTAGACTTGTATGTCTCATATACACTAAAAATGTACACAATAACTGTATTTATAATATTTATTAGTTTTATTATCCTAAAACACGAGTCCACATAATTCAGCCAAATTGATCTACACCACTTGAATGTTTTTCTTTTGAGCACTTTTATTTTATTTTTTTGCTTGACAAATTGTCATCCATTAGTATATGTTTAATGAATGTGTAATCTGTATACAGCAACACTGTTCCACAAATACCAGACATAATCAGTATTTATATGTCAACACCTGTGATAAGGATCATAGTCTGCTGGTCTAATTAGCCTGAATCATAATTGGACAATTCCATTACAAGTAAGGTAGAGGATCCATTTCTGCACTTTTATTTTCCCATTTGTTTTATTAATGTCTCATCATACATTCCAAACAAACATATGCGTAATCTAATTGCTCGCAAGTCATCTCTAAATATGTTTATTTTATGTTATTTAAATGCTCAAAATAATAGAAGAAATAGTTGATCAACCTGTATAAATTGAACTCCACCATACTGTTCTTGGCGGCATTTTAATAAAAAAAATGTGGTGAAGTGATATGTTTTAGAAGTTGATGAAAACATGTTATATTTTTATTTTGTGTCTGATGGATACATCCAAAACAATTGTGTTATCATTATTAGTTAACGAAGAGCAAAAACTTACAGTTGAAGCTCTTTTCAGTCATTACAATTGGAATTTTATTGAAATAAACAAATCACCAGAAGAACAACAAAATAATGACAATGTGCAACATGAGCTACCAATTAATTCAAAAAGGTGGGTCTATTCAACAGGAACATGATGCTCAAGTTTTATCAATTAACGATTGTTACAGAAACAGATTTGATGATAAATGTAGATGATTCTTGTGTACATTGCTTTTGTTCTCCGTGTGTGATTACACATGAACAATCATGGCTTGTAAGTGGGTTAAGACCACATGCCAGAAATAGAATTTCAAGAAGGGTAAGATACAAGACATTTTGGTCAATGCTCGACAGAAGAAATGCTTGGCGCAAAACTGAGTATCTTGTTAGAAAGGCCAGATTAATGAAAAGGGACCATGTAGATGAGAGTGTTGTTAGAATTCAAAAAGAGATAATGCCAGAATGTGTATTAAACTTAGTAAGGTCTCGCTATCCTAACCTACCAGGAGACCCGTATACCAGTCGTTGTTGGTAATACAACGCAATTGTGATATAATTTTAATATATGTATATACTGTTGCACAGATTATTCAATAAAAGGATATGTGTATACATCAGTATTTGAGCAACAAAACACAAACAGTATAATACTAAAATTGTAAAAATGATGAAAACTTCGATTGGTGAAAACATTAACAAGTGTTTAGACAAATGGATATAAAATGCTGCAACACAAATGTACATGTATTTGGAGAATTTCACAAATTAAAAACATCGAAAGTAAGTGCTACATGTGCTAAGCATGTTTATTATACACATTTTACTAACCTGTACAGCAATAGCATACTACCAATAATTATGGCATGTGTTTCTTGTTCATTTGTTTACAAACAGTGGAGTCACATGATCTCATGAATACTTAGCTCCTCCCATGAATTTGAAATTGAAATTTTGGTTTGATGATTTTATTTAATTATGAAAATCAGAAAGAACCATAGGCAAGGCCCAGGGCAAGTGGATTTTCAAAAGTCACTTGCCCTGCCCATAATGTCACTTGCCCTGCCCATAATGTCACTTGCCCCACATTTAAGAACACTTAATTGCCCCAAAAATTGGCGCTGACCATTATTCGTGTTAAACGGGACGGACCGCTGCATAATTTGGACCATTATACTTAGTAAGAAAAGGAAGGGAGGATCTATTTTATGAATTAGTTAATACATTGTATTTATTCATATAAAAAAATCAAATGGTTGCATTTTCTTCTTTTGTGTCTATTACATCTTTGTGTTACTTAAATCATAAAATGATGAGACAGTATACAACCTCATTTTATTTCGCCCTCCCACCCCACCAATCACCACACACACAACCCCATCATTTTTGATGACCATCCAAAAAAAATGCTTGGCAGCTAGTGTATGGAACTTTTAATGTCACAGTGTGTACAATTAACCAGTTGACAGAAAAAAAAGAAGCTATTGTATTCATTTAAATGTGCGACAAGCAAAGAAACAAGACAAAAACGTTATTAAAAATATTCACTTGGCCCCCAATTTCTTCAACCATGGTAACGTTCCTACGGCTTTGTATTTTAACTAAAGGGAATTATATGAAAGCAAGAGGCATGAATAAGGGTTCCCTAGGAATTGTTTAAGAAGTAGTAGCAGTAACCCTATTTATCAAAAGCGAAAGTTCAGAACTTGAGAAAAAGTTTCGTGATTGGATCTGAAATCGCGAAAACCCATGACATGCGCATATCGCTAAGTTATGCAACTTATTTGTGCACTTCCATATACGTTTAATTACAGATTATATCAATGAAATACACCAAATACCTCATAAAAGCGCATTGGTAAACGAGTGCTTCGAGTAAAAGAAATATATTTTCGTTACGAAAAAATCTTCGGCAAAATTATCTAAACAAGAACATAACGTCACGTGGGTCTGTCAATCATTATTTTGACACATTAAATTTGCAAATTAAGAAAGAGTTTTCTGATTTGATTGGTGGAAGGTCCAAATGACGTTCAGAGATTTCTGAATTTATGGTTGGAAGGTCACGGACATAATTGCCGCGATTTCATTGGCCGATGGACACACGTCTGACGGTCGTGTCAGGATTGTTGTTTTCAAACGGTGTGAAATGCGCGTGTGGGTTAATTAGGTTGTTTATTGAAATAATGCCACAAATTAAGCTGCCTGGGGCGAGATTGTTGATTTGTACCGAAAGTTGTTTGATCTTATTAACAATCGCTAGCGGCGAAAAACAGCGGCAAGTTTTATTCAGTTATCAAAATGAAATTCTGATATGGCTAGTTTGTCACTTGATTTGTTCTGGAATGGAAATGTCCGTCGGGCAAGTGGCGGGCAACCAGATTTGCGAAGGTCACTTGCCCGCACCCAAAATCCACTTGCCCGGGGCGTCGGGCAACCGTATTTCCCTAACCCTGCCCTGACATGAAACATGTTCAAATATACAAGGGAAACCACCCCCAGCCATTACCTCCCTTATATACCCCAGTTGGTCTTTAAAATCACAATTATATAAATATGCTTCTACTTTAATACTGATGAAGTTAAACTTACATATCTCCATCAATATTTATTAATATTTTAGCCCAATTTTGTTTATGTTTAGATTAAGATTAATACAATCCAAAGTTTGACACAATTCATTTTAATACTGTAATAATTGTAATGTATTTTGCTTTTTTTTAATCTCAGATTCTCTGGAGCTGGTAAAAAAGAACAAAGATAAGTTATATTTGGACCAGCTAGTTACCTAAAGAACATTTAGCTTTGTCTGCATGAATGACTTGATCACATACAACAAATCAGGTTGGTCTCTTGCTCTGGATTCGTCATTTATTTAGACAAAATCAATGACTCAGAGCAAAATCTCAATTATTTTAAATATTTTGACCATATCTCATCTCATCTTGATATATGACTACTGATGCATGTGTTCATAGGACATAGGAAGGTTAAAGTGGTGATAACCATCAAGAAATCTACACCAGACCCTAAGAAACAAGGCAGCATTAAGAGGCAATAGAAGTCAAACACAGAGATGATCATGTATATGTGAATATAAAATAAAACACCTAGAAAGTCACCAAGATAGAACTCAAACTCTAGGAAGCAGCAACAATTAAGACCAAGAAGACAAGACTGAAGACACATATCAAATATTACCTTCCTTTTTAGAATTTAGTAGACATCATAGTGTCCACAAGCAGTCCTGTCATCAAACAATCAAAGAGGAAAGCATAGTGGTGAACTGTAAATAGGTCAACCACTAAACTTGTGTGTTTCAAAATAATAGGGTCATAACCTATTTTGATAAATTTCCTAAGAGTTTTGATAAAAATGATCATGACAAAGAATCTTACAAAGATTTGTGAAACACATCAACATAGAAGTCGGTTTGTGATGGACCTTGTTGAATCCTTACCTGTGGCAAAAGCTTAAACAGGAAATGCCATGCCCACAGTAAAGTCCCCGCTTTGTCCTCGATACTGTTTTGTAAGTCGGCATCAATGGTGAAACCCGCCTCGTCCAGTAGATGTAACATACGATACACGCTCCATGACTCTGGTACAGCCTGGGAACCCCCAAACGACATCACATCACAGATTTTGGCTACAATAAAAGTGCATTATATGGTTTTGGTCAGTGTGTTAAATTGGTACTGATGCTCTTTTTTTCTCTTTTTTATTCATCTTTGTATCAGCAAGCGTACATATCTGCATATTTATTGGCTAGATTTACAAAATCTGATTGTTCACACTTTTAACAGTGGTAATTGTTTAAGAAATAGCATATTTCCTGAGTTTATATTGGGCCCCATCACTACCGGGGGGGGGGGGGGGGGGGGGATTTGAAAAGCATCTGTTTTTTAAGTCCCCGAGCACCTGGCATAATAGAAAACCATTGGAAATTGAGGTATTGATGGAAAAAAGTCTGTGGAAACAGAATACTCTATCAATAACATTAATTACTTCTTAAACAACAGGTGCAGTAATAGCAGGCTAGAAGATATACATGCCCAGGAAGAGAGTTTAAGGCAGATTTATTTTGTATTTAAACCTGTTTTAAACAAGAGGCCCAAAGGGGCAGGCATCGCTCTCCTTGCTCCATGGTGTCCTTAAGTGTTTTTTTATGATTTTATCTGATTGATACATATCTTCTGGCGAATTTGTAGGAAATCAAGTAAAAAACAAAGGTTCAGTGCTGTAAAAAACTGGAGTGGGGACAGGGGTGAGGGGATGTAAGAAATGGCATGAGTTTTCAGGTTTGACTTTTTCAAACTTTTCTGAAGTAGCTACAACTTTAACAGAGCAAATTATAAAAAAATACATTAAATCAAGGGCCATAACTCTGTTGTTTCTAGTCTGACATGACTTACTTCTGGTATAACACAGGAGATGCAGAGCTGCATGCTGCTTGAAACTGTTGAAGGTTGGGTACCGTAGTATATCCTCAGTGACTTGGTGTGGCAGAGTTATGTAGGAAGATCCTGCAAAATATTGAAATGATATTCAATTTCATAAATTGTAGGTACTATGTGAAATTTTATTTATCACTGGGTTTCTTTAGTGGACCTATGGGCAACAATTCCATTCCTTTACTTATTTATACCTTAGTAATTAATGTAAATACTTTCAATACAACATATAAATGCTAGCTATGTATAAATCATGAAACATCAGCTGTCAGACAAAACACATGCAAGAACATTATGGAATGAATTGTTGCTTAACGTCCTACCAACTCATAATTTTAAATTAACATTTTAGGCCAGCCCAGAGAGAGCTGAAGGACATTAATATAATGCTTCATGCAATATATCCATTTGTATGCCTAAAAACATGTTACCTCTGGGATGGAGCCCAATTCAACACTAGAGGCACCATTTGAACAAACTTGATAGAGGACAATAAGCTTATGCTACATGTCTTAGACCTCTAGCTCTTGTAGTTTCAGGGAAGATTATTTTTCTATGAAAATTTGACCCCAGTGTCTTATGGTATCAGAATAATTTTTTTTCAAATGCTTCCCTATATAAATCTAAGTAAAACATGTGACCCCTGGGTTGGGTCAAATTTAACCCCAGGGTCACCATTTGAACAAATAAATATAAATGTAGTTATCTGTCAGGAGTAATTACATGCGCAACATTTCAGTTTGAGTTGAAGTATTTTGCCTCCAGAAGGAGTCCACCATGTATATTACTAAGAACATTGCATTAATCGAAGCTGAAGGTGGGATGTTTCAACACAAAGTACCATGCCTGAGATCTATGGCAGAGTGCTTCCACAACTTAATATACAAACGGTTTATTCCACTTTGCCATCCCGATTTTCCTTACAATTTTTAACTAGAATTAAAAGGTTGGCAAAGTGAGAACACATCGTACAAACCTGAGTAGTTGACACCGCCAGCCTGGAACAGGGCGTTCCCTATGTACTGCTTACCCTGGACCATCAGAGCCTCTATGCTGGAGGACAAGGCCAGTTCTGCAAGGAGAATACAACATACGGAGTCACTATCATTCAAGACTTCACAAATCTTAGACACTACCTTAGAAACAGACAAGAAATTTCGAACTTTTACGAAAAACCAGGTAGAGCTAAACTTGTTGACAAATGCAGATGGAGAAGGTGGGGAGGGCGATTTTTATTTAGGTATATATATATTGAAGTTTTTGAAATTCATCAGAGCTTTTAACGATATTAACACTTTGGCCAGGTTTGGTAAAGATTGGAAGCAAAGTAAAGGTGCTAGAGTGTTGACAAGACAATATATAGATTTTTTTTCTTGAAATCCAGAGCCATAACTCTGATGTTTATTATCTGATATTGGTGGTTTTCGAACTCTCCTGAGATTTTATCGATATATTAAGAAACTGGCCATGCTTGGTAAAGATAGGATGCAAAACGAAAGTGCTAGTACTATGACATCCTAAAGTTAACAGAGGGACAATGGACGAATGATACGGATGGATGGTGGACAATGGACAATAGTCATGGCATAATCCTTACTGGCTGCCAGTATGAGAAAACGAGAAAAACATTCAAGAGAAGAAAAGAAAAAACAAGAAGATATGAAAATGAAATGGGGTTTTACATTTATAAAAATATCACACCTTACATTAGCAGATTTTATTAGGTTATATTGTGAAGCAACCTCCGAGGGAAGGGAGATTAAAGGTGACAGGGTGTGAGGTCTGCAGCTCTAACTTACAATGCCTTATCCACTGACCTACCAAGGCCACTATACATTCAAGAGAAGAAAGAATGAATAAATCTACAAACCAGGGCTATAGGTGGAGTATGTGCACATTTTCCTGTCTCCGAAATTGTCAATTTCTTGCTCCTCAATCACCTACAAAAGAAGATTGATATTAAATTCAGCCTCCATTATGATGCAGATTTCCAATTCAAGGTAAATGCAATGTTTTTTATGTCCTGTCGTCAACACATTAATCGTAAAATTGGGACTGCAACTTCAAGGTAGAAAACTTATAAGATAATTAAGTAATTGCCTTTTCCAAAGTCCTCTATATCAAAAAGAGTTATTGCCCTTTCTAAAGTCCTCTATATCATAAAGAGTTAATTGCTCTTTCCAAAGTCCTCTATATCATAACGAATTATTGCTCTTTCCAAAGTCTTCTATATCATAAAGAGTTACTGCCCTTTCCAAAGTCCTCTATATCATAAAGAGTTACTGCCCTTTCCGAAGTACTCTATATCATAGAGTTATTGCTCTTTCCATAGTCTTCTATATCATAAAGAGTTACTGCCCTTTCCGAAGTCCCTTATATCATAAAGAGTTATTGCCCTTTCCAAAATCCTATATCATAAAGAGTTACTGCCCTTTCCAAAGTCCTCTATATCATAAAGAGTTACTGCCCTTTCCGAAGTCCCCTATATCATAAAGAATTATTGCCCTTTCCAAAATCCTCTATATCATATAGTTATTGCCCTTTTCAAAATATTCTTTGTCATAAAGAGTTATTGCCCTTTCCAAAGTCCTCTATATCATAAAGAGTTACTGCCCTTTCTGAAGTCCTCTGTAGCATCGAGTTATTGCTCTTTCCAAAGTCCTCTATATCATAAAGAGTGACTGCCCTTTCCAAAAAGTATTTACATGTGTTTTGAGATGGAAAAAAAGAGACAGTAATTTTCATATGTATGTTTCGAAGACATACCTTAGTTTTTTTTAGTGCCATCCCAGAGAGAGGTGAAGAATACATAGGAATCATAGATTGATACGATACTCTAACATTCAAAAAATGCCTAAGCTTCTTACAAGAGACCACCTGAATTACAGCTTCATTACAACTTCATTGCAGACAAGTAGTCTGCAAGGAACTCAGTGTCTTTTCAGAATAAGTTTCAGGGAATGCTTATATATAAACTATAAAGATTCTGGGTTTCAATGCCAAGCCTGACGCCTTGATTTGGAAAGGCCCTGATTTGATATTTTGCACATATATTGATCATGTTGTTTTGCAACATTTTTACTTAAAAAACAAAAAAAACACCGATTTTGAGATTTATAAAGAGCATCATTCCTTTCCTTTCAGTGTGACATTTCATCAAACTGTTATTCATGTGATGTTACCGAAATATCGCACCACTGACTGTGCCTAACTTAGGCACAATAAACGCTAGAAGGTAATACTTTGTGCTAATTTAATTTTTCTAAAGTAGCTTTATTTTCTATTATTTGATAGCCAGTTCTGTAAGCCAATTAATGTTTTTTTACATTACAAAAATAAAACACTTACTTTTAATTGAGGCATGTAGACGACAACTGACATTGGGTTCTCTGAAGTAATGGAGACACTACAGCCCTGTGTGGAACACGTGTACGTGTAAATCACGGCACCACGGAGTAGGAACACGATCTCCATATTGTCAAGGTCTTCCTGTGATCAATAAACTTAATTGCTGTTTACCGGTTCATCAACAATTTATCTACCTATCTGAGAATCAGACTCAGACGCAATCTCATTTTTTTGCAAACCCTATCAACACAAAAGTATGGGTAAGAATTGTGATTTTCAGACATTTTCTGTTAAATTACCTTTAGAATTACTGTTTCTTAAAGTTTCTGTAAGTAAATATAGTAATAATTTGCTTGTAAATTTGTCTTTATTTGGAATTAAAACAAAAGGCCCAAGAGGGCCTGTATAGGCCCAAGAGTATTGCTGTATTGCTCTACTGGCTAACCCCGGGGGGATTGGTTGGGGGTGGAAGGGGTGGGGGCGCAAATATGACCCCAGGTTCACCATTTGACCATTTGAACAAACTTGGTAGAGGATCCAAAAGCTGATAATAAATAAAAAATATTAAACCTTTTATCTCTTGTTGTTTCAGAGAAGATTTTTGAAGTTCTTCCCTATAACTCTAGTTTTTGATCCAACAAGGGAAAAAAATTATTCGAGTTTTTGATCCAACAAGGGAAAACAAATATTAAAAAAAAGAAATTAAAAATGAAAAAGAAATCGGAAAAAAATATTAAACAATAAATAAATAAATAATTTTTTTTTTTTTTTTTTTTAAAAATAAAAACAAAACAAAAATTAAAATAAAACAAAATTATTTGAAAAAAAACTGAACCCATCAACCAAGGTTTCCTATGAAAAAAAAAATGCCTCCAGTGAGATTTGAACCCACGACCCTTTGAGTTTTAAGTGTGCATTACCAAATAATGAAGGGCCATAACTCCGGTGTTACTCGTTCAATCTGCCTGGTTCTCAAACTCGTTAGAGCTTTTATTAATATCAACAATCAGGCCAAGTTTGGGAAAGATCGAGTACAAAATAAAGGTGCTAGAGTGTTCTCAAGGCTGAAAATGGTATATTTCAATAATTCAAGGGCACATAACTCTGGTGTTCCTGATCCGATATAGTTGGTTTTCGAACTTGTCCGAGCTTTCATTGATATTAACAATCTCTTAAAGTTTGGTAAAGACCGGATGGAAAATAAAATAAAGGTGCTAAAGTATTCACAAGGCAGAATATGGCATTTTTCAGCAAATCAAGGACCATAATTCTGCTGTTACTCATTGAATTTGGCTAGTTTTCGAACTTGTCCGAGTTTTCATTGATAATAACAATCAGTGTAAGTTTGGTAAAGATCGAATAATAAATGAAGGTGCTAGAGTGTTCACAAGGCAGAACATGGCATTTTTAAGAAAAAAACAAAGGCCATAACTCTGGTGTAACTGATCCGATTTGGCTGGTTTTCAAACATGTCCGAGCTTTCATTGATATTAACAATCTGTGCAAGATAGAGTCACAAGAGTCAGAAAATGGCATTTTTCAGAAAAAACAAGGGCAATAACTCTGGTGTTACTGACCCAATTCAGCTGTTTTTCAAACTTGTCCAAGCTTTCATTAGTATTAAAAATCGGTGCAAGTTTGGTAAAGATCAAATAATAAATGAAGGTGCTAGAGTGTTCACAAGGCATAAAATGGCATTTTTAAGAAAAAACAAGGGCCATAACTCTGGTGTAACTGATCCGATTTGGCTGGTTTTCAAACATGTCCGAGCTTTCATTGATATTAACAATCTGTGCAAGTTAGAGTCACAAGAGTCAGAAAATGGCGTTTTCAGAAAAAACAAGGGCAATAACTCTGGTGTTACTGACCCAATTCAGCTGTTTTTCAAACTTGTCCAAGCTTTCATTAGTATTAAAAATCGGTGCAAGTTTTGTAAAGATCAAATACTAAATGAAGGTGTTAGAGCGTTCACAAGGCAGAAAATAGCATTTTTCAGAAAAAAACAAGGGCCATAACTCCGGTGTAACTGATCCGAATTGGCTGGTTTTTCGAACTTGTCCGAGCTTTCTTTGATATTAACAATCTGTGCAAGTTTGGTAAAGATCAAATAATAGAGTGTTCACAAGGCTTAATATGGCATTTTTCTGCCAAACAAGGGCCATAACTCCAGTGGAATTAATCAGATCTGGCTGTTTTTCATAATTGCTTGAGCTTTCATTGATATAAAGACACTGGCAAAATTTCGTAAAGATCCGATTAATAATGAAGGCCCTAGAGTGTTCACAAGGCAAAAGTTAACGGACGGACGACGGACGGACGACATACAACTCGTCATCCCATAAGCTCTGCTGGCCTTCGGCCAGTAGAGCTAAAAACTGAGATTTTGTGTCGAGATAGATTCTTGTGCTCAAAATTTTGATGAATATTAGACCTGGTGGTGGCATATTCAAGTTTGGTATCAGTCCAATAACACAATTAAAATAAAAACTTTACTGACTCACCATTTAAACTATTTGCAAGAAGTAATGTCAACATTGATGTCGTGCCTTTGACTGCACCTGATTCTTATATTTGTGACTTGAACCCATCCACAGTCGTTATCGTTAAGCAGCTCCCGGAGAGAGAGAGGGAGGCAATACAAGTTGTAATTGATTCGTTACCATCATAAATGCATTTTTTGTTATTATCTATTCATTTGTATTATTATTACAGAATACAAACCTGAGAGAATTTGGCATGTACAGAGATACTATATCCCTCCCTACATTTCCAACTCTCATCTGATTGGCTAATCTGATTCTCATGCACGTGCTCTGTCATTGACCCATTTCCCGTGTTGTAAACAAGTCTCGTAGATCCCCTGAAAAGTTAATGACCATCAATTATGGGGCCTGTTGTTCGGGGTGCATGGTTCAGCCAAAGTTTTTTTTGGTCTTTTCAGACAAAATTCAACAAGTACCTAAATAATGTTTATATCAGTGAAACAGACATTTTTAGAGCTAACTAAAAAAATACCTTTCTTTTCAAAATCGGTTTAGGAATAAAGATTTCACAAGTGAAAGATGTTTTTGATAGGGTCTTTTCAATGCAAACTTCTGCTGCATCAAAAAATTTGCAAAATATATTCTTTAGACTTTTTATCCAAAAATGGTTTTAATCATGTAATGTGATGGATAAATTAAGACACACTGAACTTTTTTTAGCAAAATATTAAGGCGAACATAAACTATAAGAGATTTCTTAATTTTCTGCTGTCGCAGCAACAAGGAATTTACATGGGAAAAGCGCCACCAAAAAAACATTTTGGTTGTAAAATATATCTTTTTCAACCAATTTTCAAAACTAATACATTTTCAATTACCACTAAAATTCCCTCTCTAATGATATATAATGTATGTAAGTCTTATTAAAATTACTCATGTAAATGCTGAAATACCTTTGGCTCCAAACAATAGTTTAGACATTATTATGCATACTGAACACATTATGATGTTTTATTGGTGTTTGGATTGACACGCTCAAATCACTTTAAGGTCTCTTTCTAAATCCAAATCGTTTATTCCTGTATTATAATAATACAATGTCACAATTCAGGATTTTGCACTATTCTCAAACAAGTTATTTAAAAGAGGTCTGAAAACTTGAACTAAATGTGACAGAATAATTGAACTGGAGGTGCCCATTTTGGAATGATGAATCATCAAGCCCCTTTAAATCATTATGTCATATGCAGTGGCATAACTGCTTGTAGGCACTGCAGGCCCAGGCCTAAAACGTTTTTCACAGATATGTTTTGTTTATTTCCAAAAATGTCTCCCCAAACACATCAGAATGCACCATTTTACTTTTCATTTTAAAAAAATGTTCGGGACTATTCTCCCCAGACCCCTCTAACAATGTCAGATGTGGTGCTCAATTGATTAGGCCTACAACTTAAAATCAGCCAGCTATGCCCCTGATATATGATTAAAGGGCTTGATGACATCATTATTCCAAGATGGCCACCTTCAGTTATGTTTTTTTTGTAATGGTTTGACTAAGGGCAATTAAAACATACCCTTTACCCCAGGAAGGCAATTTAATAAACATCTATGGGTGAATCCTATTTTGAGAAATTTGGTTCATCGAACTAAATTTTGCATCTATGGGTGGGTGTTCAATTTCAAAAGTGCCTTCCTGGGGTCCCATGTATGTTTTAATGGAATAGCCCTGATGTGAAGTGTTTTTGTGCATGCTATGAACTCAGTCAGACTGCCTGTGTTATATTATCAAGATAGGCATCTGATTTATATGTATGACATCAAATTGAACACTTGCACACCTAGTATGTTCAGGCTAGCTGATATAGTTCTACAGGAGTAGGCAACACAATATTTTACAATATTAAGACTACTTAAAACTATAAAGGGCAATAACTCCTTTTTTTGTGGAGTACAACCAGAAGTGTGACAGACTATGATACTGAAGAACGACAGACAAATTGATCCCCAAGTGTCTGCCATGCTACGCAGGTCACACAAAAAATAATATATAAGGGCATTGGGACATTTGTGACTTGTTTATATAGTTACATGAAAAACTGACAGCAAAATAAATAGCTTTTTCCTAAGGAAACTTACATTTTTATTTCCAGATCTATGATTGCTCCCCTGACAAAGTGTACCTCCAGAAAAGGAGAGTAGTTGGGGGTTAACTCCTGTGACATTGTGTGCTTGGCATTATTACGAAGGGAAACCATGCTTCCTTTCTTCTGGAAAGTCGGGGACACTGATCCTTGCAAACGCTGCAGAAAATATAAATTTCTCTCTCTCTCTATATATATATATATATACATGATATTATAAGTACATTAATAAGATCATAACATAATTACTATTATTACCTGATCTCCTATATAAATGCTATATCGTCATTTCTTGCTAATTCACTAAGGAAAAGACTGTTCCCGGTGAAAACGAACTGTTACCAGGCTTTAGTTTCGACTGTTTCCCTCACGTGCTGGAATTTCGTTTGCATGATGTCATGTTGCTTTTTTCACCATAGGTTCCCATTATAAAACAAATTTTCATTTTCACTGTTTCGTACAGTAACATTAATCAGGTAATAAAACAGTTATCACATGTGATAACTGTATACTGTTCAGGACGACTGTTTCAGTCGAAGGGTTTTCAACATTAACATGAGATATTTTAATAAATAGAAGATCTTTGTTTGTTTTGAGTGAATATAGGATTTATTTTCATCGCTTTAGAATGAGTGAAAATATTTGAGTTTTCTCACTTCCAGATGAAAATAAATCCTATATTCATGACAAACCAACAAATATTCTATTTATTATATACTCACAACCTAGAAATGTATGCAGAAAAAATATAATGCGCCAAAACAATGATGTCAATAACGTCAACAATGTAAACAACGTCAATAGTTGCTTGACGTAATTTTTAGTGAAAATGTTATATTTTCACATGTGAAATATAATCAATGAAAATATAAGATTTATTTTAATCATAAAATCCACTATTTCACTGGAAAGTAAATAATAATATGAGATATTTTAATAATAAATACTATATATCATTAGATCGGAATGTTTAGAGCTAGATTAAATACATTAGTTTTGAGAATTGGTTGAGAAATAAATACTTTACAGCCAAAACGTTTTTTTGATACGACTTTTCCCAATTACGTGGTACGAGTATTAACTTTCATACCCCATCTAACCCCTTCTCCAAGACGTAAAAATGGGGTTGGCTGGGGTATTAAATAAAACCATAATTTCGGCTTAAAAAGTTTGCATATTGTAACATTAAAACATTTAATACGTAATTTTGAACAGGTTGTTGCATTATTTTCAGTAAAAAAATGTTTTTAAACATGTTTTATTGTCGAAATATCTGTTATAAAATTCTGCTACTATAAGCTTTCCCATCGCTAAATGGAATTAAGGCTGGACTACATAATGCCTGTAAATTCCTAGTAGCTGAGACAGCGGAAATTTGAGAAATCCTTAACAGCTTCAGTTGGTCTTAATATTTTGATATAAAACATCTAAAGTGTCTTAATCTACATTTATCCAACACATTAAAACAATTTATGCGGCAGAAATGTGCACTTTTTTTTATCTTTTTTTATTCTCAACCAATTTTGAAAAGTAAGGCAAGTTTATTTAATTCAAAAAATGTCTGAAACATTTTTTGAATTAAACAAACTTGCCTTACTGATATAAAATTTATTTAGGTAATACTTGAATTTTGTCTAAAAGTCCAAAACACCTTGGCTGAAACAAGTGCCCCAAACATCGTCCCAATACCACAAGATCTGGATAATAAATGCTTATCATCATTAAGAAATGAGGTTGTTTGAGTTGAATCAGAACAGGACCTTATGTAAAAGCCTAGACTGAATCGAGAAGGCAAATTATTCTACTAAATTCCTATATGCAAAATATGAGGCATAATTTGAATACTTACGGCAAGGAGAGTTACACATCTCTGACACATGCCACATTTGTCGCACATCTGGGCCTCACACTCACAGCTGCAGTTCCTGTATAATGATACGTTCAACAAAAAGTATCGGTTACTGTTAAGTGACATTAGCATTTCATATGATATCTTTACTATCTCTTCAAGATTTGTATGTCATACGTTATTTTTACCAGGAATATTTCAGAAACTGTTATAAATTTTTAGCTGTTGGTGCTGAACAAATTAAAGCATGCAATTCAAACAATATTTAAGGGTATTTAGCGTCACACCCAGAAAGAGGATACCAAGGTATTAGGGATCTCCCTAGTTCTACTTTCAAACAGGATCCTCTAGAGGATTGTCACCAGGTTAATGTCCATCTCCTAAGGGCAAATGAAAGGTAGGTGACCAGTTGTTAAAGTTACAAGCAAAAGGTTCCACCTATGCAACATCTTGAACACTAAAACTTTTGGGAACAAGGCATTCGTGTTTTTTGTATGATTTTTGATTTCCACAACTATGTCAGAATATTTGAGATATGCTCTGTCAATTTTGTCGAGATTCTTTTACTTTCATAAGAAATTCTTCGAAGCTGATATAAATTACAAATACTTGCTTATTTAACGAGAATAACTATATTTTACCATGATGTTTGTTTGTTCTGCAGATTACCCTCACACATGGCCCCGTTTACTGCACAATTCTGACAGAACATACATCGGTTGTGTGCGCTGAATGAGGGCAAGCAACCGAGGTAGTAGTGAGTGGGAAACGCTCGATGTATGGCTGAAATATACAGCAGTGGAAAATACATGACATATAGATATCATTGACATATACAGCAGTGGAAATACGTGATATATGGGTATCACAGAAATATACAGCAGTGGAAATACATGTTATATGGATATCACAGAAATATACATTTAACAGTGCTTACCAGTTAGAACAATTCACAATTCCTACCACCTTATAATTACTATTGATTATAATGCAGCATGAATTTTCGGGTTTTTTGGCGAAAAAAACAAACACTGCCAAATTGCTTGACAAAGTTTACACAAAAATAAATTACACGGAAAAAAATATATAATTCTTATAACTTTAGGAATTCACTTCAGTTGTTGTTAAAAACATACTTTAAATCCATTCCTTTTTCTAAATGATCCAGTCCGCTGTTCTATCAACTTTGTTTACTCCATGAGGTACAACATCGCCAAGTTTTTAGCTATAACTGACCATGGAGTTGTCAATATTCAAATAATGATCATGTGACGTAAGTTAACTAATGAAAGTCTGTGAAATAAAGGAGTTGGAGTTATAACGCTACATACACGTGTCTGGTCCCAGGAGCTTCTTCTTAATGATCAATGATCCGTCATTTCTGCAGGACATCTCTCTTTGCTGCAAAGATTTATTGCGTAACTCTTTTATTTGGATCATCCAAACCTCAGACTCCCGGGCGTTCACCGTCTTGTAACGATTCTTAGATGGGAGGCACGTGCTGCACGGAACAGACTCCTGCGATACATAGAAAACAATAAGTGCAAGGTTGGTATATGGAAATATAGATTTGTGTGGGATTTAGAATTTGTTAAGGTTGTAAATGTCTGTTTGCTGTTTAATGTCCTTTTCCAGCAAATTTTAAGCTATGTATGATGGTCTATTTGCTAGTGGTGGAAGCGGAACACCCACTTATTCCTGGGTAGATCCAGTACTGTATAACTCCCGCCATCCGTAAGAATCAACACTTTCTCACTTACAAGTCAAGCTCCCAGTGGGATTTGAACCTGCAGAATGTGTTGAATAATTCTATAATATTGGATGAGCATGGTAACTAAGCATAAAGAATCCATATTTGGACGAGGCTGGGTAAAGTTCAATTCAATTCTTTCTTGCACTGAGCCCTATAATATTCCACACATCTTATTCAATAGTGATATTTAGAACTCAAGTACATGGAATGGAGCATAAATATGCATTTTTTTAAGCATGGCCCAAGACGTGATGAAAAGAAGAAAGATTTTTTAGTATTTCAATGGAGAAAAGTTACCATTTACAGATCGATAGTGGAAAATTAAAACTTTAAAAAAGTTTTAATAAAAGTCAGCAAAATACCTATTTACATTATATTTTTGCTTTATTATATGTAAAAATGCACCTTTTATTATCTTTATAATGGCGAGAAGAAAAAAATCTATCTAATCGCTTTTTTTGATTCATTTGAAAATCTGAATTTTGAGTGACCTATTAGCAAAGCAAAGGTCATGAAGACAGTATGTGTTAGCATTTTTAAGCACGATTATTAAAAGAAAGGTTATGGTAATCGAATGACAATTTGATGTAGAATAAAATCCTCTTTTTATACTGTATATTGCAAAGCAGATGTGTTTTTAATTATTTTTTTTAGAAAACCGAGTACATTTTATATGTCTCTTTGAAAACTGCAATAGATGGATGTGTAAAAATTCCAAGGTTTCACACAGGTTCATACAAGAAAACATGTTACACACAAGTTAACTCTTGTATGTCT
This sequence comes from Cyrtodaria siliqua, assembly GCA_037043455.1. Lineage (NCBI taxonomy): Eukaryota > Metazoa > Mollusca > Bivalvia > Adapedonta > Hiatellidae > Cyrtodaria > Cyrtodaria siliqua. The sequence goes on along the minus strand of JAWPHD010000565.1, from coordinate 102,719 downwards.
AATTTTGTCAAAAATCAATAAGCATAACTAGAAGGGTACAAACTGCATGTCAAGCACTATTTTGAAGAAGTCCATGATTATATTTTGATTTGACCAATGCCAAATCCGTGAGATATTCGTTCCTAATGTGTACTTAGTATTTCATTTAATTAATCCGAAGAAGGTCGCAGTAATCCGAAATTTCACAACATGATGTAAGATGTATATAAGGAACATTCTGGTGGATACGCATGTCATAGCAGAGACAGGACGTGACCAATAGTTCATCAAAAATAGGTCACAGTGAGCCAAAATTTTGCAAATGATGCTAGATACATATAACGAACATTCTGGTGAAGTTTGGTGAAAATGCTGCATGACAGGAGCAAGATACGCATGTCATAGCGGAGACTGGACAATATTTCATCCAAAGTAGGTCATAGCAACCAAAAATGTTGCACATAATGTTAAATGCATATAAGGAACCTTGTGGTGTAGTTTGGTGAAAATCCTGGAAGTAATGAAGAAGATATTAAGAAATAAAAGTCGAATGTAAGGACTAACGAACGGACGAACAAAGGTTGGACACATGTACACCAGGACAGCATTGTGATCGCTAAGTCGAGATCCGCAAATGAGAAATGAATAAATAAAATCTTTGTTTTTTTTATCGTACGAGGGTTTGTAAAATAAATAATCAAATCTTATTGGACCGACAAAAATTCTAGTTTAGCCTATACTGCTTACATACACCATTCCAGTTAACCTTACTTACCACGGCGTATATTTTGTACCTCAGGATGAGATCATGAACAACGGTCTTGTAAATATTCAGTGTTAACCACAGCATCGGCAAGAATGGATCCAGTGATGGTGGGGATAGATCGTACACTTCCACGATCTTGGACATAGAGTTGATCAGTCTCGCTCCAACAAACAGGACTGGATTGTCTGTGAGATTCACGATGAACATAATAAAATATTTCATTAGGGCTATTCCAGGAATTTTTGCATGGTGTGAGTGAGTGGAAGGCACCTTTTTAAAAGGACCACTACCCATGATTTTTAATTACATACTCCTGTATTAAAAAATCCCCCAAACACCAATCACCCACCAGTTTTTAATTGGACTGTCTTCCACCCTACCATGTTGACATTCCTGAAATAGTCCTTACAAAATAAAGATACATCTGAAACCACCAATTAAATAAACAAATTACAGTAAAAATACATACTAAAACAATATAAATCATGATTTGCAAGTATAAATTCATACTAAATTTCAAGATAAATAATTTCCAATTAAAAATGTGCTTATTTTCCTTTAGATCCCCCTTCCTCTCCCCTCCATTCCCACCGCCACACACACATACCAATCACTGTGTTGTAAATGAATAAAGGATAATTAATCAATTTCAAATCATTTTCTTAAATATACCATTTTGGTTACAAGCATTTACCTTTTTCTTTAAAAAAATTGTGCACACATAACCAAAACAGAAAATGGCCCAAATCTCGATTGTTTGAATGGAGGAACAAGAGTGCAAAACTGAAACAATATTGCCGTCATAAATGTGGACCAGATTAAAGGCAGATTTTATCAATGGAACCCTAACACTTGTGGTATGCTTTTTTTCAATCCAAGAGCCATACCTCCAGCATTAGAGGAGTGTTCTGGCTGTGATATTATGCACATAAACATTGTCCCCAAGTTTCATCAAGCTTGGAATATAAATGTTCAAGTTATCCAGCGAAAACTGCAAAAATCATCAATTTTTGACAATCCAAGGGACAAAAGTCTGACAATATAGGTAAGATGCGATCTGGCTGACTATCAAACTTGACCGAGATTTTGATGCCATAGATAAACATTTTGTCCAAGATTCATCAAGATTGGATTTAAGTTATTGAGCAGACACTAAACTGACTTGCCGTCCAACGCTCGCCGCATTTGTGATAAAACAACGTGTCCCATTTTTCAAACAGGCCTATAACGACCTGTTGTGAATTTAAGTAATTGAATGGAGGAATACCTTAATAAGAATTGGAAAGGGCCGTATATGCCAAAGGCCTACTTACTGTCATAATTTGTAAGGAGCTCCAGAAGTATGGTGATGGGGCCTTTCTGTATAATGATACCCTTGTTCCAAATCAAACGCACCCCACCCAAATCCATGCAGTTCCTGAAATGTATATGGGAGTGATTTTATGAGGATGGGATGGTAATGTGGTGGTGATGATGATGATGATGATGATGATGATGATGATGTGGTCGGGATTACGAAGATGATGATGGTGATGTGGTGGTGGTGATTATGAAGATGATGATGATGTCTTTGTGGTCGGGATGATGATGATGATGAGAATGGTGATGATTTTGGTGATGTGGTGGTGGTGATTATAAAGATGATGAGAATAATTAAACTGTGGTGGGGATGTTGATAATAAATATATGGAGGACATAGAGGATGTTGATGATGAGTGGTGGAGGTGATTGTGATGATGACGATATTGGTGATGATAATGTGGTGATTTTGATTATGAAGAATATGACTTTGTTTGTTTGGTGTTTGACATCATTTTTCAGCATATATAAGGCTGTGTATGACCTCCGAGGCAGACCGCCCACTTATTTCTGTGTACCACCAGTTCTGTACACTACCAGCCATCCGCAAGAATCGACAATTTCTCACTTACAAGTCAAGCTCTCAGTGGGATTTGAACTCGCAGTGGTGAGTGGCAAGAAGGTTTCAAACTCAGCATCTTTACTTTCTCGACTACAGAAGCGCTTGAAGAAGATGACATTTTTGAGGATAATTAAACCGTGGTGGTAACTGGTGATAATAACATGGTGATGGTGATTATGAAGAAGATGATGATGATGATAATGATGATGATGCTGATGATTAAAAAAATACTGAACATGAATATGATGGAAGTGATGATGGAAATATTTACCGGATGAGGTTGGCCATGAAGGAGTCTGGTACCCCAGGCATGAAGGTGTAGTATCGTTCTACTTGTATCTCATCCATGGGTACTGCCTCAGGCCAATACTCCTCCTAATGGTAGAAGGCACAAAATAGTCAGATACATATTTATTATATACCTACCAATAATATAAATACTAGGTATCTTTTTGACAGTTGGATAGAGAAACCTGTATCACTATCAGCTTTTTCTGATTCTATGTCACTATCCTACTAAAAATACCCGTGTATACACTTGTCTACTGGGATAAAAAAGTTTTTAAGGAATGTTATTTTTATGACGGGATCATTACCAGATTGAGTGTTCTGAAAGCTTGCATATTCTCTTGTTCTGAAAGCTTGCATATTCTCTTGTTCTGAAAGCTTGCATATTCTCTTGTTCTGAAAGCTTGCATATTCTCATATTCTCTTGTACTGAAAGCTTGCATTCGCTTGTGCATATGCCATATCTCCAGGATCACGCTCAAAGCTACAGTCTGCTGCAGACATATCTCCAGGATAACGCTCAAAGCTACAGTCTGCTGCAGACATATCTCCAGGATCACGCTCAAAGCTACAGTCTGCTGCAGACATATCTCCAGGATCACGCTCAAAGCTACAGTCTGCTGCAGACATATCTCCAGGATCACGCTCAAAGCTACAGTCTGCTGCAGACATATCTCCAGGATCACGCTCAAAGCTACAGTCTGCTGCAGACATATCTCCAGGATCACGCTCAAAGCTACAGTCTGCTGCAGACATATCTCCAGGATCACGCTCAAAGCTACAGCAGGATCACGCTCAAAGCTACAGTCTGCTGCAGACATATCTCCAGGATCAGGCTCAAAGCTACAGTCTGCTGCAGACATATCTCCAGGATCAGGCTCTAAGCTACAGTCTGCTGCAGACATATCTCCAGGATCAGGCTCAAAGCTACAGTCTGCTGCAGACATATCTCCAGGATCAGGCTCAAAGCTACAGTCTGCTGCAGACATATCTCCAGGATCACGCTCAAAGCTACAGTCTGCTGCAGACATATCTCCAGGATCAGGCTCAAAGCTACAGTCTGCTGCAGACATATCTCCAGGATCACGCTCAAAGCTACAGTCTGCTGCAGACATATCTCCAGGATCAGGCTCAAAGCTACAGTCTGCTGCAGACATATCTCCAGGATCAGGCTCAAAGCTACAGTCTGCTGCAGACATATCTCCAGGATCAGGCTCAAAGCTACAGTCTGCTGCAGACATATCTCCAGGATCAGGCTCAAAGCTACAGTCTGCTGCAGACATTGACATGTCCACTTGAAGTGTTTCAAGCTTCAGAACAATTAACTCTGGGCTATTTCATCAAAACATGCATGAAAAGAGCTCAGGAAGGCTCTTTTCAAATTGAACACCCACCCATAGATGCAAAATTGAATTTAAAGAACCAAATTTCCGAAAATAGGGTTCATCCAAAGATGTTTATCAAATTGCTTTTCTAGGGTCCCGGGTATGTTTTAACAGAATATTATAAAGTAATATTACAGTCACACTGGATGCTGCCTGAGATCAAGAGTGTTGTCATTAAATGCGAGATAAACCATATTTTAAAGGTGAAAACTCATTCTTTAACCAAGATTGACCTCTGTGTTATGATTGTTTGGTGACATATATTATCTAAACAATGTTTAGGGAATCGATAAACATCTCAAATTCCATTACTGTTGCATTTTATAAGATGCATAATTTGTGAAATATGTGCTGAGCTGGCCCTCAGATATTAAAAACGTTGCAATTTGGTAACTGTAAAAAACAAGAGGCCCTCTTGTGTACGCTCTACTGGCAAAAATGGCTCTTATAACATCAATGAAGCGAGTGACTGCAATTAACGTTTTTTTGAAAGTCTTGGGCAAAATACAGCATTTTTAACTAAATCAAGGGCCATAACTAAATAATCTGGTAAAGTCTGGTAAGATCAGATGAAAAATGAAGGCCCTATCGTATTAACGAGGCAAAATATAGCATTTTCAACTAAAATCAAGGGCCATAACTCCGTTGTTACTGGTCTGATCTGGCTGGTTTTCGAACTTGTCCGAGCTTTTATTGATATTAATAATCTGGTAAAGTTTGGTAAAGATCGGATTAAAAATGAAGGCCCTATCGTCTTAACGAGGCAAAATATAGCATTTTTAACTAAATCAAGGGCCATAACCCTGCTGTAACTTGTCCGGTCTGGCTGGTTTTTGAACTTTTCCGAGCTTTTATCGACATTAGCAATCTGGTAAAGTTTAGTAAAGATCGGATGAAAAATGAAGGCCCTAGCGTCTTAACGAGGCAAAATATAGCATTTTTAACTAAATCAAGGGCCATAACTCTGCTCTTACTGGTCCGATATGGCTGGTTTTCGAACTTGTCTGAGCTTTCATTGATATTAACAATCTATTAAAGTTTGGTAAAGATAAAACGAAAAATGAAGGCCCTATCATCTTACCGAGACAAAAGTTAACGACGGACGGACAACAGAAGACGGATGGACGACGAACAACTCCCCATCCCATAAGCTCTGCTAAAAAAACACTCTCAAAGTATCAGATGAAAACCTCACCACGTCAAACTCTGGAAAGTAAGGGAGATCCTTGTACAGAACATAGGCGAACATGCTGTCTATCTGTGTTGTCCATTGGTCTCCAGGAAGCTTTATCAACAAACCGTAGCTCTCCAGGAGCTCCACCAACAGAGACAGCTGAAAATAGATCAACAGTTGAACAGCTACTTTGTACAACTACCAACACCGAATGACGAAGAGTAAAGGCTATGGTAGGTAGGTCGCTGTTCGACAATATATGACATTCTGTACCCCCACCTCAAACTTTATCTCTCTTTCAACCAGTCCGGACAAACTTATAAACTATGGTCTTTACAGACAAGTTGTCCTTCTAAAGATGTTTATCATTTCTACATTGAACTCGAATATAAATGGAGTATTGTCCAAAGCGACTTGTAGCAACTCCTGGTAGTCCTAACTTCTAAAGACACTTTCCCTTAGCCTCGACCATCGGATGGGGACATAAACCAGGCAGTCCCGTGTATCGGTCTATTCTCCGAGCATGTTAAAGAACCATAGGAATCTATTTGATAATAAGAGTAGGGCACGATTCCTGGATTCCTATGTATCCTTCCACTCTCTCTGGGGTGGCTCTACATAACCTATTCTGTGTTGATGAGCCGTTAAACGACATTCAATTCAATTCAGTTTTACTGTGTTTTAGATTAAGCTCCAAACTGCAAGTATGGATTCAGGATTTTCATGTAAGTAATTCATTTTACTAAAATTGAAAGTTTGGACTAAACTGGAAAATGGACCACTTTTGGTCCAAAATTTACCTTGTCCTTTACCAAATACAGGAATGGAAAGACATGTTATACAGACCTTTGAAATAATAGAGCTGATTGCTCACATCAAACGTTCCCTATCTTAACACAATAATTTATTTTCATCAAAAACAAGTCAAAACAAAACAACTGACCGTGTGTTTATCGGGACAGATCCCTTCCAGGTCCTTCATCGTCCAACACGGAGACGAGGAGCCCAGAAATCGCCACGTGGCTCTCGACGGAGCTTTTGTACACAACAGTTTCTCATACACGCTCTCGAGAAAGGTGAAATCTGTCAGGGCTGGCCTCTCGTCCAGGTCTGGGTAGTACAACACCTTGCCCTTTGAAGAAATCCCAGAAAATTGTATAAAGAGAAGTGAATTGTATTTTATTTTCATGATCAATCTACTGCTGAACACACATTCAGAAAATTAAAAGGAAAACCCCCCAAAAAAATATCCCAGTAATTTAATTTAAAAAAAAAAGGTAAACTTTTGAATAAAGTAGCAATAAAAACATTGATATACATTTATAAAAAAAAAAAAAAAAATTATTTTTAATGTTGGAAATTATGCAAGCTGCCTTTAACAATTGTTTGATACATAATTTTAACTATTAAATCAAAACATTAAGTAAGATACTCTGTAGTTCAAGGTCACAGTTCAGTGGTGTTTGAAGATTAACAATTTGAGCTTATTACGGCAAAGAGATTCTTACAAAAGATGATTTCTGAATATAAAGGAAGATAAAAAATAACACTCAAAACTTTTAATAACTGCTTGCTCAGAGTCCTCAAAATGCTTCTAAGTCGAACGAAATTCGAAAAACAAAGAGGAAATATATAAAAGCCCTGAATGGTTGTTAACAGTAATAACACTTACCATTGTGCTCATGAAGCTACAGATTTTCCCGAGGTAAGGAAATGTGTTTCCATAGTTTGTAAAGTTTGTCATCACGTTGTTTTTTGGCACAACCTCATCGTTCAATTTCTTCAGACTTGAGAGCGGGAACTGGCACTTCTCGACCTCCAAGACGGCATCTTTTAGCTCCGACTGATAGGCAATGAAATGCCATGGAAAATGGTGGTGCAAGCTCTTTACTGCACTGCTCATCAGTTTTTGAAGAGGTTTAATCACATCTGATTTCACGTGCTGCACATAATGTGAGAATAAGTGCATGGATGTATTAACTTGTCATGAATATATTAACTTGTCATGAATATATTAACTGTCATGAATATATTAACTTGTCATGAATATATTAACTTATCATGACTAGATTAATGTGCCATGTAATTATTAACTAGTCATGAATATATTAACTTGTCATGAATATATTAACTTGTTATGAATATATTAACTTATCATGAATAGATTAACTTGCCTATATATATAATAACTAGATATGAATATATTAACTTGGCATGGATTTATTAACTTGTCATGGATCTATTAACCTGTCATGGATATATTAACTTGTCATGGATATATTAACTTGTCAAGTATATATTAACTTGTCATTGATATATTAACTTGTCATGTATATATTAACTTGTCATGGATATTTTAACCTGCCTATTAATAAACTTGTCATGGATATATTAACTTGTCATGGATCTATTAAATTGTCATGGATAGCTTAACCTGTCATGGATATATTAACTTTTCATATATATAACTTGTCCTGGATATATTAACTTGTCATGAATATATTAACTTTTCATATACAACTAACTTATCATGGATATATTAACTTGTCATCGATATATTAACCTGTCATGGATATCTTAACTTGTCATGGATATATTAACTTGTCATGGATATCTTAACCTGGCATGGGTATATTAACTTTTCATATATATATTAACTAGTCATGGATATATTAACTTGTCATGAATATATTAAATTGTCATGAATATACTGTTATGTCATATACATATTAACTTATCATTAATATATTAACCTGTCATGGATATCTTAAATTATCATGGATATATTAACTTGTCATGGATATATTAACTTGTCATGGATATATTAACCTGTCATGGATATATTAACTTGTCATGGATATATTGACTTGTCATGGATCTATTAAATTGCCATGGATATATTAACCTGTCATGGATATATTAACCTGTCATAGGTATATTAACTTGTCATGGATAACCTGTCATGGATATCTTAACTTGTCATTGATATATTAACTTGTCATGGATATATTAACTTGTCATGTACATATTAATTGTCATGGATATAATAACCTGTCATGGATATCTCAATCTGTCATAAATATCTTAATTTGTCTATTAACTTGTCATGGATACATTAACTTGTCATGGATATATTAACTGTGTCTGTGGTAAATCAGAGAAGCTAGTCTCCAGTCTGAATCTAAAATTGGTTTATCTTAAATATATTCCTAGTCAGTCAACAGTCAGAAATACATGTTTTTAAAATGATGACTATGACAATGTCTACATGATTCAGTCTGTGTTTTACCATCATGTCCCATAAATCCATGAAATTTGCAGTTAAAATTGATTTCAATTGTCTGGTTTTCGTTGAACATGTAAGTTTTATTGAATCACTAAATCCATGATAATTGATAACCCACAAAATCAAATTATTTACGTCTACAAAATAATCATAATAAACTTTCAGTCTGAAAAATAAATGAAAACGTAAGACATCAGACTTGATAATTACCAAAGCTATAGACATCAACAGATTTGTTCCTGGTCGTAACAAGCTGCCTGTGTTGGATATTTGCTGGCCAGCAGTGATCAATGTCTGTCCTGATGCCATTGACTCTTGGTTGTAAAATCCCGAGTATGACTGGCGGCTCCTAAACAAAAGAAAGTAAAACTGTATGCCCACCTTTACATAGGTCTCATTTTTACACAGGTCCCACTGTACACAGTCCCATTGTACACAGGCCTCATTGTACACAGGCCCCATTGTACACAGGTCCCATTGTACACAGTCCCATTGTACATAGGTCCCATTGTACACAGGTCCCATTGTACACAGGCCCCATTGTACACAGGCCCCATTGTACACAGGTCCCATTGTACACAGGTCTCATTGTACACAGTCCCATTGTACACAGGTCCCATTGTAAACAGGTCCCAGTGTACACAGGTCACATTGTAGACAGGTCCCATTGTACACAGGTCCCATTGTACACAGGTCCCATTATAGACAGGTCCCATTGTACACAGGTCACACTGTACACAGGCCCCACTGTACACAGGTCCCATTGTACACAGGTCCCATTGTACACAGGTCCCAATGTACATAGTCCCATTGTACACAGGTCCCATTGTAGACAGGTCCCATTGTACACAGGCCCCAATGTACACAGGTCCCATTGTACACAGGTCCCACTGTACACAGGACCCATTGTACACAGGTCCCATTGTACACAGGTCCCATTGTACAAAGGTCCCATTGTACACAGGCCCCATTGTACACAGGTCCCATTGTACACCGGTCCCATTGTGCACAGGCCCCATTGTACACAGGTCACATTGTACACAGGTCCCATTGTACACAGGTCCCAATGTACACAGGTCCCATTGTACACAGGCCCCATTATAAACAGGCCCCAATGTACACAGGTCACATTGTACACAGGTCCCATTGTACACAGGTCCCATTGTACATAGGCCCCAATGTACACAGGTCCCATTGTAAACAGGTGCCAGTGTACACAGGTCACATTGTACACATGCCCCATTGTACACAGGCCCCATTATAAACAGGTCCCATTGTACACAGGTCACATTGTACACAGGTCCCATTATAAACAGGCCCCAAAGTACACAGGTCCCACTTTTACACAGGTCACATTGTACACAGGTCCCATTGTACACTGGTCCCATTGTACACAGGTCACTATGTGCGTAGGCCCCAATGTAAACATGTCCCATTGTACACAGGCCCCATTGTACACAGGCCCCATTATAAACAGGCCCCAATGTACACAGGTCCCACTGTACACAGGTCACATGGTACACAGGTCTCATTGTACTCAGGACCCATTGTACATAGTCCCATTGTACACAGGTTCCATTGTACACAGGTCTCATTATAAACAGGCCCCATTGTACACAGGTCCCACTTTGACACAGGTCACATTGTACACAGGTCCCACTGTGCACAGGTCAAATTGTACACAGGCCCCATTGTACACAGGTCCCATTGTACACAGTCCCCACTGTACACAGGTCCCATTGTAGACAGGTCCCATTGTACACAGGTCCCATTGTACATATGTCCCATTGTACACAGGTCCTATTGTACACAGGTCCCAATGTACACTGGTCCCATTGTACACAGGTCCCATTGTACACAGGTCCCATTGTACACAGGCCCCATTGTACACAGGTCACATTGTACACAGGTCCCATTGTACACAGGCCCCATTGTACACAGTTCACATTGTACACAGGTCCCATTGTACACAGGCCCCATTGTACACAGGTCACATTGTACACAGGCCCCAATGTACACAGGTCCCATTGTATACAGGCCCCATTGTACACAGGTCACATTGTACACAGGTCACATTGTACACAGGTCCCAATGTACACAGGTCCCATTGTACACAGGTCCCATTGTACACAGGTCCCATTGTACACAGGTTGCATTGTACACAGGCCCCATTGTACACAGGCCCCATTATAAACAGGCCCCAATGTACACAGGTCCCACTGTACACAGGTCCCATTGTACACAGGTCCCATTGTACACTGATCCCATTGTTTATAGTCCCATTGTACACAGGTCCCATTGTACACAGGTCCCATTATAAACAGGCCCCAATGTACACAGGTCCCACTGTACACAGGTCACATTGTACACAGGTCACATTGTACACAGGTCACATTGTACACAGAACACATTGTCGCAGGCCCCATTGTACACAGGTCCCATTGTACATAGTCCCATTGTACACAGGTCCCATTATAAACAGGCCCAATGTACACAGGTCCTACTGTACACAGGTCACATTGTACACAGGTCCCATTGTACACAGAACACATTGTCGCAGGCCCCATTGTACACAGGTCCCATTGTACATAGTCCCATTGTACACAGGTCCCATTATAAACAGGCCCAATGTACACAGGTCCTACTGTACACAGGTCACATTGTACACAGGTCCCATTGTACACAGGTCCCATTGTACACAGGCCCAATTGTACACAGGTCACATTGTACACAGGCCCCATTGTACACAGGCCCCATTGTACACAGGTCATATTGTGCACAGGTCACATTATACACAGGCCCCATTGTACATAGGTCACATTGTAGACAGTCCCATTGTACACAGGCCCCATTGTACACAGACCCCATTGTACACAGGCCCCATTGTACACAGGTCACATTGTACACAGGTCCTATTGTACACAGGTCCCATTGTACATAGTCCCATTGAACACAGGTTCCATTGTACACAGGTCCCATTATAAACAGGCCCCAATGTGCACAGGTCCCACTGTACACAGGTCCCACTGTACACAGGTCCCATTGTACACAGGTCCCATTGTACACAGGCCCCATTGTAAACAGGTCACATTGTACACAGGCCCCATTGTACACAGGCCCCATTGAACACAGGTCACATTGTAGACAGTCCCATTGTACACAGGCCCCATTGTACACAGACCCCATTGTACACAGGCCCCATTGTTCACAGGTCACATTGTAGACAGTCCCATTGTACACAGGCCCCATTGTACACAGGTCACATTGTAGACAGTCCCATTGTACAAAGGCACCATTGTACACAGGTCACATTGTAGACAGTCCCATTGTACACAGGCCCCATTGTACACAGTCCCATTGTACACAGGCCCCATTGTACAAAGGTCCCATTGTACACAGTCCCATTGTACACAGGCCCCATTGTACACAGGCCCCACTGTACACAGGTCCCATTGTACACAGGTCACACTGTACACAGGTCCCATTGTACACAGGTCACACTGTACACAGGTCCCATTGTACACAGGTCACATTGTACACAGGTCACACTGTACACAGGTCCCATTGTACACAGGTCACACTGTACACAGGTCCCATTGTACACAGGCCCCACTGTACACAGGTCCCACTGTACACAGTCCCATTGTACACAGGCCCCACTGTACACAGGTCCCATTGTACACAGGTCCCATTGTACACAGGTCACACTGTACACAGGTCCCACTGTACACAGGTCCCATTGTACACAGGTCACACTGTACACAGGTCACACTGTACACAGGTCCCATTGTACACAGGTCACACTGTACACAGGCCCCACTGTACACAGGTCCCATTGTACACAGGTCACACTGTACACAGGTCACACTGTACACAGGTCCCATTGTACACAGGTCACACTGTACACAGGTCCCATTGTACACAGGTCACACTGTACACAGGTCACACTGTACACAGGTCCCATTGTACACAGGTCACACTGTACACAGGTCCCATTGTACACAGGTCCCATTTTTACACAGGTCCTACTTTTACACCTATCACATTTTTACTCAAGTCCTTTTCAAGGTTCTTGGTGGAATAATTAATTAAATTAGTCTCTATAACTGGTTTCAATCTATGATTGTTTATCAATTGACATGTCGCCAGTACTTAGATATCTCCGCCCTATTGTTGATGTCGGAGTAAATTGACAATAGGTTCTATTATAACATAGTTGAACATGCTTTATTATACACATGCTATTGTTTGTCACATGTATCGTTTTGGTTTGATTGGTTGAAATGGCTAAATGATTGACAACTGGCGACATGTTAATTGCCTGCATACCTTTTTTAAACTGAATTGAACTGAACTGGGTTTTAAGGCGCACCAACACATGAATAAACTGAAAATTCCTTCTTGTTTTATCTTCATCTTTCTAGACAAATTCATGATGTTCAGATACTGAGTGTGAAAACGGTCTCTTTCAGTAAGAAAGAGGGAAGAGACACAGAAAAAGGGGAGTTATATAAAGAGAGAGGAGATGTAGAAAGAGAGAGGAGACAGAGAGAGAGGAGACACAGAAAGTGGGAGAGGAGACACAGAGAGACAGAGGAGACACAGAAAGAGAGAGGAGACACAGAAAGAGAGAGGAGACACAAAAAGAGAGAGTGAGAGGAGACACAGAGAGAGGAGACACAGCAAGTGGGAGAGGAGACACAGAGAGGAGACACAGAAAGAGAGAGGAGACACAGAGAAAGGAAACAAAGAAAGTGGGAGAGGAGACACAGAGAGAAAGAGGAGGCACAGAAAGAGAGGAGACACAGAGAGAGGGACATGCAGAGGAGACACATAAAGGAGAGGAGACACAGAAAGAAAAAGAGAGAAAGAGAGAGGAGACACAAAATGAGAGAGGAGACAGAGAAAGAGAGAGGAGACAGAGAGAGAGGATACACAGAAAGAGAAAGAGAGAGGAGACACAGAAAGAGAGAGGAAACACAGAAAGAGAGAGGATACACAGAGAAAGGAGACACAGAAAGTGGGAGAGGATACAGAGAGAAAGAGGAGACAAAGAAAGAGAGGAGACACTTAAAGAGAGAGGGACATTCAGAGAGGAGATACATAAAGGAGAGGAGACACAGAAAGAAAAAGAGAGAGAAAGAATAGAGGAGACACAGCAAGAGAGAGGAGATACAGAAAGAGAGAGGAGACACAAAATGAGACAGAATGAGAGAGGAGACACACTCATGAAGATAAAGTAACCTATCTTACATGGTTGACATGTCCACATCTTTATCTAACTTATCAATCTTTTTCTTGAACTGCTGAACGATTAGGTTTTTGTATCGATCAGCCACACCATCTAGGCGGGGCTCCTCTGACAGGCCCATCAGTACAAAACAGCAGTCGTGGCACTGTGTAAGTATATAACCCAGTTACATAACAATGATATCTGAGAAGAAAAATGTATTACACCTGGCGCCTAGCTCACCAACAATTCCTTAAAAAAGCTTAAAAAAGCTAAGTCGCTATTAAAGTTAATCTTAGCAGGAAAAATCCAATTACATTTTTTTAATTTTTATGGGTGAAATAGTGGGATTTCTCAGTGAAAGAATGTTCATAATCGTTAAATATTAATAACTAACTCCGAACACAAGCATAACTGTGACGCTGAGTCATAACATGAAGTTCTGCTGACGGCGACATCCTCCGTCAATAATGTTCAACAAAGCAAATAATTTTAGTTAAAAGCATATGATGTATTTAAAAATATAATAAATAGACTATTTAACTGCTAGGTTCGATTTTAGAGAAATCCTTCACTGGATGGTATTCGAGTTTTGTTTTTTCACTCACTCGGCATTTGCTTCATCCTGAAAAGAACGACAACCATCTTGTGAAGGATCTCTCTATAATCGATTCCAGCAGTTAAGGTCTCACTATGCACTTAGCTCCCTTGCATGTGACTGTAGGATGATTCTTACACCATAAAAAGTAGGGGTGTGTTCTTCGGTTTGAGATATTTTAATAATTGCCCATGGATATTTTCTTTTCTTGTTGCAGGTGAGAAAACAATAGTGTGCGATTGGATGAACAGCGATTAGACGACACTGACAGCAAAATGTGACACATTTGTGGGTGCTCAAAATGCGTATGAATTTAGGTGCAAACTGTTTAGTGAAAGCCGAAAAGAGTACCTTGACTGCCACCACTCACATTAAAAAAAAAAAAAACTGGGCTATGTACCAGATTTTGTGGATTTTTATGAGCAGCAGTAACTGTATTTTCCCAAAAAAATACTTTTAGACTGTAAATGCTTGATTAAAAAATGGAAAATTGGACTTTACTGCCTATGGCCAACACAGTAAAATCGAAGTGTGTTGTGAGACCTTAACAGAAACAATCAGCCAGACGCTTTCAGTACAGCTTTCATTGACACAGATCAATATTTCTGAGTTTGATGTTTTCAACTGTGTGAAAAAGTTGAATTGAACATTTTATGATGAATTGCAATGAACTTTAGTTGGATCTGGCCATAAATTAGTGATTTTGCACATGAAAATGGACCATCCTTTGATCAACATGGATTATTTTGTGTATGCTGTTTGTAGTGAACTCCCAAACCACTTCCGTAATGTCGATATGGATTCCAGGCGATGAAACATCTTGATGAAACGCAATATAAATGTTGTCAGTGCATATTTCAGTGCATACACATGTACATGCAGTATCAACTATTCCGCGAAAGATGGATATTCGATTGTATTTGCCAAAAAAAGTTTGTGCTTGCGAGTCGATAAATTGTTTCTGGAAGTTTAGTTCTCGTTTCTGTTGGGTTCAAATGGATACAATATACCGACACTATGCCAGGGACATGTTCACGGAAAGCAGCTTCATATGACATCTAACAGGTATGTGTTTGTATAGAAAATTATTTATTTCAGCTATTGACAATATTAGAAAAATACCCCACCCACTTATGCAGTGCAACAAATTTCAAAACCGCTGTTCGGTGTGTCTTATTTGTCGAGAATGTTCATCAAATATGTTTATTGACTTAGTCGCTCTTCCTTGTTTGCTTTGAAGTTGCGTGACAACCTTTTTCGAACCGCTGTGTCTTTTGGGAAGATTTGTCGTTTGCAGTTGCACATTTGTCGAGACATAAAATTGTTTCATGCTTGGTGTTAGCTGAATGAGGCGTTCCAGCTTTTAGCGTATTCATCTCATTTCTTGTATTCCATTTGTACGCAGGCAATTTGTTCTCTCTTGATATTTTTTCATGCACATTTCATACAAATTTCGCGTCATGTCAAATAAAAAACATCTAATATATTGTGTGTCTGTTTATATATAGGAAAAAAAAATCCAGACAAAACTTTAATGTACTGTTACATTCTTCATCGTCTCTTTTTACGTAAATTAAAAAATGGCGTTAAAAGTGTTTTCGGTTCTGAATTCTGATTATAAATGTTATTTTGCACTAAGAAATAAAGCTGTGCTAATATATGTTTGAATAAAAAAAATGTACGAGAATTACATCATTGAAATTCAAGTGAATTTCGCGTCATAATAAAACATTAAATTCTGGTTCTATCATTATTCACGGTAAAGATTGCCTGTGTCGCCTAGATTTTTTTTTCGCAGATCTGTACTGAATTTATTTTTGGCATGTTACGTGTTGTGCTGCATTACATATAGTAATATGCTGCTATCTTTTTCGCTCTGATCCGAATGGTCTGCATTCAATTTTCACTGCTTTGAGTAGGTGTACAGTGTCGTCTGGAGAAACACTGAAGTTGGTCGCAAGCAGTTGATCACTGATTTTCATTGACTGACTGACTGACTGACTGACTGACTGACTGACTGACTGACTGACTGACTGACTGACTGACTGACTGACTGTGACTGACTGTGACTGACTCTGTGACTGACTCTGACTGACTGACTGACTGACTGACTGACTGACTGAC
Organism: Cyrtodaria siliqua; assembly: GCA_037043455.1. Classification (NCBI taxonomy): domain Eukaryota; kingdom Metazoa; phylum Mollusca; class Bivalvia; order Adapedonta; family Hiatellidae; genus Cyrtodaria; species Cyrtodaria siliqua. The sequence continues at coordinate 85,968 of JAWPHD010000565.1, read as the reverse complement.
TGACTGTTATTTGAGATGAATTTAACAACTATGTATGAAGTGCATGCAATGCGGTTCAATGCGATTAATTAACAGTTTCGATATAACATGGAATTGACAGACATTTGTATGAAATATACCGATTGTTATAAGTTCATAGATTTTTAAGATAAGCGCTGTTCATGTACATTTGGTAGCGTTATCTGTATTGTGATAATTTCTTGAAAACTAATCTGCATGCCGGTGGTTTTCGGTTGTTTTTCTGCTTTTAGCAAGTTGTGGTGTCATTTAGTGTTTCCTAGTTAACTCCCCTGCTGGTTTTATGTATTTGTTCCCCTTTTAAATCACTGTTGGGTATATTTTCTGATTTTTTCCCTACATTTTGTTTTATAAAATGACTAGGTTTTCAAATAGTAATACTTAGTAACATTATTATCAATATTGTAATCATGTGCTAAGTAAAAGCCATTTCATCTTTTTATACAGGAAGCTGGTAGAAGATGCCAATTTGAGAGTAGAAGGGAGGGCTTGTTTTATTGGAGCCATGCCTGTGATGACATCAACTTGAATGGCCTTTAATGACATTGTAGGACAGGTAATATAATAAACTATTTTTGACTAGAAAATAAGTCTAACCACTACTTCTGTTTCAGAAAGCATCATTTAATAAAAAAAAAAAAAAAAAAAAAAAAAATCATATATAGGTTAACAATTAATAAATTAAGAAACACTGCCTGAAAGACAAACATCACACTTTTTGCCCCCCTTGAAGGTCTCACTATGCACTTAGCTCCCTTGCATGTGACTGTAGGATGATTCTTACACCATAAAAAGTAGGGGTGTGTTCTTCGGTTTGAGATATTTTAATAATTGCCCATGGATATTTTCTTTTCTTGTTGCAGGTGAGAAAACAATAGTGTGAGATTGGATGAACAGCGATTAGACGACACTGACAGCAAAATGTGACACATTTGTGGGTGCTCAAAATGCGTATGAATTTAGGTGCAAACTGTTTAGTGAAAGCCGAAAAGAGTACCTTGACTGCCACCACTCACATTAAAAAAAACAAAAACTGGGCTATGTACCAGATTTTGTGGATTTTTATGAGCAGCAGTAACTGTATTTAACTGTAACACATTAAAAAACAAGAGGCCCAAGAGGGCCTGTGGACGCTCTACTGGCTAACATGGCTCTTATAACATCAATGAAGCGAGTGACTGCCATTTACGTCTTTTTGGAAGTTTCGGGCAAAAAACAGCTTTTGAACTAAATCAAGGGCCATAACTAAAGAATCTGATAAAGTTTGGTAAAGATCAGATGAAAACGAAGGCCCTACCGTATTAACGAGGCAAAATATAGCATTTTTAACTCAATCAAGAGCCATAAATCCTCTGTTACTGGTCCAACTGGTCCAACATAGAGCTAAAAAAAAAATATTAATTAAAAACGAAAAAAATTAAAAATAAAAAAAAATTAAAAATTAAAAAAAAAAAAATTAAAAAAAAAAATTAAAATTAAAAAATTTAAAAAAAAATAAATAAAAAAATAAATATATTAATTTAAAAAAATAATTAAAAAAATAAAAGTTTGGATAATTCGGATGAAAAATGAAGGCCCTCTCGTCTTAACGAGGCAAAATATAGTGTTTTGAACTAAATCAAGGGCCATAACTAAGCATTTACTGGTCCGATATGTTTGGTTTACGAACTTGTCCGAGCTTTCATTGATATTAACAATGTGTTAAAGTTTGGTAAAGATAGGTTGAAAAATGAAGGCCCTATCGTCTTAATGAGGCAAACTATAGCATTTTTAACTAAATCAAGGGCCATAACTCCGCTGTTATTGGTCCGCTATGGCTAGTTTTCGAACTTGCACGAGCTTTCATTGATATTAACAATCTGATAAAGTTTGGTAAAGATCAGATGAACAATGAAGCCCCTATCATCTTAACGAGGCAAAATATAGCATTTTTAACTAAATCAAGGGCGACAGCTCCGCTGTTACTGGTCCGATATGGTTGGTTTTCGAACTTGTTCGAGCTTTCAATGACATTAACAATCTGATAAAGTTTGATAAAGATCGGATGAACAATGAAGCCCCTATCGTCTTAACGAGGCAAAATATAGCATTTTTAACTAAATCAAGGGCCATAACTCCGCTCTTACTAATCCGATATGGCTGGTTTTCGAACTTGTCCGAGCTTTCATTGATATTAACAATCTGATGAAGTCTGGTAAAGATTGGATGAACAATGAAGCCCCTAGCGTCTTAACGAGGCAAAATATAGCATTTTTAACTAAATCAAGGGCCATAACTCCGCTGTTACTAGTCCGATATGGCTGGTTTTCGAACCTGTCCGAGCTTTCATTGATATTAACAATGTGGTAAAGTTTGGTAAAGATATGATGAAAAACGAAGGCCCTACCAATTTAACGAGGCAAAATATAGCAATATAGCATTTTCAACTAAATCAAGGACCATAACTCTGGTGTTACTGGTCCGATCTGGCTGGTTTTCGAACTTGTCCGAGCTTTCATTGATATTAACAATGTGGTAAAGTTTGGTAAAGATAGGTTGAAAAATGAAGGCCCTATCGTCTTAACGAGGCAAATATAGCAATATAGCATTTTTAACTAAATCAAGAGCCATAACTCCGCTGTTACTTGGCCGATCTGGCTGGTTTTCGAACTCATCCGAGCTTTCATTGATATTAACAACCTGTTAAAGTTTGGTAAAGATTTGATGAAAAATGAAGGCCCTATCGTCTTAACGAGGCAAATAAAGCAATATAGCATTTTTTAACTAAATCAAGGGCCATAACTCTGCTGTTACTTGGCCGGTCTGGCTGGTTTTCGAACTCATCCGAGCTTTCATTGATATTAACAACCTGTTAAAGTTTGGTAAAGATTGGATGAAAAATGAAGGCCCTATCGTCTTAACGAGACAAAAGTTAACAACGGACGGACGACGGACGACGGACGGACGACGGACGGACGGACGACGGACAACTCGGCATCCCATAAGCTCTGCTGGCCTTCGGCCAGTAGAGCTAAAAAACCAAACTGGGCTATGTACCAGATTTTGTGGATTTTTATGAGCAGCAGTAACTGTATTTTCCCAAAAAAATACTTTTAGACTGTAAATGCTTGATTCAAAATGGAAAATTGGACTTTACTGCCTATGGCCAACACAGTAAAATCGAAGTGTGTTGTGAGACCTTAAATAATCTCTATGTAACTGATATACTTTAGAATGCATAATTCAGATGCAATTTGCTTCTTAATTAGAGCTTTTAGTGGATTATTCAGTAATAATTCACTCCATAAGACTCGTGGTGAAGTAAACTTTCTCGCTATGCTAATTCAAGGAATATGGCAGCATTTAAACTCATGTTAATTATTACCAAATAAGGCCAAATAAAATTATATGTGTGGTTCTGGTTTTCCAACCAACCCCGTTTATAAGGACCGTCCCCAAACATTCTATGTAAAAAAAAAATATATATATATATATACATGTAAAAATTTCTCTTTCTTTTTTATATAGATAAAATTATGTATTCTAACCGTTCTGTACCTGATATCAACAAATATGTAGTTAAAGTTAGTTTATTAGGTTTTAAAAGTATCGAGTGAACAAAAAAAGACAAAGACTAGAAGGGTGTTCCACGGAACACCTGTATCGCCTGCTGTGTGTTTTTTTCAAAGTGTTATGGTTTATTAAAATACTCAATGTTGACTGGTCATTGGGGTGGTCTGAAAAAAGCTATATTAACCTCTGAAGTCATGTACGTCAACCGTTAAGATGTCATTTTAAACGCCAAAAAACACATTAACCGTTGAGACGTCATTTTAAATGTCAGATGCAAAACAACAACGCAATGAAATGTGTTATTTTAAGCGACACTACGTTCCAACAACACATTTAAATAGGATGAAGCTGTATATTCTTCTCGTTTGATGTTGAGAGATAGGCATAAAATGATAATTGTGAGAATTTGTTTGTATTGTGTGCAATCTCTCGACAAAATATGTTTCATGATACATAAAACTCCATGTTAGATAAGAAATAAAATATTTCCAGCGGGTTTATATTGTGCGAGATCAAAACATAGTGTTTCGGACTTGAAACACATTGAAACAGCGGGACTGCGGCCCTTGGTATCTATGGACTTCAAGTCCCGCCCACCAGGTACTGATCTCGGACAATATTAACCTGCTGGAAATATTTAATTTCTTAATTCAAGTTATGGCCAGTTGTTAGCTTGGTTAGGTTGCAGGTTAAAATTTTATGAAAAGGGGTAGAACTCTGCTGAAGTTATTGGTTATGGGTAACAATATTCTGTGCGGTAAGATGAGTATGTGTTTCATGAACATAGATCAACTACTTCCTAAGTTATGGCCAGTTATGAGCTTGGTTAGGTTGCAGGTTGAAGTTTTATGAAAGGGGTAAAACTCTGCCAAAATGAGTCAGAGTTCTTGGACATGTGTAACTCCTTTTTTTGCGTGTAAGATGAAGATGTGTGTGAAGTTTCATGAACATAGGTCACTTTTCTGAAGTGAAGGCATGACGGTAGCGCAACTCCTTAAAGGGCCGGAGAAAGCCCCGATTTAACTATAAAGTTAGAAGACAACGGGTGCAATTTTTCATGAATTATTGAGCAGATTTTTAATGAGTTAGGTTAGCCTGCTGGTTTAAGTTTTATTAAATGTGACATAACTCTGCCAAAATGAAATTCAGAGTTATTGGACATGTCAATGGCATTTGAAAAAAGTTCAAGTTTTATGAAAAGGGACATAACTCTGCTGAAACGAAAGTCAGAGTTACTGGACATTCCTTGAGGTAAGATACAGATGTGTGTGAAGTTTCATGAACATAGGTTAAATACTTTTCGGACACTCTCACTGTCTGCCATGCTATGCAGATGACACAAAATATCTTCATTTTTTTATTCACTATAAATATGCTATCATGTTGTTTATCATTTACCTATACCTCCCTATAATTATTTCTGCAGTGACTGACTAACCATTGTAAACAATTATCATAAACATACCCACCATAATTTATGAACCTACCTTTGTAAATATCGCAACCATGTTTTTCACTATGGTGTCGGCATAGTCCTGGTCTGGACCGTCTTCTGCCAACAAATATGGCAGGACTATGACACACCCTTCACTGACTAGTAGCTCACCGAATCCCTGGAGAAATACAATGAAATATAAAAACTGGGTCTGGACCAAAAATACACCAGGACTATGATGCATCCTACACTGACAAGTAGCTCACCGAATCCCTGGAGAAATACAATGAAATATAAAAACTGGGTCTGGACCAACAAATACACCAGGACTATGATGCATCCTACACTGACTAGTAGCTCACCGAATCCCTGGAGAAATACAATGAAATATAAAAACTGGGTCTGGACCAAAAATACACCAGGACTATGATGCATCCTACACTGACAAGTAGCTCACCGAATCCCTGGAGAAATACAATGAAATATAAAAACTGGGTCTGGACCAAAAATACACCAGGACTATGATGCATCCTACACTGACAAGTAGCTCACCGAATCCCTGGAGAAATACAATGAAATATAAAAACTGGGTCTGGACCAAAAATACACCAGGACTATGATGCATCCTACACTGACAAGTAGCTCACCGAATCCCTGGAGAAATACAATGAAATATAAAAACTGGGTCTGGACCAACAAATACACCAGGACTATGATGCATCCTACACTGACTAGTAGCTCACCGAATCCCTGGAGAAATACAATGAAATATAAAAACTGGGTCTGGACCAACAAATACACCAGGACTATGATGCATCCTACACTGACTAGTAGCTCACCGAATCCCTGGAGAAATACAATGAAATATAAAAACTGGGTCTGGACCAAAAATACACCAGGACTATGATGCATCCTACACTGACAAGTAGCTCACCGAATCCCTGGAGAAATACAATGAAATATAAAAACTGGGTCTGGACCAAAAATACACCAGGACTATGATGCATCCTACACTGACAAGTAGCTCACCGAATCCCTGGAGAAATACAATGAAATATAAAAACTGGGTCTGGACCAACAAATACACCAGGACTATGATGCATCCTACACTGACTAGTAGCTCACCGAATCCCTGGAGAAATACAATGAAATATAAAAACTGGGTCTGGACCAACAAATACACCAGGACTATGATGCATCCTACACTGACAAGTAGCTCACCGAATCCCTGGAGAAATACAATGAAATATAAAAACTGGGTCTGGACCAACAAATACACCAGGACTATGATGCATCCTACACTGACTAGTAGCTCACCGAATCCCTGGAGAAATACAATGAAATATAAACACTGGGTCTGGACCAACAAATACACCAGGACTATGATGCATCCTACACTGACTAGTAGCTCACCGAATCCCTGGAGAAATACAATGAAATATAAAAACTGGGTCTGGACCAACAAATACACCAGGACTATGATGCATCCTACACTGACAAGTAGCTCACCGAATCCCTGGAGAAATACAATGAAATATAAAAACTGGGTCTGGACCAACAAATACACCAGGACTATGATGCATCCTACACTGACAAGTAGCTCACCGAATCCCTGGAGAAATACAATGAAATATAAAAACTGGGTCTGGACCAACAAATACACCAGGACTATGATGCATCCTACACTGACTAGTAGCTCACCGAATCCCTGGAGAAATACAATGAAATATAAAAACTGGGTCTGGACCAACAAATACACCAGGACTATGATGCATCCTACACTGACTAGTAGCTCACCGAATCTCTGGTGAAATACAATAAAATATAAACACTGGGTCTGGACCAACAAATACACCAGGACTATGATGCATCCTACACTGACTAGTAGCTCACCGAATCTCTGGAGAAATACAATGAAATATAAAAACTGGGTCTGGACCAACAAATACACCAGGACTATGATGCATCCTACACTGACTAGTAGCTCACCGAATCTCTGGTGAAATACAATAAAATATAAACACTGGGTCTGGACCAACAAATACACCAGGACTATGATGCATCCTACCCTGACTAGTAGCTCACCGAATCCCTGGTGCAATACAATGAAATATAATATAAACACTGGGTCTGGACCAAAAAATACACCATGACTACAATACACCCTTCACAAACCAGCTGCTCACCAAATCCTTGGTGAAATACAATGAAATTTAAACACTGGGTCTGGACCAACAAATTCACCAGGACTATGATGCATTCTACACTGGCTAGTAGCTCACCGAATCCCTTGTGAGTCTAAATTTAGCTTTCTTTTTTTCTTTTTCTTAAAATAATTTTGCTTATTGTCAAACTTGTCCAAAATACAAACAATTTAAATCAAATTTAATGAAACTCTGAAACATTTTACTTAAGTTATTGTGTTTACAAGGAAGATCTAACAGCCGACAGAAACACTATGACAGACATTGCACGTGCCATTACATAAGTGTATCTGGCCTGTACAGATAATATGAAAAAATTACATAAATTCCATTTTCTCTGATATGTAAATACTGACTAGCAGCTTCAAGTTAAATGGTATATTTATTCTAAGGTACATATTTTAAAGCTCAATTAAAACTATCACTGAAGGTGATGAATACTCCTCACTTTTTCTAAGTCCAACAAAGGCTCATAATTCTATAAAAAATAAGGCAATCAACCATGGGTGATGTAGAGGGACATAAGGTCATCAGTTATTGGGAGTATATGAAGTTTGGGAACAACCCATTCAAAAACTGTTTGAGAAATGCTAGTAATAAACAAGAGCTGTCGGAGAACAGCGCAGCTTGACTTTTCAATTTTTCAGAGAATAATAAATTATATAGCCCATATATACCATCAGAAAACAAGGCTAAAACAATGTGGGGTGGGGTTGGGAGGCGGGCATGTATAGAAACTCGGGCCGATGTAAAATTATTGTTAGAATCTCATATAAATTATAGTAAAACTTGGGGCAGGGTGTGAAATTTTATTTTTTATTTGTATCGGTTTTAATCCCAAATTGCTGTCATTTTAAGAAAAGGCAACTCTGGGAGGGACGAGATGAGAATCTAGCAATTTTTTTACTGTGGCCTCATTTCAGGTTTTTTTATTGATATTTCATCTGTGTATCTCAATTTAATCTAATTGTTTATATGTAAATGATTGAGTTCAAATTTACATATTAATATCCAAACAATGGAAGATAAAATGAAAAAACAACAACATTCGGGTGGTGGTGATGACAAGGTGGTGGGATGGTTGAGGGGTGGTGGCGAAACATATTGATAAATTGATAAAACAAAACAACACAGAGATATGTTGTTGTTTTTTTAAATCAGGTTTCGTGTTTAGTAGGAGTGGGTGGGGAGAAGAAGAAGGGGGTGATGAGGAAGCCCATGCCCCAATATGGCTGAAGTATGAATATGATGAATAATGCTACAAGAAATCAAAACCAAAATTTGGGTGACATTAAGAAAAATATTTTAAGAGATATAGATATATACAACAGCTTACATGCCTGCCTTTATTGCACATTTTATGGGCCATCACAATTTGAGTTCCATGGGAGACCGGCATTTGTAGAAGACAAAATTACTTACGCAGCCCTTTACAACATACTATAAGGAAACAATTCCCAACTTTAGTTGTGCTAGGACAAGAAATGTAAGAGATATAGACTTGTAAACACAGCTTACACACAAAATTTGATGTGAAATGAGACACATTTAAGGGCTATCATAATTTGGGTTCCATGAACCAAAATTACCGTACTTAAGCAGCCCTTAAGATAATGCTATAAGGAAGCCCATGGCCAAATTTGGTTGTGCTAGGGTAAGAAATGTAAGAGATATAGACTTGTAAATACAGCTTACATGCAAACCTTGATGTGGGACACCGACGCCAACGTGATTACATAAGCTCAAATGTTTTGTGACGCGACGGGACGGGAGAAAAATGTGTTATGGGACATAATGGACAACATTATCCCTACATAGCCCCCACTTCACTTTTTGAAAGCAGGGGTATCATAAATATAAATACCTCAAGATTGCCATAGGTCACTTTAAATGAACAAATCAAATAAACATGAGGTTTCACTCTCAATGGCCAAAATGATGCAAGATGGCAGACTATACATAGCAAATCATTAACTGGCTTTCAAACAGTCTTAAAAAAACATTGTGAATTAATAACCATTTGGCGCTTAAATCCTTTGATTTTGTGTGTAACTGTAACAGGTTAAATTTATGAAGCCAACGTACCGACTCTATTGGGACCTCAAACATGTTCACTTGGATGTTCTTATCTAGAAGATGGTTCATTTTCACCCGTAGATTTTTCTTTGCTTTTACATCTTCTTCCTTTGTCATGACTGACAATGGACTCCAGGGAAGACTGTCCTCTGTCAAAATCACCATTTTATAGACCGTATGGGCCGATGACGGGCGGTTCATTGTTTCTGGCACTGTGGAGACAAAATGATCATTAAAAGCAAATTAAAATTCTGTTAAGACATGATGATACTGCTACAGCTACCTCTGAGGGAGACAAGATGAGGATGAAGTTAAACAACAGAGACATTTTGATATATCTTTAGGTTAGTAATTTAAGTTTTGAAAGTGCTGGTAAGAAAAAATGCTGTAATTTTAACCCTAAGGGAAAGATTTGGTGGTGCGTATTTTGAATGTTTTGATGGCATAGTGATATGCCAAAGTATAAATGTTATTCTAACACAATATAATTCTGTGCATAACTGTGTGTTAAAACATTTAAGCAGAACAAATGTTGTACTTGTGGTTTTAAGTATTTCATATAAAGTTGAATTAGAAAACATAAGTGTCACCATGTAAATTTGCATTTTCATCATTTGCCAAGTTTCGATTCTTACGGATGGTGGGAGGTGTACAGTACTGGTACTACCCAGGAAAAGTGGGTGGTCTGCCTCCACAACAAAAAAACAAAAACAAAATTGACCGTCATATATAACCTTACTGTGTTGAAAATGACGTAAAAGACCATACAAACAAACAAACAAACAAACTGAGAACTTGACAAAGGTGTATGTGAATGCAAGAAACTCTGGGTAGAGATTGCGGGCTCTAAAGAACACGGCCTTCAATATTCCACTGAGCTAACGATGGGCATCATGACCAAATTGAATTGAACTGAATTTTTGTTCAACGGTATATCAACATTGTTTAGATTTTTTCAGCTGCCACAAAAAGAGGGAATTGAGAATTTTTCCCTATTCTTAAATTTGAATAGATAATTCCTACTTTTGCGTAACGTGCTTGAAAGATAGAATATGATACATGAGACAACTTGGTTTCCGTGCCATTCCGTCACAATACCTTGGCGGTACAGTTCGTCTGACATCATGTTTATTTTAATGTTGACCCATTTGTTCGTACGTGTTATGAGATGAAATGCATTTAAGCTCATCCGAATTCCATATAAGATTTATGAAACTCATTACAAATCATTTTTATTTTTAAATCAGATCAAACATACTTTTTGTGGATATTTTATTGTAGATAATCTCTGTGGGGGAAATCATTGGACAGCCATTTGTCTTGATGCCCCCCTCATAGCCAGGTGGTATCATACCCACGTTGGTTCCCATAATGTTGATTTCCCATAATGTCTTCTCCCAGCTTTTTATGATAGAGACCAGCGACGCTTCAGTCAGTTTCTTACACCCATCTAGGTCAATCTAAAAGTAAACAAACCATGGAGACTTTGACAACCCATGTTAGCTTGAAGAGCAAACTTAAACAAAACATTAATGAATATCTTTTACAAAATCTTAAATAATGGCAAGATAAAATGCGTAAGACTCTCCGATGGCTGGACAAAAATTGCCGAAACTTTATTTTGTTTCAATACATTGTCTATTGATAATACATCCGTATTTCCCCATAGAGCAGCAACCGGGTGCTATACAAAATGCCAAAATGTGGGTGCTCTTATAAAATTAAATAATATATATATAAAAACAAGTATTAGGTTTCTACAAATGATCGAAATTTATTGAATTTTGAATATTTTTTTTTTATATAAACTTAACTCTTAGCCTGCTAAGGGTGAATACAACAGCCTTTGCATCCAGTGTAAACCCAGATCATCCTGCGAGTAACCCTTTGTATCATAAATGGAATGGTCCAAATTCAAAGAAAGGACAGTCCATTATACATTCATAGCGGGCTAAGGGTTAATGTGATAGGTTGCTAAATTAGGGGAGGTGCTCTGATTAGGGTAATTATACACATTAGGCCACAAAAAAAATATGTGTGTGGTTCAGGTAACCCGACCGACCCTATTTTAAGGGGCCAACCCTAAAACTTTTCAGGCAAAAATTTAAAAAAAAAAAAAAAAATTGTTAATAATCCAAAAAAATCGAACTCGAGGTATAGTAATTTAACATATTAAATTCAGAATCAGAATTGAATTCATTATTGAGAAGAAAAAAAAAGCCTACCTATCTACCCTATTTTTTTGCCAGTGTTACCTGAACCACACATATTATTTTGTTTGGCCGTATGTTTCATTTTGATCGTCTCAAGCTGTTAAAGTTCTCCGGCAATGTTTTATTTCATGAACATGTTTATTTAAATCGAAATCAATACACAACAATAGATATTTACAGTTCACACATTGCAATATCTGTGAAAAGCGAGAATAAGATTTTATTTGATGACGTAGAAAACTTTGAACAGGTAAATTAATCCACATGTAAATGTATTTATCAATTATTTGGCAATAGTGTGCAGCTATACAATTCAGATTTACCTCATTTCCCCATGCAGTCACGCAGTGGTAGAAGTAGTATCTACGTCATGCAAATAATACTTATTTTTACATAGAACTAAGTAGCGGATTTAAATATATGTTTCTCTCCGGGACTTATAATCAAGAAATGTTTATAAGATGTTTAAGAGTTAAATTTGTTAATTGATAATACTACAAAAAGGGTGGCCATTCATCTTTAAGGAGTTAATGGATGTGACATAAAAAGTTCATGACCTTGACCTTAAACATACACCCCCCAATATTGAGTGTGAATACTGAATTAATATTGAATACATAAACACATAAAACGTTTTATTTTCTGAAGTGGTTTAGGAGTTATGGACTAAAAATTGCACGTCCTTGACCCCTGACTTTGAACTTACTCCATATTTAACAATACAACATCTATCGATGATGATTTTTACTGACGGCGGGAGGAACATGTATACATTACTGGTTCTACCCAGGAAAAATGGGGTGGTCTACCACCTCTACCACAAAAACAATCAAATTTTACGTATCTGCTGAACGAGACGCACAGCAATCTCGATGCTTTAAAACCCGCGACGTCCGTTAATTTGTCTACATTACTTGCATTATGGCAAATCATTATATAGAGGATCTTACATGAGTACTCATTCATTACTGAATTTATTAAACAAGTTGGCAAAATTATATAATGCGAGGCTCTTGCTAAGGAGTTTAATAAATTCAATAATGAATGAGAATGAATGTTAGATTCTATTTATCACGTAACTCACATATTGACTTTTATTGCATTTTGCCTGTCACTTTAACACGCGAAACCAACATAAACCGTGGGAATTGGATCATAGTCGTTATCGTTTGTTTTTTTGACAGTGCATACTAGGCTTATAAATAGTTTAAAGCTAATAGTTTGTACATACTAATTGTTGATTATATTGCACCAATAGCTGAATAATGAAGAACATTGAAAACCGCACATTTTAGTATATTTGCTTCAAAATATAAGTAAGCAGATTTATTGTCAAACTGACACTGGATTAGATTGATGAGCTAATTTTAATGTTTGCCAATAACTGAAGTGCAGTGTTGTAGTGGTGTTTGGCCTGCAATCAGGAGGTCGTGGGTTCGAGTCCCCTGGCCGTGTCATACTAAAGATGTTAAAAATGGTGGTATTTACTTGTTTTACTTGATGAGCAAATAATGGTATTACTACGTTTGGTTGTCCCGGTGTCAGAAAAAAGTGACTTGGTGGGGTATCATGTATTACGTGGCAGCACCATAACTTTTTCAGGTAGACTTTAGACAGGTACATAGCACTACACACAATCACTCACACAAAAGTCCACACACAATGCCGAGTCGAGAGATTCTTCTCTGAGATCAAATGGTAGAGGGACTATAATCCTTAGAACTACACGCATACTGTTTGCCAACTACTTAAGATTGGCAATTTAATAATTAAAAATAGACGATACTGATCCTATTTAGTTTAAACTTATTCATTTTACATCGATTGTAACGAAAGCTCTAAGAACTTATTTGAATCACTCTCGATGTCTTCCTGGGTAGAATCAGTACTAAGCAATGCAGATAAAGTGTCTTGCTCAGGGACACAACGCATATGGCAATGACAGGAATCGAACCCATGACTTTTGGATCATGGGTCTAACATTCTACCACTAGACCACAGCACTCCGCATTTTTTATGATCCTATTTATATGTTGGAACAAAAACTGCATTTTTTTGGTAAAAACATACATTATTCAGAAATCTCAATTTAAAACTTTGACTTACAGATTTTACTTTCTGGAATGCCTTTGTTAACCATTTGATCCCAGCATCAGTCAGATTGTAGCAACCTGAAAATGAACGGGACACAACCTTTAGATAATCTAGGGGGAATTCCTTATTATAATCACTTTATGAAAATTACTATTTACTAGACAATTTAAAATATATGTTATACAGCTGACAACTCAACATAATTAATATACAATCTAAGCAAAGGAACTGTTGGTCTGGACAATTTTTTTGCAAAATAATATACCATATGCATTCCAAAAAAATCTTAATCATTCTTGTGTGTGTTTACACTTTATTAGCAGCAGACCTGAAAGTGCGTTTTTTTTCTCTACAGAATCATTACCTAAGATCCAAAATTTCACGATTTCCTTTTTATTATATCATTTAACAGCTTCTTCCCAGAAAACTAGAACTTTGTGCCAAGGAACACTGGTTTCGCCTGCTGTGTGCTTCAATTTAAAGCTATGGCCAATGTCAGGTTGCATGTTACAGTGGGATGGACAGACAAGAACGGGCGATGACAGCAGATGACGGACAAAGGGATGGCAACCGACACAAAAATGCTTTGTGAAGAAAATGCCATAACAAACCTTAAGATTAGTTTTATTATTATTCTCAATTTCACTTCTTTATGGATTTAATACTATTTTGATGTTTAAATTATCTTAACTAAAAAGCAGTCTTTATTAATATTGCTCCCTTTGGTAAACAAAAAGTATTATCTTTATTGTGCCTTTACAGGCATTATTACACCAGTAGTTTAAATAAAGCATAAAGATATACTAATTGCAAAGTATAATTTTTTTACCCGGTCAAGCGTATATATATTCAAAAATCAAGGGTCCATTAAATTATGTTTTTAGTATAAACCTATAAACCTTTTGAGCTGGCACATTCTTGTCTACCATAATTATTTTATAATATAGACCAGACCCGAAAATGCAATATAACACGGTTTATTAAAATACTCAATGCTGATTGGTTATTGAAGAATTTTTAAAATTGCTATCATTTTAGTCTTAGACCTCTTATGTCATGTCCTTCAATCGTTAGGTGGTCACTTTAAATGATTTGCAACGTCGAAACATCCAAAATAAAGATTACGTCAGTTTAAAATAATGTTACGTGCAAACAACAAATTGAAAGTGTTAAAACACAATAAAGCTGTATGTTTTGGGTGTCGAGAGATGGACATACAATGTAAGTTGTGAGAATTTATTTGTATTATGTTCAATCTCTTGAAAATGTGTGTATAAAATACATAAAAATCCATGTCAGATAAAAAATGAAATATTGCCAGCAGGTTTATTATGTGCAAGATCAAAACATGGTGTTTGGGAAATAGTGTTGAAATTGCAGGCCTACGTCCCTTGGTATCGATGGTCTTCAAGAACTGCCCACCAGGTACTGATCTGGGACAATATAAACCCGCTGGAAATATTTCTTAAAGACAAACTAACCACTTAAGGATATTCGCTCGAGTTGTGGCATATTTATTTCTTTGCGGTACAAGAGGAACAGGAAGGCATCATTTAGTTGCTCTATTCCAGCAAAACTTAAGGCTGTGACGTTGGCAGACTGGCTTTGTGTTCTCATATAGTCCTGTAATGAATCAACAGTTAAAATACCATTAATTTCATCATATTCATTGAAACATATATCAGAAAAAAACGTTGTCTTCTCCCATTTCTGCTCAAGTGAGATAGGCATTTTCCTCATGTGAGATAACTCTATCTTACATGACATGTGACTTATGACGTCATGACGTTACTTCGACGTCGCCTTATTCTGGCGTTAAATCAGCAAAGTCATTGATTTTATGCCGTTAATAAACACATAATGGGAGAAAAATAATCCATCATGAGTGATCCATGTGAGATAGGGAAATCTCACCCTCGGGATCAGAATTGCAACCAGGCACTTGGCAGAGCCTCGTCCCTGGTTACAATTCTGACCCTCGGGTGAGATTTCTCTATCTCACATGGATACTCATGATGGATTCTTATAATCCTTTCTATCTATAATCCTCACCGTGTCCCTACGTTACCCGTTCATGTGGAGGAAGTAACGACATCTTGTAAGAACGTAAACAAGGGCGAGAACCATTTCCAGTATATACAATTTAATCGTTATATGGCTAAGCTAACCAATGCCGAAAGATGGGGACAATAAAAACCTGTTTGTGTGAATGAAAAATGATTGACAAACAACGTTTTTTTGAAATGCCACCTAACCCGAGAGGCGTCACTGCGTTTTAGAGTACCTCCGCCACAACAATGGCATTACAAAAAACAAATGATCAAAATATGTCTAGGAAGTCATGCTGTATTGTAAAGATACCAAACAAGCTTTGAAAAACATTGCGTAGGAGAGTGTCATTTACCTCACAGAGCGATTTAATGCATTTGACACAATTGAATTTTTCTGTGCACTTTATTGTGTTTGGATAAAAAAAATCATAATATCGTTGAATGTTTGAAAAATGATAAACGTTTTAACAAAACAACGTTCAGACATGTGGACTATGGACCACATCTTGTGCTATGCCATACTTTTGAAATATATAAAGAAACAAGAAAATAATCATTTTCTTATCTTTGGTGTAAATTTACACCATACTGATCGAGGCATTATTCCACCATAAAATGTTGTTACATTCACCACATCAATGCGTAATGTATGGACATAGTGATCACCATCGCCGATTCATCATCATCATTATTATCTTCATCATCATCATTATCATCCTTACAAACCATCATCTCCATCATCAATCATCATCATCATGGGGGACACACATAGCACAACACATTATTACCGTATACTACAACAACTTTGCAAAAATGAAAAACAAACTCTTATTATTTAACAACAGAAAAAAGCAGGACTTTAATATCTAAAGAAGAATAAGAATGAAAGAAAGAATGAAAGAAAGATAAAGAAACCTAACCAGACTGGCTGTCAGGTAAAGGGTTCGATCTGAAGATGACTCCATCAGTCCAGCTCTGTCCAATTGTACTGGAAAAAAAAGAAAACAGAAGATATTATACAGCCACATAGCAATCTTAAAGCTAAAATGGCTCAATTTAATACCCTCATTTTTTGGTCATGAATATGTATTATCTCTCAATGGGAGGAGCCATGATCAATTTCAAGATTAAGTCTTTGTTACACCCAATAATCTGTCATATACATATATAGTCGGCAGCTCATAATGCAGATCTTAATTTTTAGTCTGACAGCAAGCAGATAAACATTTCGCGCATGTTATATAGCATAATTATGCACAATTTATAACAAAAAAAAGTTGTTCTGCATGGATCTGAAAATCCCAGGACATCAGATTACGAGTTCTGAGTTAAACCAATACACCAACCTCTTAAACTTTATCAAATACAAGTCTATGTTAAAATATTGATAATCACAATATTATACAAGCAATAGTAGGGGGAAGTATTAAAGTGTGTTCTTATCAGCTAAGGGTTGTAATAAATCAAGACTCTTCAGCTTTAAAGGCTGTTATAATATAATTCAACATACCCCAACACCTATTTCTGGGGGTTTAAACCTCAATTTCATGTCGGAACAAGCCTTGTGATTATTTCAGTTTTCTCCTGATCCTTACGGTCCAGTTCAAAAGATCTTTGCAGGTGGAAAATCACCAACAACATAGCAAATGTGTGATGAAAATCTTGGTAAACAAGAAGATTTTTCAAACCTGGATTAAAAGATGAATTCTTGAGGGCATTTTTCTGTTTCAGCAAGATGGAGGGTGACAGTATGTTACTGTCACTAAGACGACCTGCAGACTGAAATAATAAATCAAGAGTTATCTCCTGATATGAATAATCTCACTGCTGCTATAATATGCATGTACATGTGTAATAAAGAAGAAATATCACTCGTTCATTTTCATTAACCCTTAACCCGCTACATATAAATAATGGACTGATTTTTCTTTGAATTAAGACCATTCCATTTATGTGACAAAGGGGTGTTTTGGAGGAAATGAGTGATAGCGGCCAATCTCATTAAAATCAGACCTTTTATCACGCTACCATACTGTTCGCTACTAAGAATCTGACCACACTCCATTAATTGCAGTTCACGTCAGATTGACCTTAAGAGTAGCCAATCAGATATCAGCCTATAAAATTCTTCGGTATTGACAGCTTCACTGCGCATGTCGCGTTTCAGTAAAACGCTGTAGAGCAGTCTACGCTCGGTACTGAAAGAGACAATGTCCATAACGTTTAGCTAATAAAACACAAAATAATGGCGTTGACAAACAAAATACCCCAACCATTATTGTATATTTACTGAAAAAAAGAAAGCAGATTGTTTGACGGAATTTAATAGCGGTACAAAAAACATTACTGATTCGTGGGATTAAACCCACACTAAAATGACACTCGTGGGTCTGCGGTCGAGTACGCTATCAACTGAGCTAAGCGAGCCAGATGTACTGTGGCTAACTATTTAGAATATATAATGTCGTAATAATTTCGGTGGAATATATATTTTCAAATACACATGACAGCATGACCCGTTTATCGTCAATCTACAGTCCCTGATGACAGCGATGATTTTCTTCGTATCTTGATATTTAGAGCATTTCTTTGAATTCACAGCAATAACACACAAAGACTTTATCTTTATTCGGATATAGATTTGTTTTTATTGTAGATTTTCGTTTGTTCAGTTCACTCGCATGTCATCTGAAGTGCATATGAAACGCGCGATTTCATTGGCTGAATTTAGTTAATCTTCTCATGAATATTGATTAGATGAAAGGTCGATCTGACGTGACCTCAAAGGCAAAATTGTCAGATCCAATAGCGGAGAGTATCAAAGCGTAATTAGGATATGATTTTAATGCGATTGGATAGCAGCTGGACATTGTAACTCGCAGGCTGATCTGAGTTTACAATGGACGCAAAGGCTATTATAGTCGTGCTTAGCTGATCAATATAACTCTGGTAATACTGGGTCGACTTTGACGCTGAACCGATATGCACATCTTGACATCATAGGTAAGCATCCTGTAAAGTTTGGAAGTAATCGGTTGAAAAGTGTGGGAGTGAATAGACATACAAGATATTTTGATGTAAAATTTGACAAAAAAGGGACAATAACTCCAGTAATACTGGGTTGATTTTGATGCCAAAACGAAATACATATCTTGACATCATAGGTAAGTATCCTGTAAAGTTTGAAAGTAATCGGTTGAAAAGTGTGGGAGTGAATGTAAAATTTGACGAAAAAGGGGCAATAACTCCAATAATACTGGGTTGATTTTGATGCCAAAACGAAATACATATCTTGACATCATAGGTAAGCGTCCTTTAAAGTTTGGAAGCAATCGGTTGAAAACTGAGGGAGGAGATAGACACACAAGATATTTTGATGTAAAATTTGACGAAAAAGGGGCCACAACTCCGGTAATACTGGGTCGATCTTGATGCCGCAGCGATACGCACAATTTGGGGGCATAAAAAACATCAGGGGACTAGTCACTTTATGCTATCAACGACAACCTGAGAAAGTTTTATAAAAGTTCATAATAATCTAGTTATTATCTGGAAACCATTTTTGTAGCAACGTAGCCATCTTTCAAAAACTGACCCACAAATCAATAGGGGCTGTTGTCTGTTCAAAGGCAATACATATATAAAGTTTTAAAGTAGCTATCCTGGCATCAACAGGCAACTTTTACAACAGATGTATCACGTTTCTAAACCTAC
Source organism: Cyrtodaria siliqua (assembly GCA_037043455.1). Classification (NCBI taxonomy): domain Eukaryota; kingdom Metazoa; phylum Mollusca; class Bivalvia; order Adapedonta; family Hiatellidae; genus Cyrtodaria; species Cyrtodaria siliqua. The sequence goes on along the minus strand of JAWPHD010000565.1, from coordinate 66,611 downwards.
TGACCATGATGTATATATATAACTGACATATCTTGAAAATCCAAACGCCATAGACACAATATAAATGGCTTTAACCTGCCAGAACAAACCCCAATTTAACCAGCCAGAACAAACCCCAAAACTGGAGCGTCGAAATTAAGAGATCCAAACTCATAATAAATTCATTTCACGCATATTCAAACACGGATATTTTAAGAACCTGTGAAAGAAACTATAATTTTTATCGGCACAAATACATTATTTTATGAACTCCTGGACTGAGTTATGCTTTTATTAGTGTAATAAATATTTGGCGGGTAAGTTTCTTTTAAAATGTATATGCAGTAATTCTACTAATTTAACAAACGGAAAGCATTTTTCAGGACTGTGTCACGGTGATCGACCTCAGCCTTTGGTATAATCAACCCAAATCAATAGGGGTCATTCTCCACCTTGGCCTTTTACATGTTGACAACAAAATCTATCTGAGTCATCCTCACACAAAGGACAATTCATCCATCAGCGAAGTTTCAAGGGTGCGACTACTAGTGATATACCGATTAATCCTGACTGAACCAATCATCAGTTATTTAAGCAGTCAATGGTGATGATCATGTATGCAATTATTAAAGTCTGTATTCAAATATCAGAAAATGTAAAAATGCACTTAAATTTATGGTGGAAATATATTATAAGGCCAGGGCCTGTTAACCCTTCTTTTGCAGCGGGCCCCTTCGGAGTTCCCCACCCAAATTTCTGTGAAAATCAATCAAGCAGATTTTCACACACATTATTTAAACGTTCCTTGGAAATTTCATTCCTCATTTATGGAATTTTTACCCCAATTAAGGGCAAAAGGCCCCTTCCCCAAAACCGGTAAAAAGGCCCTGAAGGCGTAATATATACTAAATGACTTTTAAAAATGCATATTATATCAATTTCAAAATGTTATCTCCTTTCAGTTACAAAAATCGGATATTTAAACATTTATTTTTATATGTCAGTCGTATTACTCTCACAGAGATTTTCCGTACATTGTGATTTGAATGATGGAGAGTTGATAAATAATTAAGCTATGAATGAATGAATGAATGAATGGTGTTTTACGGCACGTCGACACATAAATAGGTCATATTGTGCGCAAAAAAATGATGAAAATAAAGAATTAATTAAAAATTAATGTAAATATATAAAGATAAAATTATTAAAAAATAAGGGATGATAAGGTGTAATATAAAGTATGTATGTAAATCAACAAATGCCCGTCAACGGGTATATAAACAAGTATAAATATATAAGAACACATTACAATGATTTATATAGTCTGATCTCTTTGAGGAAATCTAAAACAAGACTAAAATCTACAGTATCATATAACTCTTTCATAGTATTAACATTGTAGTACCTTTGACACATAGGATCAAAGTCTACACATTCCAATAAGATGTGTTTGACCGTTAACGGTGCAAAGCAGGGTATACATTCTGGTAATTGCTCACCTTGTAATAAATATGAATGAGTATAACGTGTATGCCCTATCCTGCACCGGGCTAGTATAACTTCCTCTCGACGAATGGGTCTAGTAGAAGAACGCCATTCTCCGAGTAACGGTTTAATTGAATGGAGTTTATTGTTAAAGGACAAATCCCAAGCGGTTTGCCAAGAGTTACGAATATATGTGTTAATACAACTTTTAAAATCAGTATAAGGTAATTTGGTATTAGATATAGGTAAATCTAATGCTGCCTTAGCAGCACTATCAGCTCTATCATTACCACTTATTCCTACATGGCTTGGAAGCCAGCAGAAAATAATAACATTATCAATTATAAGAGAATTGTATTTTTCTAAAAGTTGAAGCACAACTGGGTTATCATGTTTCATATTACCCAGTGCTTGAAGAGATGAAAGGGAATCAGAAAAGATTACGAAATGGTCATCATCAGATTCCTGAATATAATTTAAGGCAAGTTCAATTGCAATTAAGCTATGAAAAGCTAATTCTAATCATATCCGAAAATAATGTATGTCTGCATTTTTAAAGTTGTTCAGTACCGTATATATATATTTCTTTCCCTCAAAATTGAGAAAAAATATATGTTTAGGCATGGAAATAAGAATAAACAATAATGTGGACGCTTTACTGGCGTATATGGCTCTTATAACATCAATGAAGCGAGTGACTATCGTCTTAAGGAGGCAAAATATAGCATTTTTAACTATATCAAGAGCCATAACTCTGCCATTACTGGTCCGATCTGGCTGGTTTTCGAACTTGGCCAGTAGAGATAATAAAAAAAAAAAAAAAAATTAAAAATAATAAAAAAAAAATCTGGTAAAGTTTGCAGTGCTCAAGAAATAGGATAGGCCGACGCCCGGGGCTCCTCGAAATCCATTCCGGGCCTGTCTCATTTTGCAGACGAGGAGCCCGTCGGGCCTGTCTAAAAAAAAATAATAATAAATAAATAAAAAACCCAAAAAATAAGTTTTACTGGATCTCAAGCTCAAGTTCCTCAAGACAAAATACTCCCATGTGTATTGTGAACTGTGAGAAAGAAAAAAAAGATATTGGACCTTTCCATTTTAAATCAGGGCCTGGTCCATTTCAAATCAGGGCCTGTCCATTTCAAATCGGGGCCTGTCCATTTTCAGAAGCAACAAGCCCTGGGCCTGTCTCTTAAAATAATTTTCTTTGAGCACTGGTTTGGTAAAGATCAGATGAAAAATGAAGGCCCCATCGTCTTAACGAGGCAAAATATAGCATTTTTAACTAATTCAAGGGCCATAACTCCGCTGTTACTGGTCTGATCTGGCTGGTTTTCGAACTTGTCCGAGCTATCATTGACATTAACAATCTGGTAAAGTTTGGTAAAGATCGGATAAAAATAAACGCCCTTTCGTCTTAACGAGGCAAAGTATAGCATTTTAACTAAATCAAGGGCCATTAAACTCCGCTACGGTCCGATTTGGCTGGTTTTCAAACTTGTCCGAGCTTTCATTGATATTAACAATCTGGTTAAGTTCGGTAAAGATCAGATGAAAAATGAAGGCCCTATCGTCTTAACGAACAAGAGGTCAATGACCTTGAAGCTCTACTGATTGATTTTGATTTCAGGAAGTAGTCGCTACAAACTTGTTTTTTGAAAATTTATTTTTAGCCGTGGCGGCCATCTTGAATTTCCGGCCGACCTGAAATTTTGCTAGGATCAATTTAAGACATCAAGAGCAACATTCCTGTGAAGTTTCATGATAATCCGTAAAGTAGTTTCAGAGGAGTAGTCGCTACAAGTTTTCAGTATATAACTCTATGTAAACAAAGATGGCCACTGCCAGCCATGTTTAACATCGAATCAAAACGATTTTTTAAAGGACCAACATCGTGTCATGCTGATCATTTTAGAAAAAGTCCCATATCAATATCACTTATAGTTTTCAAGAAGTAGTCGCTACAAACTTATATTTTGAAAATCTATTTTTAGCCATGGCGGCCATCTTGAATTTCCGGCCGACCTGACATTTTGCTAGGATCAATTAGACATCAAGAGCAACATTCCTGTGAAGTTTCATGAAAATCCGTCAGATAGTTTCAGAGGAGTAGTCGCTATAAGTTTTCATTATATAACTCTATGTAAACAAAGATGGCCACTGGAAGCCATGTTTAACGTCGAATCAAACTAATGTTCGACTCGGATAACCATCATGTCATGCTGATCATTTTACAAAAAGTCCCATATCAATATGACTTATAGTTTTCAAGAAGTAGTTGCTACAAACTTATTTTTTAAAAATCTATTTTTAGCTGTGGTGGCCATCTTGAATTTCTGGCCGATCTGAAATTTTGCTTTGATCAATTACACATTAAGAGCAACATTCCTGTAAAGTTTCATGAAAATCTGCCAAGTAGTTTCAAAGAAGTAGTCGCTACAAGTTTTTACTATATAACTCTATGTAAACAAAAATGAGCGGCAGCCATGTTTAACGTTGAATCAAAACGATTTTTGACAAGGACCAACATCATGTCATGCTGATCATTTTAGAAAAAGTCCCATATCAATATCACTTAATAGTTTTCAAGAAGTAGTCGCTACAAACTTGTATTTTGAACATTTTTTTTTAGCTGTGGCGGCCATCTTGAATTTCCGGCCTGAAGTTTTGCTAGGATCAATTAGACATCAAGAGCAACATTCCTGTGAAGTGTCATGAAAATCCGTCAAGTAGTTTCAGAGGAGTAGTCGCTACAAGTTTTCATTATATAACTCTATGTAAACAAAGATGGCCGCTGGCGACCATGTTTAACGTCGAATCAAAACGATTTTCGACAAGGACCAACATCATGTCATGTTGATCATTTTAGAAAAGTCCCATATCAATATCACTTAAGAGTTTTCAAGTAGTCGCTATAAACTTGTTTTTTAAAAACCCATTTTTAGATTTGGCGGCCATCTTGGATTTCACATCAACATGAATTTTTGCTAGGATCAACTAAACTTCATGGGCAACATTTCTGTAAAGTTTCATGAAAATCCATTCAGTAGGTTCAGAGGAGTAGTCGCTACAAAAAAGGTTTACGGACAGACGGACGACGGACGCCGCACCACCGCATAAGCTCTGCTGATCTCTGATCAGTCGAGCTAATAAAAACGGCCTAAAAAACACTGTAGACTGAGAGCTATAGGGCTCCTTTTCTTGAAATCCTTAGAAGAGTTACAACCTCTTTATATTATTTTAGTTTTAGTAACTTTAACATGGCAGTGCTGCATTGACAGCGCATTGTGTATTTTTGCATACCTTTTTCTACCCACTCAAAAGTGTTCACATTTCTACCCACTCAAAAGCGCTCACATCTGAATTTCATTTCATCACTTGTGAAATTTAATCCAACACATATATAAACACTCACCTGATATGGTTGTGATGATGCTCCCCCTTTGCCACCAGATGGTGGGGGTGGAGGTGGTGGAGGTGGTGGAGGTGCTTGGGATACACTTCCATTTCCTTGTTGCTGTTGCACATTGGGAGCAGACCCCACAGCTTGTTTCATCCGAGCCATAGCAGCGTCTGTGTTGTCGGCTTATATACTTGTTCAATACAACAGGTTTACTTGTAAGATCTGTGCATTACATTTCTTTTGATGAATCATCTGCAAATGAAGATAGAAAACAAATTGATATAGATAAAAACTAGAATTCCGCAAAATTAAATGTGTTACCTGAAGTTTCTATTTTTACTAATAGCGTTACTTACAGCGACCTTGACCTGACTGACCTCCCAATCTTCCTTTCCATATAAGCTACCTACACAGCAAGTTTCACTGCAATATCTCATTCCTAACTAAAGTACCATATAATTGGACGGAAAAAACTTCTATTTTTAGTAACAGTGACCTTGACTCCAGTGACCTCAAATGCAACAATATATATTTCCATGTAAGCTACCCACACAGCAATTTTTATTTCAATATCTCACTCCTAACTGAATTAAATGTTCGTAAGCCTTTTTTCTATTTTCAGTAACAGGGACCTTGATCTTGACCCAAGTGATTTCAAATGCAATCCCAAGCTTCCTTTTCATATAAGCTACCCACACAACAAGTTTTGTTGCAATATCTCATTATTAACTGAAGTTATTGTCTGGAAACCATTTTTCTATTTTTAGTAACAGCGACCACGACTTTGACCACGGTGACCTCAATGCAACATTAAGCTTCTTTTTCCATATGAACTATCTACATTTTTTCCAGTATCTCATTCCTAACTAATGGAAACTGTTTTCTTATTTTATTAACTTTTAGTAAGTAAAAGTAATCTTGACCTTGAGGGGAATTTTCTCAGCCGAAGACGGGGAAAAAGTAGGTTATTTTGCTAGGGTAAAGGACCAAATATCGCCCCCTGTTTATAATAAAGGGGAAAAGCCTGGAGTGACGTATTAATTAGCGATAACGACTTCCAAGCCTAGATCATTAGTTGCCTTCAAGCCGATCATCTAGAAACACTAACTACATAATTCATTTACCATATTTCCCCTTTAGAATAAGCACGCCTCCCCTAATCCATCTTTTCAAATGGGCGCCCCCTTGGCATTTTGCTTTAAGGTCCCTGAGGAGCTACTATTAGGGTATATACGATAGTGTAAATGTTGTGTTGTTGTACCAACTGCACAACCTTGACAACTGTTGTCTGCTTATATGAATGGATATAATAAATGTCAAGCACTGGAATTTGAAGTACAGGATAGGCTAGATAGAAACAACAATTCTAACTTCCTTCTACAAAGTAGAAGAGAGGCAAAGGCATGCAGCTTGTTTAAATGGTGCATTCTTGTTTGTCTTGTATAAAAAAAAAATTATTAAATAATACATTGTGGGTGTAATCCTACTGCATCCAAAATTAAACTCGCATCCAGCATTGTAAATACTCTCAACTTTCCGAGCATGAAAATGGGTGAAAATTCTACCACCACATAATTTACATCAGAGATAGTGCTCGTTTAACATGCACACGCCAGATATATAGAATAAAACGTGACAGTTTGACAACCAGCTGTCCTGGCATTCGGTACGGAATATAATCAAAAAAAGGACACATTAATCTGGCATGCGGGTATTATATTAACCCAATATTATACCATGATATTTATAATACCTACTGGAGGACCTAGGGATGGTGCTTCTAATATGATGATGACGATGATATTAACAAGATATGTTAATAGAATAAAAGTATTGACAATCTGGTTACGGTATATTAATTAGTGGTAAAGCATTGGACCCAGGACCGAAAAGTCGTGGGTTCGATACCCGCCATTGCCATATGCATTTTGTCCCTGAGCATACACTTGATCTGCATTTGCTTATTACTGGTTCTAACCAGGAAGACATCGAGCCAGTGATTCAAATAAGTTCACAGAGCTTTCGTTACAATCAATTTAAAATAAATACGTTTAAACTAAATAAAAAAAACATATCGGCATTCCAGGACCTCTTACGTTGAGGCATGATCTACTGGGCTAATTTGGGTAGGTTGCAGATATATAAAGACTTATAATTGCTCTGGGAAAATAACATTACTATATTAACTTATATTTTTCCTCTTTTATTTTAATCAAACACATTAGAAAGTTTATTAAAGCAATATGATTTAAACAAAAAAATCATTCTATTTGTCATTTATTACAAATGTTAACATTACAGCATGTCCTAGAGTGACCTACTATCTATTTGTCATTGGTAAAGAATTTTCCAGTACAGGGAGTGGAGCACTTCTGTGATGCTTCAAGTTTGACCATAGAATTCATATGCCATTAGCACAACCTGAGTTGAACAACTTCATTCTTTACTGTACTGGTTAGGGGCCAGTTTCCGTCCAAGCCCAGTTTCAGTCATTCTCATTTAAAAAATGTTTTTACACTGCAAATTACATGTTTACACGATGTCATTTACTGACAGTCGTTTAGCACTGAACATTGAAAACATAAGAAACAATTAAAATGTAAATAAGCGGTACAAAAACGAAAGGGATTTCTTTGCAAATTTTGAATACCATTTTATGATAAAATGTTCCCAGTTACATATTGTAAGGGCTAATTTCTTTGCAGAACTAACTAGTTGCTATTATTCCCAATTTTTCAATGTTGGATGATAAGAGTAAATTTTACCTTATTCTCGGTAGTAATGATCATGGTATCAACAATATATGTATATCTTTTATCTCAGAGTTTTTCAATTTTAGAAAAGACAGTATTAGGGATATAAAATTTACTTGGTGAAGTAACACTATATATGGTAGTATTTAGATATGATCTCCCTTAGGAGTGGATTTATATAAGATAATTGAATTGAATGTTGTTCAACGGCTCATCAACACAGTATAGGTTATTTAGAGCCGCCCCAGAGAGAGGGGAAGGATACATAGGAATCCGGGAACCAGCCCTACTCTTATTATCGAATAGATTCCTATGGTTCTTTAACGTGCTCGGAGGATAGACCGATACACGGGACCACCCAGTTTACGTCCCCATCCGACGGACGAGTCTAAGGGAAAGTATCCTGCCCAAGAACACACCAACGGAACTCAGTGGCACCACGGAGGATTGAACCCATGGCCTTCGGTATAAGATAACAATTGACTGTTATTATAAATATAAATAAGCATATATATGGAGAGACATATGACTTATTTTCTTGCTTCTTGTTTTGTGCATGCTTTGTATTTGACTGTGTATGTCTGTGTGTTTTGGTGATATTCCTACTGTTGGATTTTAAACCAATAAAAGATTTGATTTGATTGCAAATTTTGTTTACTTCCTTATATGGCGTTGGGGATGTGCGCGCATAATAAATTATTACAAAAAATAACACCGATATGACATCATATTTTTATCACACTTCACTTTTTAAAATATTACTGTATCATGACCTAGTTGAATCTATCACTCATTAAAAAAACATGTCAGACGGAAACTGGGCAGCGAAGTTGTAAACTAATTGATTTCTCAGTTTTAGTCTGTTTATAAGAAGGTCACGTGCCACTTCGATAATTTATACAGAGCAAAAGTCTTCGGTCTCCAATTTCCAGGAAGGGGTAACCTAATAGAAAGATAGAGTAAACATTGTCAGGATAAACAGATTTGTCTGAAAATTTGGTTTATGTTAACATAAGTGATGGAAATTGACCCCCGGCAAGTAGATTAATGGATATATTCATCAGCAAGTTCTTGGTTTCTTCACTTACCATTACTAAGAACAGGGCTCGAATTTAGCACTCGCAAACTGCGATTTGTTTTGAGATAATGCAAGTTGAATTTTTCTGCACTAATTTTCTGCGAGTACATCTTTTCTGTACAAATTTAGCATCATCGATTGACAGATGTTTAAATAATGCAGTTAGTTGTTGTCTTGTACAACAAAATCTAAAATCTAACTAACTAGTACTATGAGCATAATTGTCTTTTACCGAAAGAGAGATAGAGAAAAAATGTCAGTAAGATTACACTTTTGTGAGTGGAAATTATTTGCACTGGCAAAATACAACTTACAAGTGCGTAAAAAAGTTAAATTGTACCCCTGTGCACAGTACCAATTATTCTTTTTTTTTTCCAGCAACATTCTTCATTTTTTCTTATTTGTTGGGAATATAGAATATGCAGCAATAATGAACGTCAGAATATTACTAGAGCTGCGTAGGAGTCCTTTAATTATATTATACAATATTGGATGTTTCACTGGAACTTGGAACAGTTTAACTTTCAAGATCTGAAGATGACATGATTTACACAGATGTTGCTGTGAGAATCAAAACTCTTATGCTTTTATATTCTGTACCTTCCTTCCCTTTGCAATAAATGGACTTACGTTTTTAAAAAGGCTGAGAGAAAATATGTATGTTTTCCATAAATAAAGTATTCATGTAGTCATGCAACTGGTTCCCTCAAGCACATCTTCTACTGCCGGTGGTACCAAAATACCGGTTCCACCCACCGGTTCCAGAACATGGTTATTGCTTAAAACACAACGCAAAATATTTGAGAACCAATAAAATATTAATGTCGGAGTGCTTTCCCTTGTGACCCCGTATGACCTTTTCGTCTCAGCCAATGAAATTTGTCCACCTCTCTTTCTTTTTCTTTGACGTTCGCCGGCAACAAACTGAAGAAACGCGTGTTGAAAGTTTTGGGAAGTAAGAAGGCAAGAATCTATTTAACAATGGCAGTGTCAGCTCTGCTAGTGTTTGTTATTCTACCGGCGTTGATATTTGCCGGTGACGAAAAACCCAAGGGACCAAAAGTCACTGATAAGGTGAGTCAAGCAATCTTCTGGCAGTTCTGTCTTCTGAACTTCTGTTCGTTCGTCTTATCCTAAAATATCCGAGCCTTCTCGGACATAAAAAGCCTTTGCTTCTCTATAAACTCCATTTCTGTGGCATAAGAGGGGGAAACTCATGGGTCAAATGTAGGCTGTAACGAATACAGGGATTGACGAATATGATTAATATAGATCTCTTAAGGTTCCTCTCAACTGCCCAAATGAAAAAAAAGTAAATTTAGTTTTATATGTGATTTTGTTGGAGTTTGTGCATGTTTTGCATATCATTTTAAGCGTCTTCGAACCAAGATTTTGACGACTGAATCTGAAGTTCTTTTTATTTTAGGGCTTTGGAAAAATAATTATGGAGAAGTCAACTTCAATGTCTACCTCACATGGAATCCAGAACGTTTGATCCAAAAAAAATAATCCTTTATATAATATATTGACTAGGGTTGAATCAAGCTGTATAGGCCTATGGGAATAGTTTACCACATCTGTGGACCACAGCAAACATTTACTATTTTACCGGTTTTTCACTCCGTGTCGATAGTACACGCACTTAAAACTATTTATCCGTGTAGCGGAAATACTAATGATGCTATCTGACTATATGTCTCCTTGTGATACCGCGTACACAAACCGAACAAAAAATGTAGCACAAGAATAACCAATGTTGACAGTTGAAAAAATGCCGGAAGAGGAATTTCAAAAGGCAAAGTAATTCACGCTTTCTGATTGGCTGATAATAAACGACAATCATTGTTCAGCCAATCAGAAAGCGTGTATTATTTTGCCTTTTGAAATTCCTCTTCCGGCATTTTCAACACTGTCAACATTGTTTATTCTTGTGCTACATTTTTTGTTCGGTTTGTGGTTTGTGTAAGCGATATCACGAGGAGACATATAGTCAGATAGCATCATTAGTAATTCCGCTACACGGATAAATAGATTTAAGTGCGTGTACTATCGACACAGAGTGAAAAACGGGTAAAATAGTAAACGGCTGTGGTCCACAGATGTGGTAAACTATTCCCATAGGCCTATACAGCTTGATTCAACCCTAGTCAATATATTATATAAAGGATTTTTTTTTTATAGATCAAGCGCTCTGAATTCCCTGTGGTCTACCTTATGAATTTTGTCAAAATTTAATGTCACAATACCCCTAATTTATAAAAATAAAACACCTATATTTTCAAATATGTTTACAATTTGGGCCTATTTTTACCATTGTTATTTATATCTTCACGTTCATGCTGATCGGGAGGCGATCGCATAAGCAACCAACTTTAGCTAGATGAAACAATCATATAGCTACCTTGTTTTGTCAAATGCTGTATGAAAATCATCCATATCCCAGTCTGCGAATTCAGGGTTCGACACTAACGCTAGTCCGCTAGTCCTGTGCCCACCTGTTTTTCAGGAGGACTACCTAAAGTGAAAGTTGGCTAGTCCGTCGGACTAGTAATTTTTCGAGCCCCATTATAGATATTACGGCCGTAAAATACACATTCCTAATATAGGGTTGGGGTCACTCGATTAGACGAAGTCGCTTAAAACGTCGCTATGATTTGGCTGCCTTCGCTTTTCTATCCATGTGGGGCGAAATTTGAGTCGCCGTCATTTTCGGGTGATTTTCGGCAATTTCAAATGTGATTAACCTCATAATTAACAAAACCCTCTAAATTACAGGATCAGCTCGTGTTTCACAAGTACCTTATTTAAGCCCATTACCATTAAATAACAACCTGACTCTTATCTAATCATGCCTGAGGCGAGATGTGAATATAACCGACATGTTTGCTCGTTAGACGATCATGTGATTAGATCATGTGGGGATCATGTGCGCATTCTATTTAAGTAAACCAATCAAAGCCGTCGTATTTTTCCGTTTGGTGAATAATTAAAAATCGTACTACAAACTACTACACAAGGGCAGGGTTATGATTAGACGAGATACTTAGAAAATGATTTCTCCAGCGATAAATAAATTTAAAAGGCGGTTATAATTGTATGATTGACATCGGCACAGTGAGTTGTAAAGAACCTTTGCGGCGGTCGTCAATAAGCAAAAGCGCAAACTTCTATTGTGTGTTTTATCCATGGCTAATTAGGAAATAAATGTGTTTGGTATAAAGTGAGTTTGTTTGTGATTGCTCTATAGACGAGAGAAATCAACGGAAATGTATTGAATCCTACGATTAGTCATAGCCATCAATAACTTATATATGTCTATGGATTAGCAGGGAGTAAGTATATAGGGGGGAGAAACGGATCGTTTTGCCGTTTTATGTTGTCGCGCGTGTTTCACTACGTGAAAATGAATACTTCCGGTTGTTTCGCGCGTGTGTGAAAAACAGCAAATTCTTATAAATTATTACACTTACAAACTCGATAAAGGTGCAAAATGTAAACATAAGTATTATTTAATCACATTGTGTCCTCTGATACAGAGCGTGTATTTGTTTGCATGTATAAAAGCACATTACCAGATGGTTCCGTTAAAATTAAAAATGGTATGGAGCTATTGCAAACGAGATACAAAGTATGGGTTATATTAGGCATTAATAATAACAAAAAGTGAATAGTAGACATATTTATCTTTGTCAAGAAGGTAATTTCGTGATGGTGATTATAACAGAAAGCCGTAAAAAAGAGGCTGTAAAAACTGCCTAATTTGCGAGGTTGGCTGAAATTTTAACTTTTCAAATTTAACGCGCTTATGATCGATTTACCTGTATCGATAAAATAGTAAATGGCGGCGTTCAAGCGCGACAGCATAAATCGATAAACTAGAGCGTTTATGAACCCGTTTCTCCTTCCTGTATACTTACTCCCTGGGATAAGATAATGATTTTGTGTTTTGTTACTCAATGCGGGTATGACTGAAAAATAAGTTACGGGTAATTGTCGAATAATTAGTATTTTTCAATAAAAATGAAACAAGGCCAGAATAATATTGCATTCGATCAACATTTGTCAAGTTGGTTAGGGTTGAAAATGCATCAAAGTCTGATGAAAGTCTGCCTGGGGAGAAACCGAAAAAGAATTAATAAGTTTTACGATTTCAGTTGGTATCTTCAAGACGAAAAGGGTTTTTGGCACTGTTCACTTTGAAGTTTGTCTCCTGTTATACACCTGTTTTTTTGGTTGCTAAATACACCGTTTTTTGGAAGGACCATCTAGTTCTCAGGAGGACTACTAGATTTTTAACGTCACTAGTCCTGCGGACTACCCGTTTAAAAAAGTTAGTGTCGAACCCTGGAATTAAACGAATAGTCCGAGACCGAGGCTATAAAAATTTCGAACGGACTTGATAACTTCTCGGTATTGTTTTTTTTGTCATTTCTAATAATAGATTTTTACGGCTTCTAATAATAGATTGCCCTCAGAGGGATAGCAATTCGTCAAGGTATTGCTTTTAAAGCGCGTGGGAAACCACATTGTCGGCTATGCGCCCAGAGGGGTAATTTTATTGCAATTATATGGGTATTGATTTTGACTCGTCATTTTATCCAATCAAATAATTTATTTTATTGTGCGCGTGATAGATCTCCGTTTCCTGTAACCTTCACGGTCACCGCATAATGACAACATGTCGTTCCTGGTATGGAAAAAGTAAAACAAAAACATGTTCATGTTTTATTTTTATTTTGAATACTACAAAAAGCAAGGTGAAACATTCAACGATCAAATGTTATACAATTGCAATGGATAGAATTACAAGATCATGGCTTAAAAGACAATGCTTTAAATAAATGCATATTTTACAATGGCATGCCTTACTGCAAATGTAATGAGAAAGATTGCAAAATTATTCAGTAATTTTGGACTAGAAGAAATCCATTCGGACTACACATTTTTTCACAAGGCATAGTTCGAAGGACTATACTCTGAAAAAGTTTTTCGTGCAGACTGTGTTCATGTTTTATTTTTATTTTGAATACTACAAAAAGCAAGGTGAAACATTCAACGATCAAATGTTATACAATTGCAATGGATAGAATTACAAGATCATGGCTTAAAAGACAATGCTTTAACTAAATGCATATTTTACTGCAAATGTAATGAGAAAGATTGCAAAATTAATCAGTATTTATGTAGTATTATTTCGGACTAGAAGAAATCCATTCGGACTTCACATTTTTTCACAAAGCACAGTCCAAAGGACTATACTCTGAAAAAGTTTTTCGTGCAGACTGCTGTCTATACACCAAGATGGGTCTGTTGAGCTCTCTGAATCTGTCCTCATAACTAAGTCCTACCAGCTCTGGTACTAACCGTGTGGCATGTCTCTGCACATTTTCTGTAATTGTTTTGTCTTTTTTAATGTTGGGAACCATATCAAATTTCCATAGTCCACATGTGGGCGTATAAGAGCTTTGTATAACTGTGTAAACAATTTCTTGTCCAAGAACAAAATTTTTCGCCTTATCAAGCCAATTATGCTGTTTGATTTATTTACAGTTTTACTTACACATAAATGTTTTATTATTTTATACAAATTACAATCGATAAAGGTGCAGTTTTGTCATTGCAACTTGATATAATAAACATTAAATGATCAATTTGTTAAGCTAAATTATCATAAAAAATCGACCCGATGCCGCAAACATCGTTGAAAGTGCATGACTGTGTGTTTTCAGTAATCCCTCGGTTTTCACTATAAGATTTCCTCTGACCCTAAAAAGCAACACACACACACCAAAAAAGGAGGCTTTTTGGGTCAGAGAAGGCTCGGATTACCACAAATTTAGAGCATGGAAGATTTGTTTTTAAATTGATTTAGTAGAGCGAAACATGCCGTCTTGGGGTTTTGTTTTAAGTCTTCAGTCGCTAGTTTCAGAATAGTTCCCATCATGACTGTTAAAAGTGGTAATTGAAAAATTACAAAAGCCATGAATCTCGGGCGTACGGAGCTATAATCACAATTTTGGAGAACATTAATGCCAACATGAACAGTTGGTATAAAAGATTGAAAAATCTTTAGTTGTGTTCCCATGATAAAACGTGCCACTTTCAACAGTGACTTTGTTTTAGCATATAAATATACTCTGTTTTATAATTTGTTTATTATATCCCATCACAAAGTGAAGTGGGGGATATATAGGAAGGTCCATGTAGGAATCACTTTGTTAGAAACGGCCCATCCATAATTTTCATAGAGCATCATCAAAAAAAACTGACCAATTGGTGACCAGAAATAAGACCTACCAATACATTCTGCTAGGTGATAAACTCGGTCTTTATCCCTGATGTTCAACCAAGTTTGCTGTTAAAATTAAGGTATCAACAGTGATTCTTTTAAAACCATGCATTCATGCAAATTGATTCAATATATGTATCTTTTAAAATCAAATTCTTGAAAATTATTACCTTGTATAATACGCACCCCTCTTCTCAGAGGTCAAAACTGGGGTAAAAAAGTTGTTTCCGTGTATAATACGCATCAAAATATTAGTTTTCCTAGATTAACCATTCGTCGAAAATAAAAGGTTAAACAAATTTTAAAAAAATCTCTAATTGCATCACGACAATTAAAGCAGAATAATACGGTATAACAACTATATGCAGATCGCGAAAATTAGCGTACAAAAGAAAACATCACCGGAACAATATAATTACTTCAATCATTAATTGCCAATCTTTAGGAGAGTACCTATCTTGTATCATCTCATCAAAGAGCCGATTATAATGCCGCAGATAATTGTCCGTAATCCGATAATTACATTTCTAAGGTCACAAAACTTGTGAAATTATAAACAATTTAGCGCATAACAGCAAAACAAAGGGAAAACATGATCATCCTTTATTGAAATTCTGCAACAAATATGCAAGTATTATCATCGCTTTTACTGTCGTCTGAAAGTGTCGTCTGGTGCATTTAACATATGAGAATAGAATTGTACAATACTACGTGAACCAGTCTAATGCATGGAAATCACGTGATATCATTCAAGTCAGCTGATATAAATAAAACAAGGGCCGAATTTCGTTCACTCTTTTATTGAAATTCTACAACAAATATGCAAACATTTATATAAAAACAAGCTTTATAATAAACTTTATTCATTTCTAAGTCGAATTAAGTCAATATATTGCTTGTATAAAGCGAGTAAGTCACGAAAAATAAAGTATTATCTGCATTCACAAATGTCTGTCTGTTCGTCCCCGACGTTTTCATCGGCGTTTTTTCTCCAGTCTGACATTGATTTTCTGCATATAAAATGCAAGATAAATGTTGTTTGTATTATTTCCTTGTATTGTACCCCCTTTCGGAAACCATAGAAGAAGTTAAAAAAAAAGCGTTCTATACAAGGTAAAATACGGGTATGTCCCTCTACATCACCCATTGTTGATTGCCTAATTTATTACAGAATTATGGACCTTTCTTTGAAGTGTGGGTACTCAAGTTCTAGTTTTTCCAGGACAATATATGTAACTTTGTTATGCAAATAACCAAAGTTGACTGTACATACATTTATCCGGTATAATTACTTATATATTGCAGGTTTACTTTGATATTACTATCGGTGGTAAAGATGAAGGCAGAATTGTGATTGGTCTGTTTGGAAAAACTGTACCAAAGACAGTGCAGAACTTTAAAACGCTGTCAGAGGGTTCTGCAGATGTGAGTATTACTATTCCTATTTTTATTTCCCTGGATAGACATGTCAGTTGTTACATAGATTAGTACTCTGGGCTTTTTTCTAAAAATTGTGAAGACTCCCTAGCCTGGTCATTTTGTGGAAAAAAAGTGTGATTTTTGTGAAAAAAGCATTGAAAGATTAATTGGTAAAAGCGATATTACTCAATACATGCATACATTGTTTTTGTGGGAGGAGCTCACTTAAGACAAATTATTCAGCATAATATGGTACATTTTAGATAAACTTTCTAATGTAAATTTATCCAAAACTAATAGTAAACAATACTGAGAAAGTTAAGAGGGGGGAAATGTTTGGGGTTTTTTTATTGTGAAAAAATTTGGCTTGTGAAGTAGCCAAATTTCGGCGCCTGTTATAGAAGGAAAAAAAGCCCTGGTACTGTATGGAGTATTTCACTTGTACAAGCTTCGAATTAACCCACTAGTAAACTGTCATTCGGGCTAGTGAATTTTATTTTAATTTATGTAGTCTGGCTAATTGAAACTGTACGGGTTTTCATTGAGTATATAAGAATTAGGGCTAATGACACAAAAAATTTAATTCAAAGATTATTGTAAATATTGGGTTACCTGGTTACATTTCTCAATTTTAAACTGTCTTACTAACCGTAGTTAACTCTCATATGCACTAAACCTAAGGCCCCATGGTTTAATTATGTCCCCACCAAAATTGGTGAAGGCTATTCTGTTTTGGCCTTGTTTGTTTGTCTGTCCGTCCATTGTTTTTGCTCTAATTCTCAAAATGCTTTCACGAATTACTTTCATATAAGTCATACAAGGGGCGTCCGTGGCCGAGTGGTAAGAGTCTCGGACTTCCAATCACTTGCCCTTCACCTCTGTAGGTTCGATCCCTCAGGGGCCTAGGAATCTTTATGTGAGGAAGCTATCCAGCTGGCTTGCGGGACATCGGTGGTTCTACCCAGGTGCCCGCCGATGCATGAAAATTGCCCGGAGCGGCACCTAGGGTCTTCCTCCACCAATGGAAGCTGGAAAGTCGCCATATGACCTTAGCTGTTGGTGCGACTATAAAATCCAATTCAATTCATAGGTCATACAAAATTATTTCCTCATTTTTCTGAACATCTGCGACCACAAGGTCAAAGGTCTGCTTTCAGTAAAATGTTCAAGTTACATTTTTGCTCATATAAAGTTTACAAAATGCTTGAAATCACAAAATGCTTGAAATCACTAATTACTTTTTATGCCCCCGAAAGTGTAGTAATCGCACCATCCGTCCGTCAGTCCGCAGTTCGTGTCCTGACTGTACCTTCAAAACACCTGCATGGATTTAACTTGGCACAAGTGATCACCGTAACAAGACCCAGGTCCATACCTCAAAGGTCAAGGTCACACTTGCAGTTCATAGGTCAAAAACAGGTACACGCATTTTCGTGTCCGGACTGCAACGTCATATCCCTTGCAGGGATTTTTAAATAACTTGGCACAAGTGATCACCATAACAAGACGATGTGTCGCGCGAAAAACCCAAGTCCTTACTTCAAAGGTCAAGACACTTACAGTTTCATAAGTCAAAAACACGAACGCAATTATTTCGTGTCCAGACCGTAACGTCACAACCCCTGCAAGGAGTTTTAAATAACTTGGCACAAGTGATCACCATAACAAGACGATGTATCGCGCGCAAAACCCATGTCTTCAAGGTCAAGGTCACACTTGGAGGTCAAAAGTCGGTCAATAACTCTTGCATTCATGGACGGATTTTCAAATAACTTGGCACAAGTGCTCACCACAACAAGACAATGTGTCGAGCACAAAATCCAGGTCTGTGGCCCCAAGGTAACACTTAGAGGTCAAAGGTCAAGTCGTGTCCGGTCAATAACTTTTGCTTGCCTGGACGGATTTTCAAATAACATGGCACAAGTGCTCACCCCAACCAAACAACTTGTCGCGCACAAAATCCAGGTCCGTGGCTCCAAGGTCAAGGTCATACTTAGAGGTCAACGGTCACTTCGGGGGCATTTGTCACTTACAGTGATATTTCTTGTTCATATTTTATTTGTTAATGACTAAGGTCATACAATACATAACGTCATATTTCTGATCACTTCCGACCACAATGTCAAGGTCAACACACTTGGACGTTTTGTGCTTAGGTCTGGTTTCAGTAAAATGTTAGTTATATTTTTGCTAATATTCTCGGATTGTTTTTATGTGTTACTTTCTATCATTATGTTTTCCCCACTTTGTGGAGGGGAGACATATTGTTTTTGTGTTGTCTGTCTGTCTGTATGTCACAAACTTTGTCCGGACTAGTGCTCTTGAACCCCTGTCGGGATTTCAATGAAACTTTGCAGAGATGATCAGTACCAAGCCTAGTTGTGCATATTTTTCGTCATGTTCCAGTTAAATAATTTTTTGTGGAGTTATGGCCCTTTAAAAATTGGTCCGGGCTAAGGAGAACCACTAACCGGATTTCAACAAAATTTGGCAAGGATGTTCAGTTTTTGCGGAATTATGGCCTTTTCCCAGTGGGGGAGAAATCTGTTTTAAATAAAAACAAAATCTAGTTGTATACTGATTTTCACAAATCAAATTTGATTAACTGAATATTCTTCAGCGGGGGCATTAGTCTGTATCCAACATTTCTAGTTATTATATATGAGTCATTTTGTCCGTGCATGGATCCGTGTCCATACGTACATCCATCCCACAAATATTGTCACATGTACACAACTCTTTCACATGAGGTGGACTTGCGCATATTGTTGGGGCTTTCCTGTTTGATGATATATCATTGAGTTATGCAGACAATTCATATTTTTACTTATTTGACCTTGACCTCGGAGTATCGAACCAGATTTTTGCTCGAGACACCTTGTCATTGTGACAAACTTATGTTAGTATAAGTAGTAGTTCTTCTCTTAAGTAGTAGTTCTTCTCTTGCATTTCAGGACAAGACTCTGACATACCAAGGAAGCAAGTTTCATCGCGTTATCAAAGACTTTATGATCCAGGGTGGTGATTTCACACGCGGGGATGGTACTGGAGGTAAGTTTCATCAGGTTATCAGACTATGATCCAGGGTGGTGATTTTACACCTGAGGTTGGAGTTAATAATACAATTACCAATTAATTGTTGCTCCCTCTATCATTGTGTGAAGTTTCATTGCAGTCCCATCAGTAGTTTTGAGTTATGCTCTGGACAAAAATGGGACGGACGAATGGACGGACAAAGCGGCGACTATATGCTTCCCGTAAAATTTCTGGGAGCAAAAACTTAACCAAAACGTCAGAACACAGAGATGGACATGTACAGACAGATGATGGACAGATGTAAAGATGGACGGAAATCGCCAAACCATAAGCCTGGATTTGCTAGGCAATCTGACTAAAAATGAAACGATTCATTGGTAAAAGGTATATTTATATCAATATTGAACCATGCAAAATTACTTTTATAGAGAAACACTGTATTACACTTGATCCTTGAAGGCCTCGATGCTGAATGTAAATATCAGTTGGCAATGAGAGGAAGTGTTAGGTGCAAGAACTATAACTCTGTCATCATTCATGTCATCATTCAAATTAGAGTTGTCTCATAATTTTATACTTAAATTTTTTGTCTGGAGCAAAACTTCAAAACTACTGATGGGACTGCAATGAAACTTCACACAAAGATAGAGGGCAATGAGAGGAAGTGCAGAGTGCAAGAACCATAACTCTGTCATCATTCAAATTAGAGTTATTGCCCTTTGTAATGTTATACTAAGAATGTTTGTCCCGAGCATAACTTCAAAACTACTGATGGGACTGCAATGAAACTTCACACAATGAGAGGAAGTGCAGATTGCAAGAAGCTTAACTCTGTCTTATTCAAATAAGAGTTATTGCCCTTTGTAATTTTATATTTAGAATGTTTGTCCGGAGCATAACTTCAAAACTACTGATGGTACTGCAATGAAACTTCACACAATGACAGAGGGCAATGAGAGAAAGTGCAGAGTTACTCTTATCATCATTTAAATAAGAGTTATTGCCCTTTGTAATTTTATACTTTTAATTCTTGTCCATAGCATAAGACAAAAACTACTGATGGAACTGCGCAAATTGAAAACTGCTGGGTGATAAAAGGCCTTATGATAAGTTGTGGATAGTTGTCATTTCGGGAGCATCCATTGATTCTACCGATTTTCTTGTTTTTCTTCATTTCTCGAATCCCCTTTTTACTTAGATTTTTTGCAATCCTGCATTCGCACCACTGTTAGTGCTTCACTTGTTATATGTCCGTTTGAATATCGTATTCAATATTTGTAAATCTTTAAACAGTTTATTTCCACATTAACCAACATTCATGAATATGCACCTGATAGTTGTATAAAAAGCTGCACTGTACGCAAAATGCATAGATCCGCTCTGTCAATCAAACATATATCTGACCATGCCAGTTGACCAGTTGACCAATTAAAATCACTTGAGATATTTACCCAGTTCGTCAAGCACACATGCTGTCTCACTAACAAAACATTTTATACAATAGAAGACCGTCATGATAATGTTTGTGGCCAAAATTGAGCTTAAACAATGGTGGGCGGGGTTTATCCATTTGTACGGATCTATGTACATGTATTGATAACATTATCCTGAACCTCTTTGAAATTGTTTTGGCAGGTAGAAGCATTTTTGGAGAGAAATTCCCCGATGAGAACTTCAAGCTGAAGCACTACGGAGCTGGATGGATGAGTATGGCCAACGCCGGAAAAGATACCAATGGATCTCAGTTCTTTATCACAACCAAGGTAACATCATGGCTGGACGGAAAGCATGTCGTCTTCGGAAAGGTTTTAGAAGGAATGGTAAGTATGATTGAGTCCTATATTCCCCAAACTTCGTTTATGCATCTACAGATGTTCTCTTTATGCTATGCCATGACTTGAGAGGGCATGTAAAGTTATCCTTGTTTGTCCATCCATACCATGCCAGTCATCTTACAGTCTACATAAATATGTATCTTGAATGGCAAGATATTGAGACAGATCACTAACAAACAAGATAAACGGTCAGTGAATGAGTTGTTTTACGCTTTAACAGCTTAATTTAAATTATATCTGGTTGCTTTAAAAGGGCATTAGCTTATAAAATATTTGAAAAAAATAAGTAGCCCATAACATAACCCAACTACTATTATTGAATATTTACTGAATAGAAACAAGGTGTTTTGACGGCATTCAATAGCGGTACAAAAATGGTACTGCTATGTGGGGTTGAACTCGCAGCCCACACTAAAATTACACTTGCTAATAATAACAGACAAGCTCGTACCAATTGCGCTAAATGGGTGTATTATGGGATACAATACATAAATTGATAATATGATCAAAACCTAATACGTTATGGCTTTTGATTTAGTTAAAAAGCAGTTATGGCTCTTGATTTAGTTAAAATGCTATATTTTGCCTCTTCAAGACGATAGTCACTCGCTTCATTGATGTTATAAGAACCATATTAGCCAGTAGAGCGTCCACAGGCCCTCTTGGGCCTCTTGTTTTCAAATTCACACATTTATTACTCGACTTATTTAGTCTATGCTGATGTTTTCATGTATACATTTCACTAAATAAAAATCGGACAGCTATTTGCTAATCTCAATAAATGCTTTACTTACGGACATTGTCCCTCATAGCTTAGTCATTATCCAGTTGCGTTAACAGCTTAGTCATATCCAGTTGCTTTAACAGCTTAGTCATATCCGGTTGGAATGGGGGAAGGATAGCAAATACCGAAAATTACAATAATGGAGATATAGTAATTACTGGAAATTAATATACGTTCTTGACCCCCATTCAAGTCAAAACCATGGTTTTCAGTTTCCAGTTCAGGCTACAAAAATACATGGCATTGTCACTATGAAACTTATGTTAAAAATGTACTGTCTCTTTTCAGAATGTTGTAAGGAAAATAGAAAATGTCCAAAAGTCAGCGGGTGACAAGCCAGCAAAAGATGTCGTTATAGCTAAATCTGGATCTATTCCAGTGGAAACACCATTTGCCGTTTTGAAAGCACCAGCAGAAGAATAAGTTGTGAAAGAGAATCTGTATTCATTGTTCCATATCTCTAGAAAATCACATCGCAGAGTTTCATATAAATCATAATGAGAGAAGTAATGTTTGTCAAGTGGGAAAATAATTGATAACTTACAAACGTGATGCGGATAACTATGAAGAAAGTTATTTCAGCTGTGGAAATAATGTCAAGTTTAGGATGTATTCTCAAGGGACCAAGTTTCGTTTTGATAAAAGTTTTGAATTTAAAAAAAATTGCTTTACTGGTACTTGCCAGATGCAAGGAAATGTGTATACACATTGTGTTGCCATAATCATTTCTTCCCATGGAAGAAACAAATACATTGAAATCACTGTTAATTGCAATTTCATAGAAACATTGTATTTGGAAATATATGCAGTAATCTGAATTGAACATGTTGAAAGTGGAAATCTTATGTTGACATTAAAACTGCAGATATAATTATGTGTTGATATTATAAGAGTATATAATGCTACAATCTTTCTATGTGCTCAATCGAAGACTGCCATATCTCAATGCAGACGGTTGTTTTTGATATTTTTATTTTTGTAATTACAATTTCTGTCATCATCTACAGGACAGACTTAAATGAACAACATTTCAGGTCTTTTGAGCATTTACCATGTTTATTCCTCATTTGCAGCGCAAGCTTTTTGATTTTAAGTATGTTTTAATTTGGGGAAATAATTGTCTATTTACATTTTTATGAGAATATTATCAATATTTATTTTATTGAACATCTGAATTTGGTTTTATTACATTGTTGATAGGCTGTGCTTTGAAGTATATTATGAGTAATAAGGTTTTGTTTGTTTTACTTTTAGATGTCTTCGGTATAACTTAACAAGGACTCTTTTTTTTTTTTTTTCCTTCTTTTTTTTTTTAGACCAAAATAACGTGTTCCGTCTCAACATTTTGACTAGTTTGTGTGTGAATGTCTGACGTAAGAATGTATAATACTCGTAAAGATATATTTAGATTGTAAGTGTTGTATGATATATTACCTATAGTGGCAAACCTAATACCTGCTCATCAATTGATGTGATAATGTCAACTATGCACAAACATTTGCACGTGAATGATGAATGATTGAATAAAAGTGAGTCCGAAACAAATTATTTATTTTCCTTTTAAAACCTGTTGTTAATACTTGGTTCACTGCCGTACTACATTGCTGTCTTGTTTAAAGAAACTATTAAACCCGACAAATAACGGCAAAATTACACATCAAAACTCCAGATGTGGCTAATAATAATGTGCACATGCCGATCAAAAGTAATGGTTTATTCACTGGTTCTAAAAATACCTGTGATTGAATATGCATAATATGAACTATATGATGCTCCAGTATCGGGTTTTGGCCTGGCTCGTTAAAACTAAATATTGTGCATTGAGAGTTTGGATTCTCAAAAAATGTAAGTTTTATATATATATACTAGTGTTGGGAATTGGCTGAAAATTCATGAACGATCATCAATATTTAACTGACCGATCATTAATTTATTAAACATGGCTGCTATAAAAGACAAGTGTTAGCCTTTTTCAGACTATAATGAAGAAAAGAATCACATTTCAAGTATGTTCTGGTAATAAAAGAACTGAATAAAACTGACACACATATTTTTAAAAAAGAAGATAGATACCCACTATAAATATGTGATTACTTAGTACAAAAGAATGCAATAAGCCATAATTTTCAACAACCTAGTAAAGTCGATCATGAAAAATTGTAATTGATTAATCAGATCAGATCAGATAAACTGTTCGATTAATCGGAACAGCACTAAATTATATACCTTGTCAGTAGGTTTAGAAACGGTGTACGTATGATGTAAAATGTGCCTGTTAACGGGATATCTAGTTTAATAGGTCCTTCGTAACTGGTTATGAAAACAAGACGGTAACAACAAAACAAGAATGGCCCTTAGTGGCTTACCTGATAATCTTGGAAAAGAGGGGCAAAAGTCGGAACAAGCTTAATTATAACCTAATAATGTTGTGAGTAAATCAATTATTTAACAGATAATGTATGGTGCTGAGGTCCATATGCAAGTTTATGGACTGGGCAGTCAGACCTAGAATGTTATATGGACCGAAGCGTAGCTGAGGTCCATATAACGTTCTCGGTCTGACTGCCCAGTCCATAAACTTCATATGGACCGAAGCACCATACATTATTTGTTATATTATATCGAATCTGACCAACAAATTAAATCGATACGTTTTATGATTTATTTTGACGTCGTTTTTTTCACACGTCCGTTAACATAGCTATCGGACCGGGCGCCCGGTCAATATGCAACTTTATGGACCGGATGACGTCACATTAAACAAAGAGTGGAATATGCAAATGAGGTATAATATTCTTTAATATTTAAAAAAACAAAAACAAATTTGGGTAATAGGTATATATTCAGGCAGTAAATAAAGCACACAACATAGAATATAAAAGAGAGCATGGTCTGGTCTAATCAAGTCCAGTGGTCAAAAGAGAAAGGTCCACCTGGTGTAGTAACACATGATAAATGTATAAGGAATTCTTCTGAAATAAGACATTTTTCTTTAAACAAATTGTAAAAACAAAATTCCCCCCACTAAAAGGAGATAAGTGTACATGTTTGCACCATAATTGCATTAGAAAATAATCATCTACCATATTGAAAAAATATCTAAAAATGTATACTAAAGGAAAAAAGAAATGAACTCAGGATTTTCCGCTATATATCGTATGTACAAAACTGCTGCTGTTAATCGAATAGTACATGGCCACCTCAGTACTCGAAACACTATTATGTCCTGAAGGAGGTAGATAAAAAATAGTTAATCTTTTCTGCTTTGTACAGGACTTTCCATTGCATACATTGATTTATCCTTAAGAAGTTCTAAATCTACAGCATTTTAGGAAGAGATCACACAAAAGTTCATGTTGATAAATAAAGATTTCTAGCTAATTCTGCTTCATTTTACACACCATGTGTCTAATCACCATGGAGTTGTATTTTTGTGATGTTATTGTGCTAAATTTTGGTAGGCTAAATTTTGGCAAACATGAAATTTAAAGAATTCCAACCTGATAAATATGGATTGTGTTTTAAATTGCATATATTGGATCAAATGAATGAAGAATTTAAGCATAAACAAATACTGTAAAATATTAAGGTGAAGGTCACACTGAAGGTCATTATATGGGTGAAATACTCATTTTTTTCTTCACGAAAACTTAACGTCTATATCTCTAATTTCTTCATCAATTTTCAATATATACTCATCATGACAACATCAACATGACCATACTAAAATATAAAGGTAAAGGTCACATTGAAGGTCATTATATGGGTTAAATACTCTTTTTTTTCTTTTTTTTTTCTTCACGAAAACCTAACATTGGCTATAACTGTTTCATTTCTTGATATTTCTTCATCAGACTTTCAATACATACTCATCATAACACTTTCCCTTAGCCTCGTCCGTCGAATGGGGACGTAAACCGGGCGGTCCCGTGTATCGGTCTATCCTTCGAGCACGTTAAAGAACCATAGGAATCTTCGATAAGAGTAAGGCACGGTTCCCGTATTCCTATGTATCCTTCCCCACTCTCTGGGGCGGCTCTAAATAACCTATACTGTGTTGAGCCGTTAAACAACATTCAATTCAGTTCGTCATGACATCGACATGACATACATACTAAAATATAAAGGTCAAGGTCACACTGAAGGTCATTATATGGTCATTTTTTTCTTCAAAAAACTTAACGTTGACCTAAACTTTCTCATTTCTTGATATTTCTGCATCAATCTTTCAGTATATAATTACCTGCATCAAACTTTCAATATAAAGGTCCAGGTCACACTAAAGCCATTATATGGGTTAAAATATTTATTTTTTTCTTCATGAAAACTTAGTCAGGCCCGTTTGTCAAGGTCATTTATCTGGGTCCAAAAAAACTTTGACAGGTGACACACGTGTTCTGTGGAACACCCATCTAGTGTTAATATAGCAAACCCCTTATTATTTCCTCCGAGACTTAGAATATTGTGTTTTAGTTTTAAATCTGTAGTCCAAAAATGTCTTGACAAATTTGTATTAATTCCTGCTGATAAAGCATCCTCATCATACGAGTTTGGGAGCACCAATTAAATCTACTGAGGATGATGTTACCGCCCTAATAAATCCGTGCACTGTTTTCAAGGGTGGGTAGATGAAAAGAAAAAAAAAAGTTCCAGCTATGAACTGGATTCTTGAATTATGCAAACAGTCTTGTACAACTATTTTATTTCCAATTGTGTGCCTGCACCACTGCAAACATCTCCAAGTTTTTAACCAGGTTTTCCTTTGGAAAAGTCTGGTAATTAGATTGGCATTGGTGGCCAGCCCTGAATGAGGTCAAAGTTTTACATAGACTTATATAGGGATCTTCTTGTCTGAAACTACAAGAGCCAGTGGTTTAATAGTATGCATTCTCTAGTCTAGCAAGTGTGTTCAAATGGTGACACTGGGGTCATGTTTTACATGGACTTCTTTAGGCAAACAGTAAATAAATATACTCTGGAACTACTAGATCCAGATGCATTTACCATAAGCTTATTGTCCTCTACCAAATTAATTCAAATGGTGACACTGGGTTAAAATCTGGCACCGCCACAGAGGTCACAGGTTTTGCATAGACTTGTATAGATTTTTTTTTTAATCTCTGAGACCACAATGTGTCAAGCTATCATATGTTGCATGTAGCATAAGATTATGATCCCTTACCAGTGTTGCTAAAATGATGACCCTGGGGTAAAATCTGGCCCCGCTCTGGGAGTGATAGATTTATATAAGAGTTATATAGGAAAAATCTTCTCTGAAACTACTTGAGCTAGAGTTCTATTTTGCATGTACCACAAGCTTATGGTCAAATTTGGTCCCACCCAAGAAGTCACATTTGTATAGGGAAACACCTTAAACGAATATCCTCTATGAAACTGACTGAGCATGAGCAGACATACACTATCCAACCAGCATCAGCCATGGGGACAGCCCCTGGGTCATAACCTAAAACCGTTCATATCCACCATATACACTTACCGGGCTTGAGCTACAACCATCCAACCAGCATCGGCCCTTGAGTCCATCCCCACCCCTGGTTACATAGCCCCTGGTTCATAACCTGAAAACCGTTATGATCCCTACCCTAAAGCCATATATACACTTACTGGGCATGAGCTGACAGATACAACCATCCGACCAGCACCAGTCCTGGAGTATATCCCAACCCTGGGGACATAGCCCTGGGACAGAACTTTAAAACCGTTGAGATCCAACCCCTATTACCATATATACACTTGCTGGTTCTGATGGCGCGCCATCGACTGAATGATTTATACTGTTAAGAAATAAGCTTGTTTGACTTTTGTTTTGTTTTGTTTTGCTAATGTTCAACAACTTAAATTAAACTATGAGGACTTGTCAGGAAGTTTTTGAAGCACTTGAAACTAATCCAAAATAATGGCAAAATTATATTAAAACATTTATCCAAACTCTGTCGAGGTGTTCAGGTCTTATAATAATGTTTATGTGCCGATTAAAAGTATAGTGTTTATTGAAGGGTTCTTAAAATACCCGTAATTGAATATGCGTAAAATCAATTATGAGTGGGTAACTCTTAATTCCTGGTATTGGTCTGGCAGGTTAAAGCCATAAATATTGTGTCAAAAGAGTTTGGATTCTCAAAATCTGTAAGTTACATATATACCTTGTTGTCAGTAGGTTTAGAAACGGTGTACATACGTTGTAAAATGTGGCTGTTGGTGGAGGGTTAGCTACTTTCAATTAAAAGTTTCATCAGGTGTGGAACTTCCGTTTATAAACGAATTGTTGGTATCCAGTACGATCTACATCTCTTGTAACGAATGTGTTAGCCCTTGGCCAGTAGGGCTTATGCCATGTCCGTCGTCCGCCTTTCCGTTAACCTTTTGTTGTCAACACTGACATCTTCATTTCACATCAAAACTCGATCAAACTTAGTATCCACAAAAGCTCGGACGAGTTCGAAAATAATAAACACCTGAGTCATGGTCTTTGATTAATGAAAAATGCTTTTTTGCCTTGTCAACAATAACGCCTTAATTTTGCATCAAATCTTTACCAAACTTGGCCAGAGTCTTAATATCAAAGCTCGGACTAGTTCGAAAACCACTTGTATTAGATAATTATTTATAAGCAACAGAGTTTTAGCCCTTGATTTATTGAAAAATGCTCCATTGTTCCTTGTGGGCACTTGCCCCTCAATTTTTAATCTGATCTGAACCAAACACACAACAGATAATACTAAGCAAAATTAATGACAATAGAGATATTTCAATATTAATATCGTTAATTATCCCCATTTTGAACAGGATGTTTTCTCAACTTATTCTGTTTTCCATAACTTGTAGTCGAGTTGCGGACTTAAATAATATTCATGATCTTTATACATGATTCATGTATATATAAATATTACTCCAACAGGGCTACCGCTACCATAAACTTCGAAAAACCTTTACAAATTTTTAGCATTCTAAACCGGATCTGTAACTTTTAAAATACAAACGTT
This sequence comes from Cyrtodaria siliqua, assembly GCA_037043455.1. Classification (NCBI taxonomy): domain Eukaryota; kingdom Metazoa; phylum Mollusca; class Bivalvia; order Adapedonta; family Hiatellidae; genus Cyrtodaria; species Cyrtodaria siliqua. Next base: position 37,546 of record JAWPHD010000565.1, on the reverse strand, counting down.
ATTTAAGAACTGTTCTGTGACAAGGACTATCACAATCTGACATCTATGGTGACGTGATTTGCAAGCTTCAAGATCCTTGGTTATAAATCTTTATTAAACTTGTTAAAAAGTTTATCCAAACAAATTATGATTCTATCATTTTCCAGCGCACTGCATGCTTAGTGGTTGACCCATTGACAATTCGTCACTATGATTTTCTATTTGATTGTGCGATGACGTCTACCTAAATCCTCAAACGAGGGATTCATATAAACTTGGATCATCTGTGCGTTTTATTTATAGTCCCTATTAAAAGTGTTGATGCACTATTTTCAAACAACTTTTATTTAAAAATTAAGGACTCTGAAAAACTTGAAAAAAAGGCTGAAAGAATTATCAAAATGCAACCAAAAATAAAGGAGAAATGTACGGAAGCCCTGGAGGGAGTTATTACTTATTTCCTATTTCTTGTTACCTATTTGTTAAGGGCGGGTTAATGAAAACATGGCGAATATCTCGTCGATAAGTTATTTGTTTAGCATACTGACCAATCTATCTTATACTTTCAAAGATGTATTCACTTAGAATATGTTATGTTCTTCATGTACGGGTAAAGCCCTGGAGCGACTTATTAGTTATGACTTATTAGTTATTACTTATTTCTTATTATGTCTTATTACATATTTATTACGGTATGCATGGTTAATGAAAACATGGCGGATATATCGTCAATAAGTTATTTACTATATGTTTATTTAGCCTACAGACCAATCTATCTTATACTTTCAAAGCTGTAATTCACCCATCGTCGAAACCCACGTTTGACTGATTACGTTATACTCCATTCATCACTATGATGACGGATAGTAACGGAACAAATCACACGGGGGTATCCGACGGTGATGGTGGAGAGTAACGGAACAAATCACACGGGGTTATCCGACGGTGATGGTGGAGAGTAACGGAACAAATCACACGGGGGTATCCGACGGTGATGGTGGAGAGTAACGGAACAAATCACACGGGGGGTATCCGACGGTGATGGTGGAGAGTAATGGAACAAATCACACGGGGGTATCCGACGGTTTCATTCACCTAGAATGTGTTATATTCTTCACGGGCGTTGGCGCATTCTAAGTGAAGTACAACGTATAAGCTAGATTGGTCAGTATTCTAAAAACATATAGTAAATAACTTATCAACGAGATATCCGCCATGTTTTCATTAACCATGCAGGTAATAAGAAATAAGTAATAACTAATAAGTAATAACAAATAACTAATAAGTAATAACAAATAAGTCGTAACCAATAAGTCCCCACAGTGCTTCACCCGTGAAGAATATAACCCATTCTAAGTGAATTACAGCTTTGAACGTATCAGCTAGATTGGTCAGTATCCATATAGTTAATAACGTATCAACGCGATATCCGCCATGTTTTCATTAACCATGCAGGTAATAAGAAATAAATAATAACAAATAAGTAATCTGGTAATAACAAGTAAGTAATAAATAATAACAAATAAGTAATAACTAAAAAGTCCCTCCAGGGCTTCCGTAGAAATGACCTATTAAAAATATGCAAAGAAATATAAATGGAGGCGGCCATCTTGGAACGATGACGTCATCGCGCCTTTTTACCATATATGGCATTTGAAAATATATGTTTTAGGGCAAAGAGAATCGCTGCAAATGAAAAATAAGCACACAATGTATGCATTTTATATTTGTATTTATTTATTTTTAATCAATTTGCAGTGATTTACTTTACCTTAAAATATATTTTGTCAATACGATGACGCCATCGTTCCAAGATGGCCGCCTCCATTTATGTTTCTCGGTCTGTCATCTCGCATTTATTTTTCATGATATTTTAAAAGTTCTTTCAGCTTTATTCAAGTATTTTATAGCCCTTTTAAATAAATGTTGTTTGAAAATAGTGCATCAACCCCTTTTATGCTGTCTTGTTTGTTAGAGAATATTACCTGGCGGGGATTTCTTTATTTATCCCCAGCGGCCTTTTTTCTAATCCGAGCCTTCTCTGACCCTAAAAGCCTTCTTTTTTTTGCCTTTTCAGGGTCAGAGGAACTCCTATTCATAATTTTGATGGAGCATCGTCAAAAAAACTGACCAATCACTGACCAGAAATAAGACCTACCTAATTCATAATTTTCCATTACAGAGATGTTGAGATTTTATCTTATTTTCAGTAGGTTCTATAGTAAAAAAAAATCTTTGGCAGAGTAAAAAGACAATAATTTTCAAGATTTTGATTTTGAGATACTGAATCAATTTGCATGAATGTGCATGAAATTATCACCTACCAGAATGTATTGGTATGTCTTATTTATGGTCACTGATTGGTCAGTTTTCAGCCATTCAGCCATTCGGCCAGCAGAGCTTATGGGATGACGAGTTGTCCGTCTGTCCGTCCGTTAACTTTTGCCTTGCGAACACTCTAGGGCCTTTATTATTAATCGGCTCTTTATGCAACTTTGCCAGTGTCTATATATCAATGAAAGCTCGGGCATGTTCGAAAACCAGCCAGATCGGATTACTTTAACCGGAGTTATGGCCCTTGTTTTGCTGAAAAATGTCATATTAAGCCTTGGTGAACACTCTAGCACCTTTATTTATTATGTGTTTTTTATCAAACTTGCATAAATTGTTAATATCAATGAAAGCTCAGAAAAGTTTGAAAAACAGCCATGTCGGATTAGTAACACCGGCGTTATGGCCCTTGTTTTTTCTGAAAAAATGCCGTTTTTTGCCTTGTGAACACTCTACTTCATTTATTATTTGATTTTTAACAAACCTGCACAGAATGTTAATACTAATGAAAGCTTGGACAAGTTCGAAAACCAGCTAAATTGGGACACCAGAGTTATGGCCCTTGTTTTGCTGAAAAATGCCATATTAAGCCTTGTGAACAAACTAGCACCTTCATTTATTATTTGATCATTACCAAACTTGCACAGATTGTTAATATGAATGAAAGCTTGGAAAAGATCAAAAAGCAGCCACATCGGATCAGTAATACCAGAGTTATGGCCCTTGATTTGCTAAAAAAAATCAATTTTCTGCCTTGCGAACAATCTAGCACCTTCAGTTATTATTTGATCATTACGAAACTTGTATAGATTGTTAATATCAATGACAGCTCGGACAAGTTCGAAAACCAGCCAGATCGGATCAGTTACACCGGCGAAATGGCCTTTTATTTGCTGAAAATGCCGTTTTCTGCCTTGTGAACACTCTAGCACCTTCATTGATTATTTGATCTTTACCAAACTTGCATAGATTGTTAATATCAATAAAAGCTCGGACAAGTTTGAAAACCAGCCAGATCGGATCTGTAACAACGGAGTTGTGGCCTTTGTTTTGTCGAAAAATGCCATTTTCTGCCTTGTGACTACTCTAGCACCTTTATTTATTATTTGATCTTTACCAGACTTGCACATATTATTAATATTACCGAAAGCTCGGATAAATTCGAAAACCAGCGAGATCAGAATAGTTACACCGGAGTTATGATCCTTGATTTAGTTAAGATCTCGTTAAGATGACAGGGCTTTCATTTTTCATGCGATCTTTGCCAAACTTTACCAGGTTGCTAATATCAATGAAAGCTTGGACATGTTCGAAAACCAGCCAAATTAGATTAGTAGTACCAGAGTTATGGCCCTTAATTTTTAACGAAAGTTTGCCGGGATGATCAGTATCAAGTATCGCCGTGTTCCGGTTGAATGATTTTGGCAGAGTTATGGCCCTTTAAAGGTTTTAGAACACAAACTTTGTCTGGACTAGTTCTCTTGAACCCCTGGCCGAATTTCAAGGAAACTTTGCAAGGACGATCAGTACCAAGCCTAGTTATGCATATCATCACCGTATTCCGGCTGTAAGATTTTTGGCAAGAGTTATCACAACCTGACTTCTATGGTGACGTGATTTACAAACTTCGTTAGCTCCTTGGTCATGATCACTTTCATACTATCTTTGTTAAACTTGTTTAAAGGTTTATCAAAAGAGGTTTGACCCTATCATTTTGCAACGCTTTCCTCTTTGTGCGATGACTGGACAGGTTGTGGACCCTATGATGACGTATATATAAATATACACGAGTATCTTTGTGTTTTACTTATATTGCCTATTAATGCTGCGTTGTTGGTTAAAGAAAAGTTCATGGCGGGGATTTCTTTATTTACACAGTCCCGTTTTATTGGGATGACAGTAGGTAAGTGTGAGGTTTGGTGCACCCTAGAACCTGGTTTAAACCCTCAGCGGCCTTTTTTGCCACTGACCGTTTCAAGGCGGTAGCCCTATTGTCAACCCTTGTGTGTTTGTGATGTCTTATTTTGCCTTTATTCATTTTTTGCTCGACTATTCGAGGAATAGTGAGAGCTATTCTACTCACCACGGCGTCGGCGTCCCAGCTTCACCTTAAAGTTTTTGTGCAATATATTTATAACTTCAATACTACTGAAGCTATTGCACTAAAACTTTATACTAATGTTTCCCATCAAATTCTGCACCTTATCCGATAATCCCCATAACTCTTCCTTGCATTTTGACAAAGTTATGGCCCTTTGATTGTCATTTCTTTACCTTAAAGTTTTTGCGCAATATATTATAACTTCAAAACTACTCAAGCTATTGCGTTAAAACTTTATATTAATGTTTCTCATCAAATTCTGCACCTTTTTCCAACAATCCCCATAACTCTTCCTTTCATTTTGACAAAGTTATGGCCCTTTGATTGTCTTGTCTTTACCTTAAAGTTTTTGTGCAATAGATTATAACTTCAAAACTACTCAAGTTATTGCATTACAATTTTAAACTAATGTTTCACATCAAATTCTGTACCTTATCCAACAATCCCCATAACTCTTCCATTCATATTGTCAAAATTTGAATTGGTAAAACAGTCATTTTTACATAGAAGTATATAGGAAAAACACTTCAAAATCTTCTCCAAAACAAAAAGGGCTGCAGCTTAGATATTTTGTATGTAGCATCGTCTAGCAGTCCTCTACCAAGTTTGCTCAAATGGTGAACCTGGGTTCAGAATTGGACCCGCCCCGGGGTCACAAGAGGTGAAACATGAGGGTATGGATGGGCCCCTTGAGTCATAACTTAGTAGCCGTTGAGATCTCCACCCTATAACCATATATACACTTACTGGACATGAACATACAGATACAACCATCCAACCAGCATACTGGCATCTTTCTACTTGGAAAAAGTACATTTTTAAAATTATAGATAATATAAACTGTTATAATGCTAACCCCTCGTTACTTCCTCCGAGACCTAGGTTTTCCTTTCGTAATTTAAAATGAATTCAAGAATTTCATAATAAATTTGTTTCAGTTCCTGCTGATAAAGCAGCTAGTAATGTAATAATTGTTTGACGCCTACATTACGTCAATGTTTTATCTCTGGAACTCGGTAGCACTAATTCGTATACCCCAGTTCAATCTAGAGGATGATGTTGTTTCCACACATATCACTCGGTGCACTACTTTCAAGGCTTGGGCAGACGAAAAGCAGAACAAACTGCCAACTATGTACTGGATTCATAAATTACCTAAATATCCGTATAAGGCCCGCTTTATTTCGAATTCTAGTGCCTGCACCACCACAAACATCTCCAAACTTTTAACTTCTTTTTTTACTGCCGTGAAAGATCACGTTAAACAATATTGTGCTAAAACCTATGAAAACTCTGGGATTAATATGTTTTGGTCTATTAAAAATTCAGGATACCTTTTTGATAAGATTTGCAATAAACATCAAGTTGCATCTATAAGCACTTATGACTTCTCTACACTATATACAACCTTACCAATCACCTTATTGCTCTTATTCAAAAACTAGTTTTGGCCTGTAATAATATTAAAGCGTTTTTTACTTACGGATATATATGTAAATTGGGCCCCCTGTTGTAATTTGGATTTCGCTTCGCTCACTCCAAATTACAACAGGAATTCCCAATTTACATATATAAGTAAATCACCATGAAATGGTGATTTTACTTGATTTATTAAAACTTTTTTAAAATAGGGGTAGTGAAGAACACAAGTTTAAATTTTTTAGGTTTTGAGTTTTGTGTAGTAGGTAAGGTTACGTGATTATTGTCATGTCAGAGTAAGGTTACGTGATTATTGTCACATGTATTAGCTCATGTGATAAGCATCTATTTATATCAACCAATCGGTGAAGATCATGTGATAAGCGTCTATTTATATCAACCAATCGGTGAAGATCATGTGATAAGCGTCTATTTATATCAACCAATCGGTAAAGTTTTTGGTCTTCCTGACGGGTATAAAAGGCGGTGAAAACTACGGATTAGTATCACTCTCACACGGTGACATACCCTATGGGAATAGAGACCTGAAAGAGTAAGGATAAAACTAGGATTATTTTTTATGAAAGGTAAGTCCATTTTAAATTTGTATTTAATTTATTTTTATATTTTTAGAAGGTTCTAGATTGAATACAAAGGTGGTGGATCGTACTCATACACATTACTAAAACAATTTATTACACACCTTTTAGACTTTTTTGTAAGGTTGCCATTGCTTCCTTTCTTCCCTGCTCTACTAGTTCTTTTTTTTGAGCTTCACTTATTTTAGCCTTTTTTTGTTTTGTGTCCTGTTTTAAACTATAATATTTATCTAACTCATCCAAAATCAACTTGAACTCTTGATCAGATATTTGTGCTTCACTCAACGCTTTTGATATTAACTGCTTTATGCTATTTAACTTAGCCTCTGCCAAAGTTTTTATTTCATGATGTTTTTGAGCTTTTACATTAAGCTTGCGTCTGATAAAATTAATACAAACACCTGTAGCTCCACATACTATTGCTGCTATTTCTAAAGGTAACAAAACTGGAACATTGGGTTTAAAAACAATCAAATGGGTCTGGTTCTTTCTTAAACAATCTTGGTCTAGTCGTCTCTACTGGAGCTGTTGCCTGTAGTTTAGGTGTCTTCGCTACATTTTTTCTTGTTATCCCCAAAACTGATATAGCTGTCATTATACCCATATATATGAATGCAAATTTTTTAAAACCATTTACCGTTTTTCCTATCTCTTGCATGGAATATGTTTGTTTCTTTTCTTCTTCTTGTTCGTCTTCCTGCTGTTCCAGCAACAAATCTATGTCATCTTTTTCTTCTCCTTGTTTTTCCAACAGACGGGAAAGAAGTTGCGTCTGTTTACGACTTTCTTCTGCTATGGTTTCCAGATTATACACCACATCTTCTGGTGTAGGTATCTCTTTTAATATTCTGTCACGTTCTATGTTGTCATGTGGTATAAGTTCGTCTGCTGTATATGGTTTTTCATTATCTTCCTCTCTTGTAATGTCCTCCCTTGTAATACGAGGGTTCCATATCTTCCTTAGTTTGTCATTTCCAATTCTATATCTTTTCATTGCTTGGTTTGCAGATATTTGTCCACGTAGTTCACGAAGTTCTTCTATTTGTTCTTGTGTCAAGTATCCTCTTTTGTTTTCCATGTTTTTATATTATGATATATTTTAAAATTATTTTAAAATAATATTAAAACACAACCAATTTTAGTATTGTTTATATGCAGTTGAAGACTGTTTGGTACCGTCTGTATATATTTTGACACCGTCTGGATATAGCTTGACATTGTTTGACATCGCCTGAGTATCATCTGAGTACCATCTATGTATCATTTGATATTGTCTGTATACAGTTGAAGACTGTTTGGCATCATCTGTGTGTAGTTGAAGATTGTTTGGAATCTTCTGTGTGTAGTTGAAGATTGTGTAGCATCGTCTGTATATATTTTGATATTGTCTGGGTATCGTTTGAGTATAGTCTGTATATATTTTGGCATGTTTTGTAATTGTTTAACATCGTCTGTGTGCATTTTGGGGCTATATGGGACTTATTTTGCTTGTAGCATTGCTTGTAGCAATTCTGTATGATAATCATGGCTGAAAATGTTTTAAAGCAATAAATGTGGAAACAAAAAATCCCCCTCCTGTTGAAACAAAAATATTAAAAGATGATCCTATCTGTATGAATGCAAGTGTAAGATATTTATATCAACCCGGGGAACAAGAAGGTGGAAGACGCAGAGCAACTGATCCAATGTGGAGTGTAGATATTCACAAGATTAAAAGTTATATGGTGACGCAAGGTATAAGAGTTTATTATTTGAAAGCACCAGCGCCACAGAGAGGATTTGTTAAAGAAGAATTACTTATTGTTCCTGCTGATACCCAAATTCATAAGTTTTTATAGAAACCATGTGCATCAGTTGTAATTCCATCTTCTCGGATGTATCTTTTTGAGTAAAATGGTGATAATGTAACTTTGTTTACTGTTATGCCGTATATTTGATGCTTTATTGATCGTATCATATTCATTTCATGGGTGTATTTTTTCTTGTTGAATAATGCATCTTTGTAGTTTTCAAAGTTGATGTGTTTGCCGATTACGTATTTTTTTACACCCTTTGCTTTTTTAATGATCTTTTCATCAGCTCGCAGAATAGAATATAACTTAGGTCTCAATCCAATATACTCAGCTATAGGGATGCCATTACATTCCTCTTTCATTTTACCTAATACTTTTTTATTTGTATCATCATGCATTGGATGATCTTTAGGATATTCACTTAGATCATATTCATCTTTCATTTCATCCATATCTTTGTATGCATCTTCTGTTTTTATATCTACGAGCAAGCTGTCAGTATCTGTGTATAATAAAGTACAATCGCTTCCATATCTTTTTTTCAGTGTATTATAATACCAATCATACATCATATGTTTTGATAAATCTAGTACTGACATTCCAACATAAATTGGTTTGTTTAATGTTAATTTTGTTTTGTGTACATGCACTGCTGATAAATCATCTGAGAATTTTATGCGCCTGTTAAAGTTAGGCTTAGCTATTATTTTTCTTATCTTCTCATTTTCAGATCCATCAGTTCTGACTAATTTTATATCAGTTCGCTTACGTAGATTTTCCATTGTCTTGCCAAACACAGAGTTGTTCATAAGTTTGTAAAAATCTTTTTCAAATGGTGATTTAGCATCTTTTCTAAGTTCTGTATTCAAATGTATGTATGATTCCATCCACGGCTTTTCATTAAATCCATTACTCTGTGTATTTTCTTTAGCTTCATGCCCAAAGATAAATACAACTCTAAATTTTTATGATGTATCACATACTTTTTCTTATCCATAAGATTCGGAACTAGTTGCTCTGTCATAGTACTATTTTCTAGCAAATCTGTTTGGTAAGCAGACAGCCATTCTTTTTTTACTACTAACTTTTCTGGCGCAAGTGGATAGTTATTATGAGACTCATGAAGTTTTTTTTGATATTCCAAATCAACTTCAAGCATTTGTCCTCTGCCAGGTTTTGGTTTGTTATACCAGCCCCTCTTGTTTTTATTTTTCCAGACATATCCAGAAAATGGAAGTGGCTGACTCATTGCCCATCCATAAAGATTATTTGCATCAAAATACATTAAGAAATTATTTTCTTTATCAGGCTTATAACCATCCACGAGTGAATTATTTGCTTTGGCATATCGTTTTGATACCATACTAATCCCACCTCGCAGTCCTTTTGCTATGAATAAGTGTTTGTCGATGTCTGTCAAAAGTTCTAATTCTATTTTTGAAAATTTAAGTAAAGCATCCCAAGATAATCCTGGTGCTGTATAATAATGCAAAGCATCAAGTTTGTATGAATTCATACATGTTCTTCTAAAAGTTTGAAACACATCCGCCAGCAAAGTTACATCAGCTTTCAAATATAAATCATGATAATCTCCAAGGGTTTTACAGTGAAACCTTTTCCACATTTGTTGAGCATGTTCATAATCTTTTGGGGTTATACTTTCATCTGATAAACTACTGTAAAACTTTTCTATTGGCGGTAATTCTGTTTCATTAAATTTTTCCATGCTGTCCATATACTCATACGGATAAACACCTTTTCGTAAAAATGCGGGCTCAAAAGATAGCTTGTAACAATCTTGGAGATTTTTACAGTTAAACTCTTTCCATACGGTTTGAAGATACTCATAGTAATCTTTAAAGGTATCTTCTTTGTCTTACATACCTTCAGCAAGAAAACTCTTGTAAAACTTTTCTATGGGTGGTAATTCTGTTTCCATGCTGCCTATATAACCATCCGGATAAATAGCTTTTCGCATAGGTAAATTTGCTTGCTTGAATTGATCTTTAGTAATTTTAAAATCATGTGCACCTGTTGCATCAACCAATTGTGCCAGAGAAGTACCCATAAATTGGAAACTGTCTAAAAATCTAAGTTGGCCAGCGCTGAATGATATATACTTTTCAGCATTATTTGGAATGCATGTAATATTACCTACCATTTTATGTATTTTCTGCATAATCAAATGACTATCATATCCTTTGAGGTTGTGAAATATAACAGGAATAGTTGTTTTGCCTGGTTTTATTTTTAATCTCAGGTTACAGTTTTTATGTGCTGCACCTCTGTATTCTCCTGTGAAATGACAGTGATCTTTTACTTTGCAATTCTTATCATTATCTATTATATTCTCGCATATCCAGCAGTGTGTTGCTTTTTCATAATCTATTTCATTCTGCTGTGTCATGATTAATGGTTTCGGGTGAGCAAATATATTATTGATCTTGCTCTTTTCACATTCCAAATGATTTAAAAACTTTTCAACAGTATCTTCACCTCTGTAAATAACAGGTTCTTCTGTTTTACCATCATATCTGACAACTTGATATTCAAATCCACAAGCTTCGTGCACACTTGTGATTTCAGATTTCTTTCCAAATTTAATTGATTCTGGTTTGACTATACTTTCAAAGTCAGCATATATTGCATAAGGTACAGGCATTTGATTTTGATGATTTTTAAATTGGATGCTTGCACCTTTTTTTGGCATTTCTATTCGGCAAGAGTTTTTATTAATACCATCACAATCTTCTTTGTGTTTGGTGAGTAGTTTTATTCCAGAATAGCCATGAAGACAACGATCACAAAAGTAAGTTGTACCATGATGTTTGTTTTGGTTGTAAAGTAATTTATTCAGATTTTTAATCCAGCAGTAATGATATTTTGTTATTTTAACTTCTTTGTAATTATCATCTATGATTCCTTCTTCATTGTTTGGATCATCTTCGTTTTCTTCTTCAGTCTCAGTTTCTTCAGAGATTAACATCAAATTAATTCTTTCTTTATCCTTTGGCTGCTCTGATATTTTATATGGAAAAACAGATAACTTTTTAATTTTTTCTGATACTGTGTGCCCGTAAACATTAATGGCAAGATTGTTTTGTTTTTATACTTTTGAAATTTGTGAAATCGGAGTTGGACAATCAATACCATCCATATTCAACTTACCCATGTGTTTGTTGTAACTAGATATCCTAGTTGGATTATTTTTATTAGGCCAAAGAGCAGAAACCAATGACACTTCCAAGCACTTATTATCTTTATTGTTAACATTTATAATTGCTTTTTTATCAGATACTGCTTTATGCAAAGGAATATATGAAGAACCTTTTAATGGCTCATACTTTGCAAGATTTAAATAAAGTGTAATACAGTAATCAACCTCTAATCCTGATGCTGTGTTTGTAAATCTTTCAAGGCTCTCTTGTATATCTGCAGATGATTTTTCATACAACTCATCTATTTTTTCAGAAGATAAAATTGTATTTTGTTCACTATGTAATACTGCTGTGGTGTATTTTTTTGTAGCACCATCATCTTTAAATAATACTACAGTGAGACCTAATTGAAATTTTATTCCATTCATACTTGCCAGCTCTTTGATTATTTGTTTTCTAATGATAGATTTTTTATCATGAAGTAGTTTCCGAGGATCTTTATATTTTTGGGCAGATATTTCGTATGCTTTGAAATAGCCACACATTGGCTTGTCAACTAGTTTTAATTCTGGAATACTTTCTTTAGATTTTCTATCATTAAACTCGTTCAGTTCATTTATAACATTGTCTCGTAATTTAGCATATTTCTGCTTTTGTTCATTTATAACATTTTCTTGTAATTTATCATATTTTTGTTTTTCTCGTTTACGTTGTTTTTTAGCACGTCGTCTTTTGAGTAAATTTTCTAATGTTTGAGATTTAACCTCTTTTGGAGTTTCCTTTGAAACTTCTTTAAGAGCATCTAGCCCCTTTCTAAACTGATCATTATTAATTACTCCTTCCCGGTGTAATTGTAAAATGTAGTGAACGTCTTCGGTACTCATTTTTGTAATATATATCTTTTTTTTTTTTTTCTTAAAATAAAAAAATATTTATTATAACAAGAAAAAGAAAATGGAAAACACTGAAAAAATTAAAAACATTTGCCAATTTCTCAAAGTTGGAGATCACGAACCTTGTAAAAATAAATCAACAAAAGATTCAAACTACTGCAGTTTACATAAATTCAGATTAAAGCAAAGTAAAGTTTTACCGTGTCTAAAATGTGAAAAAGGTACAAGTGCAAAATATCAAATTTGTGTTGGTTGTGGTGCTCATATAGTTAGATTAAGACATAGATACTGGGAAGTAGTAAAGCCATATAGAGATTTAATGCAAAAAAATCAAACTGTATGATTTTCTAGTAAAAATTCATAGTTTATTATATTTGTGTTGGGTGTAATTTTGATAACTTATAAAAAAAATTAAACTTGCAATCTTCACTACCCCTATTTTAAAAAAGTTTTAATAAATCAAGTAAAATCACCATTTCATGGTGATTTACTTATATATGTAAATTGGGAATTCCTGTTGTAATTTGGAGTGAGCGAAGCGAAATCCAAATTACAACAGGGGGCCCAATTTACATATATATATTACGGCAGTTTAGACAATTACACTATGTGGACTTTAAAGCGAAGACGTTTGTGAAGCACTCATCTTCCTATTAGATAATATTTCCGTCATGAACGACCGTTTATAGACAAATTGTTGGTATCCCTATGGGTACGAACTGTGCACCCCTCGTCGCAGATTTGTTTTTATATTGCTATGAAAACGATTTCATGTTGAGTCTTTCACCAGATATCCAGGCAGATGTTATTTAAGCCTTTAATGACACCTCTCAGTATCTGGATGACCTATTGAACATTGACAACCCCTTCTTTTCTACTATGGTTAATAATATATACGCTAAAGAACTTCAAAGCTAATATTTCTGATACTGACGCATTTATTCTCGATTTACATCTCTGCATTGAAAATGGTGAAATAATTATCAAAGAGATGATTTTAATATTGATATTGTTAATTAACCCATTGAGAAACTTCTTATGGGGTCTATGTGTCTCAACTTATTCGTTTTTCGAGAGCTTGTACTCGAGTTGAGGACTTTAATATTCGTAATCTTTGTATAACTAAAAAGCTACTCCATCAGGGCTACCGTTACCATAAACTTCGTAAAACCTTTGCAAAATTTTATTATCGTAACCCTGATCTTCTTTCCAAATATAAAAATAGTTTAAGAACTCTTCTGGGACAAGGACTATCACAACCTGACTTCTATGGTGACGTGATTTACAAACTTCGTAAGATCCTTGGTCATGATCACTTTCATACTATCTTTGCTAAACTTGTTAAAACAGTTTATCAAAAGAGGTCAAATTTTCAAAGTAGCAATATTCGCAGACTATAGTAGATTTCGACTGCTGAAAACAAACATGTTTTTTTTTTCAGGAAAAAATAGTTCTATGAATATAGTATTTATCATCGTTATCTATTTTCAGGGAAATGTTTAATATGTCTGTTTTGAAATACTACAGATCGTAACGCACCGCACATGTATATTCAGTATTTACTTTCAATATAGTCCCAGCAAGGAAGGGTAAATTGGACCCATATGGGCTATATCCGGGCCCACCCATGTGGGATTACCCATACTGGCTGTGTACCAGTTATCGTCATTCACCAGATTTCGTCATTATCAATAAAACGCTCGATGTTGTGCTTATTTTTCGACCCCACTATACAAATCACTACACACTATCATCAGACGATTGAAGAGGGAAAAATTGTTTAGAAATGATAACATACACTCTTAAACCAACTTGTTTACCTATATAAATACCGTTATAAACAAAACACAATCGGGGAAAACACGCGCTAATGCGCATGCGCAGGAAAATTTCCTTTTAAAATAGCTGACCTTTTACGTCGAACCATTAAATCAATCTGACATGCACAACAAACTAAAAGTATGTGATGAATGAAAACAACTAGTTCACGTCAATCAATTTCAATTTGCGGACAGTTATTTCCCATTAAATTATGAACGTCGGAGTTAAGTAAATTACATCCGATACCTACAGTTGAAAAAACATTTTAAATTGTAGATATATTCTTTTTCTAGATAATTCATTTTGTGTATTCATATGCAATGAAATATTTATGTTTCAATTAATAACTACACACGTTTTCATCATCCCTAACATGGATTTTTCGGTATTAAACTGAACATGACGATAACTACTACATTCAGCTCAAACGACCGGCCCATTTCAGTCTATATTTAGTAACGGTCACGTGACACTTGTTACTGAGAATAGGAACAATGTAAACACGGAATCTTTACGGCAAAGGGGTAAGCTACTCTACCGGCAAAAATATTTATGAGATTACTAGTTTTGATTTAGATATATTAAAAAATCAACAAAAAAATGACGATATCTGGTATACAGCCAGTATGGGTCCTATATGGGTCCCACATTCAGCAAGCCCATGTGGGATTACACATATGGGTCCTATATGGGTCCCACATTCAGAAAGCAAGGGTAAATGGGACCCATATGGGCTATATCCGGGCACGCCCATGTGGGATTACTTATATGGGCCCTATATGGGTCCCATATGCTTTGCTAGCTGCTTTGACCCACATGGGCTGCCCACATGGGACCCAGGTTAATCCCGGTTGCACTTTTGGTATGGGGCCCATGTGGGCAGCCCATATTGGGCCCGTATGGAAAACAACATTGGACCCATATAGGTCCCATATGCTTTGCTAGCTGGGGTCGTAACGTCGCGCCTCACACATAACGTTGCGTATAAAAGAGTTCGTTCTTTACCTCTTTACAAAATAGCATTTTACGAAAAAAAAAAAAAAAAACCAACAACAATGTTTTGTATAATGTGCATTATTTGTATAAGCTGTCACAAATAATAAGTTTATGACTCAGATCTGGGTGAATTTATAATAAATAAAATAGTTTCAGTTATATAAACTTGCGTAGTGTTACAGGTTTAACTCAACCAATCAAAATCGTTCCAGGTTGTATTACACGTGTGTCATACAATAGAATATTAAATGAGTGTTCGACACTGCTAACAAGGGACGCTATGTGATAAAACTGAATCAAGTATGAGCAGTTCGTCAGATTTAATTAATCATAAAACCAAGCAACAATATCATTTGGATGTTTTTGTAATACCTCAAGAAGCATTTTGTCGTTCTTTTAAAATTCAAGTATTTGAAAAAAAGAAGAGAAAACGGCATTTCAGATACTTGACATTGGATAATATAGATACACATTTGTAGATTGTTTCTCTATAAAAACAGTCATCAAGTAATACCCCAGTGCAGTATGGTAATGGTATGGAATCTACTATCAATTATGCATGAATGTTAGTTCAAAACCTAATATCAATATTCATTAAGAAATAAATAGAAACCATGACATTTATATGTCAGACATTATATACGAGGGTCATTCAATAAGTTCAGACACTAACGCGTTTTAACAAGTATGTGCTCGTTGTGAGTGTTGATGTTTGGTACCAAATGAACGAGAGTTTCAATACCATTCCATTGATGGTACAATGAACGCTGTATCTTTTGTGTGACGAAAGTTATGGAACATTTAATACACATCAGTTATACATACTGAGGCATTTTCGTCCTGAGTTTTTTTCAGGTATATTAATTGTTACTTTTTTAAATGCCTGTTTCTTTTAAAGTACTTGTCGAAGACCTTTGAAATTTCTCATACATTACCAGTTATATCTGTGCCTTACAAGATTCAGAATTTAAGCATGGTAGATGAAAAGGCATTGTCTTAGAAATTAACATTTTAAGCTAACGTGTAAATTAATTTAATGATAAATGGACATTAAATGGAAGGGCAGTCGTCTGAAATAGCGTTTTTGGATGATCAATATTTTCACTAAACATTGTACAAAATTCTACAAAAATGTGTTGAATATGAAATTCAAACACTGAAGGACTAGGATTTGTAAAAAAATATGAAAATATATTAATACTATAAGAATAATTACGACATTTAAAAGATATTATAACATTTCCGTAAACAAAATAAAGAAAATCAGTGTTATTTCTGCTAAAATTAAGGGATATGTCATATCTGGTTTGCAGCAAGACCTTTCCGAATTCTCGACAATCATTTTCATGGATTATGGGCGAATAACAACAGATGGCGTACAAGAAAATTTAAAAGCATAGAATTATTCAAATAATGTTTACAACGTTTTGTAACAAGGACATTTTCAGAGATGCCAGTATCCAAAAGGTGTGGTAGGGGTAGGTAATTCAGGGGTATAAATAACCGGAAATTTTTCATTTTTGTTGTGGAATTTAAGAGAGCGAACCCAGTAGTACTATAAATACACTACTTTTTCTCAGTGTAATATCCAGTTCAAAGGATATATGCCTAGTGACACAACTTTTTGAAGCACCCTCGTACCAGCAATTATTCAATAAAGCAGAGTGGTTATCCAGCCTGAAATTACCCAAAGTGGATAAACTATGTATATATATATAATTTATCAGCAAATTCTCTAGCAGATTAGTTTCACCTTTAAATCCAGGACGCCGCCCAATCTCCACACAGAGTTATCGCTCCTTGCACTCACATATATCTCTGCTAACTACTAAATTACAGGATTTTGGTAAAACCTTATAAATTGGAATAAGTTTGCTTGAAACTCATTCATTTTTTGTGTAAATATAATTTTCAGAATATCTGCAGATTAGATGTTGCAATATTTGAAATAATGCACGAAAACAATTTAGTTTTAATCGGGACTATTTTACTACAAAACTAATACGTACTTAGTTCTTCTCAATCGATACGCATATGGAAACATTTCAAACCGAAGCTCGATTGCAGAAAATTACTAAAGAAAAAATAACTCATAGAAATAAAATTGAAATTATTTAATATAGGTCTATATTTTATCTTTGCAGATCAAGTAAAAGGATTTATTATAAACATCGTCATAACTCTTTTGAATAATCACGTGACCTAACCGTTCGCCCTACTTCCTGTGACGTTGACAGAGTCAAATGAGGAACGAGTGTACTCTGGTAGAGATTGGACGCCGCCGTGCTATAGAAAACTCAAGTTCACGAGTAATGACAAATCAAGGCGTGAACGCGAAACTAGTGTACAGTAATTATACTCAGGGTCAATGAAAACGCACCACAAAATAAATTCTTTTAAAAGTTAGAATGTAAGAAATTTTGAACAAAATATGATATAAGCCATAAAACGAGTTCACCTTTAACAGTCTTTACGTGCATATCTGGATTTAGTGCATTGCATATCGTTGTATGAAATGCACGTGCATTTCCGAGTTTCTTCAGTCACATCGCACAAAGAAATTGTTTTCTCGGAAACATTGATTGCATAAAACTGTCAGTAGCCAAACAATAAAAAGGCGAGTATAACCAATTTTCATTTATTTCGAGACAAATTAAAACAGCTTGAACTTTAGTGGAACCGCTTTATTTGTGTGATTATCTATATTAAACGATGTTAAATGACAAGGTAAAAAACTTCATAACTGCTTGTCATAAAAGTCTATAAGTTAACCTGTAAGACAAGTTATGTATCAAGATTCAATACTTATAAAATAAATAAAATACATATTGGTTCGACAGTTTTATTCAAAATGGTTTATTAATAATCCAACAGCATATGGAGTTAATGGTGCGTTTTTATTAACCGTCAGCGATTTTAATAGTCGCACTGGGTGCGGGAACACAGATATTTTATACTTTGACAGATACTTGGATGACAGCGATGAAAGAAGCGATCACGTGATCGACGCGCAGGGTCGAAAGCTATCAGTAGGAAAGCCAGCCCTGTGGCGTAGGAATATTTATCAAACAAGGTCACGTGATAAAATCGATAACAAAATGACATCCTCGGGAAAATTGTCACTGGTCAGATTTATACACCTCTTATCTATAAACTGTGATTATGACAAAACACAATCACAGATCGCTGTTAAAGTAATAATATTCACAAACTACATTGGTCGAACATAATTGGTGTACACTTCGTGTAATTCCCATTAAGGACTCCGAGTGGTTAACGTCTCTGACTTGAAATCACTTGCCCCTCACCGCTGTTGGTTCGATCCCTCAGGGGCCTAGGAATCTTTATGTGAGGAAGCTATCCAGCTGGCTTGCGGAACGTCGGTGGTTCTACCCAGGTGCCCGCCCGTACACGAAAATTGCCCGGAGGGGCACCTGGGGTCTTCCTCCACCAATGGAAGCTGGAAAGTCGCCATATGACCTTAGCTGTTGGTGCGACTATAAAATCCAATTCAATCCAATCCATTAAGGACTATCAGCCATCTTTGAAAAGAAAAAGGTATGGTTAATTGAAATTTTCATCCAAAAGGCATGAATATTGTCAATGATATAATAGATGACAGTAATTCAACACTATTGATGTGAACATAATATCAGAAACAATATTTATTTGGCAGAAATAGTGCCCTTTATATTCGAAAAGTTTAGTACAATTTTACTATCAGATGTTTTGTTTTTTGTTAAATAAATTTGTCCTTAGAATTGTCCATTTATCTAAAAATGGCACACAAGACATCATTTCTAAATTAAATACGGCATGTTATCACATCATCCAAATTTCAAAGTCAATCATTGTGAAAAAACAAGATTTTTTTCAATGGCATGTACTTTCAAAATAATCTCAATGCTATAGTATGGTGGCACTGACGGGTTTTAATTGTCAAACTATTATAAATGGCAACTATATTTGTGGATGTATTAAACACAACTGAGTGACGGTTGCGAATAGAAACATGGCAAAACAAGAGTAATTTATTATTATATTCGAATAAAAACAGCGCAAACTAAATAATAACTTATGAATACGATCAAATGACCTGTTTATCCGAATGTTTCACCATACCGCATGTTTCAATTTACAATTCACGTGCATGCTTTCATGTGTTTCATGTGTGTGTGTGTTGAAGGCACATGGCGTATAAAGAAAATCTTAGTTTTTAAAAATGGTGTACTTCGAATTTTAGATGATGCGATAACATGGCTTACTTTATTTAGAAATGATGTCTCGTGTGCCATTTTTAGATAAATGGACAATTATATGAACACATTTATTTAACATAAAAAACAAAACATCTTCGAGTAAAATTGTATTAAACTTTTCGAATATAACGGGCACTATTTCTGCCAAATAAATATTGTTTCGGATATTATGTTCACATCAATAGCGTTGAATGACTGTCATCTATTATATAATTGACATTGTTCATGCCTATAATATGCATTTGGATGAACATTTTAATTAACCATACCCCATCCATTTTGGATTTTCTTTTCAAAGATGGCTGACCAATAGCCATTAATAGTTAAAGGTATTTTTCAAAGGGATGAATTTAGGTTGTTTTAATGTTTAAATTGCCAACAATGCGCTTTTAAATCAAAATCGATTTATTTCGTCATTTTAGAAGCGAGAATAAAAACAAATGCATGTACGCGTAGATAAATCTTTCCTCTGTCCATATGCAAAATTTTAATGAAATCGGAGACAAGTATTTTTTTCCCCAAAATTAACTAACATGACCCACGGACTCAAAGACGGCATAATGCATATACATTTACAGACGCGACCGGGTACCCAAAAAATGAAATAATTCCATTATTTCAATACATATATTTCAAATGTATGTATCCATGCATTCCAGATTAAATTTCTGATCTATACATGCTTTTTGTTTATGCCGGAGTGCTCAAAATAGGTTTTAACGAACCAAATTGCAACGGTACGTCGGGAAAGGAAATGAGGATGGTGAAAATATATGTTGCAGTGGTAATTTTCTGAATCCGAAAAAATAGCGAAAAAATTAAGTTTTCATAGCGAGAATGATTTTTTTTTCATGAAAGTGTTCATTGACATGTCTACTATTAAAAACCAAAATTTAAAGTCAATCAGAAAAAAGTACTTTATTTTCCCCAAAATTAACAAAGTACACCGTATTCGCTAAAATATGAACAATCGCCTTTCGAAGTTAATGTACACGCGGGATATAAAACCCTGAAATTATGAAATCCTTTTTAAGAGATATATTGATTTCAACATTTTCCTGTATTTAATAAATTATTAGAGTAGAATGTTCACAGTTTTTCTCAAGGACACCATTACGGTAGTATCCCTGCAACCCCGCCCCTCATCCCACCCCCACCACCCTCCATACCGTATTGATTAAGTTAGCTGCGAATGCGCAGTTTTAATCAAATTCGGTTTATTTCATCATTTTAGAAGCGAGAGAAAAAAACAAAAGCATGTACGCGTAAATACATCTTTCCTCTGCAGATAAGTAAAATATAAAAAAAAAATCGGAGGCAAGTACTTTTCCCCCCGAAAATTAACGAAGTACACCGTAATCGCTTAAATACGCCGAATCGACTTTCCAATTCGATGTTCGCAAGGAATAAAATTGTGGCATTATGAATTCATTTATAAAGATAAATCGATTTCAGCATTGTTCAGTAGTTGTTATATTATTGATGTAGTATGTTTACAGTATTTATGAGAGCAACATTACGGTAGTATCCCTCCAACCCCGTCGGCTTTACCCCTCCAACCCGTACACACAATACTTTGCTGAGAATGCGCCTTTTATTTCGTCATTTTAGAAGCGAGAATAAAAACAAAATCATATAGATACATCTCTCCTCTGTATATATGTAGAATTTCAATGAACGTAGACAAGTACTAATTAAGTAACAGGACCGTCTGACACAAAGACGGCAACATTCATATTCATTTAGAAAGACGACCGGCTTCAGAATCAATTAAATAATTTCGTTACGTAAACGCATATATTTAAAATGTATGTGTCCATGTATTTTACACTAAATTTTTGAGCTATACATGCTTTGGGTTTATGTCAGATTGCCCAATTTATTTTAACAAACAATGTTGCAACGGTATATCGGAAAATGAAATCATGATGGCGGCAACATACGTTGCAGAGTTAATTTTCGAAATCAGAAAAAGCGATAAACTAATATAAGTTTAACAGGCAGAAAGAAGTAGATTCTTTTAAAGGGGTTGATGCACTATTCTCAAACACAGTTTATTTTAAAGGGCTTTGCAAAACATGAAAGAAGCTGAAAGAATTATCAAAATGCCATGAAAAGTAAAGGAGATATGACCTATTGAAAATGTGCAAAGAAACATAAATGGAGGCGGCCATCTTTGAACGATGACGTCATCGTGCCTTTTTGCCATATATGGCATATTGATAAAATGTCTTTTAAAGCAAAGAAAATCACTGCAAATGAAAAATAATACTAAAATGTATACATTTTACATCTGTATATTTATTTTTAATCAATTTGCAGTGGTTTTCTTTGCTTTAAAATACATTTTGTCAATATGCCATATATGGTAAAACGGCGCAATGACGTCATCGTTCAAAGATGGCCGCATCCATTTATGTTCTTTGCAAATTTTCAATAGGTCACATCTCCTTTATTTTTCATGACATTTTGAAAATTCTTTCAGCTTTTTCCAAGTTTTTCAAAGTCCTTTTAAATAAATCCTGTTCGAAAATAGTGCATCAACCCCTTTAACTGTTCGTTTAAAACTGAGGGGGGCGACTCGAGTTTTAAAGAAAGCAAGATTGGCATGTGTCCCTTTAAACAAGTAAATAAATAACTGATAAGTAACAGACATGCTACTGTAAGTAACAAACATGACTTTGTGTAGACTCGAAGATTGCATAACATAAACATGTGGACATGACATTGTGTCAATGGAGCACTTGCCAGATGTGTGGTGTTGTGAAACACTGGACGCGTGAATCCAAAAAGTGCGAGTCTGTTATATTTATAGGGCATATATAGTTATATATATATATTTATATATATTATTCTGTTATATTTATTTTTATGGTCCCAGAACGCAGTCATACTCACTACTATCATGACCCCAGCTAGCAAAGCATATGGGACCCATATGGGTCCAATGTTGTTTTCCATACGGGCCCAATATGGGCTGCCCACATGGGCCCCATACCAAAAGTGCAACCGGGATTAACCTAGGGCCCATATAAGTAAACCCACATGGGCGTGCCCGGATATAGCCCATATGGGTCCCATTTACCCTTGCTTTCTGAATGTGGGACCCATATAGGACCCATATGTGTAATCCCACATGGGCTTGCTGAATGTGGGACCCATATAGGACCCATATGGGTAATCCCACATGGGCGTGCCCGGATATAGCCCATATGGGTCCCATTTACCCTTGCTTGCTGGGACGTCACATGTTTTATGACGTTTTGGCGCTAACGTGGCGGTTAGAAGAATGTCCATCTGAATTAATGTTACAAATTTGATTGCAATGTTATGTGATAAAAAGGATCTTAAACTCGTTCCCATTCCATATAAGATTTATGAAACTCGTTATGTATTATTTTTAATTTTAACTCACCAAAAGCTCGTTAAAATTAAAATAATTCATAACTCGTTTCATAAACCTTATATGACATGGGAACTCGTTTAAGATCCTCTATTTACGAACCCTACCTGCTTAAGCGATATTCTATTCCAACGCCACAAATACTGGATTGCTGATCCCAGAGAGGACCAGTTAGTAACTATAGCACTACGGATGTGTAGCCGGAACGAATATTGAACACAGAATAAATAGTAGTCAATACAAATGTTTATAAGTCTGTGTTTATTATTCAAGTGTAACATTGTCTAGATATTAACATATATACTGACAGTTTCATGAAAAAACTATTCCGGATTATTTCAGCTCTTATAGTTAATAGATTTATATGTAATTTGAATCGGATTACAAAAAAAAGGACTATTGTCTGCAATCTTTGAAAAAAATATCCAAACTAGATAGGGTATGGTCAAGTGAAATGTTCGACCGAATGCATATTTAAGGCCTGAGCAATGTCAGCCATATGGTACATGACAGTAATGTCAACCATATAGTACATGACAGTAATGTCAACCATATAGTATATGACAGTAATGTCAGCCATGTAATACATGACAGTAATGTCACCCATGTAGTACATGACAGTAATGTCAACCATATAGTATATGACAGTAATGTCAGCCATGTAATACATGACAGTAATGTCAACCGTATAGTACATGACAGTAATGTCAAACATATAGTACATGACAGTAATGTCAACCGTATAATACATGACAGTAATGTCAACCATATAGTACATGACAGTAATGTCAACCATATAGTACATGACAGTAATGTCAACCGTATAATACATGACAGTAATGTCAACCATATAGTACATGACAGTAATGTCAACCGTATAATACATGACAGTAATGTCAACCATATAGTACATGACAGTAATGTCAACCATATAGTACATGACAGTAATGTCAACCATATAATACATGACAGTAATGTCAACCATATAGTACATGACAGTAATGTCAACCATATAATACATGACAGTAATGTCAACCATATAGTACATGACAGTAATGTCAACCATATAGTACATGACAGTAATTCAACACTAAACAACAGTAAGGATACTTATATGGCAGAATGTGTGCCCTTTATAAAAGTTTGGTACAATTTTGCTCGAAGTTGTTTACTTTTTTTACGTGAAACAAATTGGTCCATATAATAGTTCCTTTATCCATCTAGATCAGAGATACCATTCCTAAATAAAATAATGCATGTTATCACATCATCTGAAGTACACCATTATAAAAACAAATATATATATATATTCTTTCAATGATATGCGATATCAAAATAATCCCAGTGCTATAGTATGGTGACATAAACGGACGTTCTCTGTAAAACTATTATAACCAGCAACTATATTTGTGAATGTGTTAAACACAATTGAGTGACTATTTTGCAGAGAAACATTGCAAAACGACAATAACTGATCCTTAGGCATGTCTATTTTTAAACAAAAACGGTAAAACCAAATATAGAGAATATCATGTTAGTGCCTGATCCTATCCAGTTTATCAGGTGAGGCTGAGAAAAAAAATGAAGTCCGAGGCTGTGAGATGAGCGTGAAACCATTGGAGATAAGATATGATAACATACTGAGATACACAATATGGTCCAGTTTCCCCCTCCCACCCCCCCCCCCCCCCCCCCCCCCCCCCCCCCCCCCCTCCCCCCGACTGTGTCCAGTTATGTTTATAAACAATGCATATACTTCAGATATAAATTTGTATAGTTATTCTGTAACGTAAACATAGAGTATAGATTTATTCCGCTAAAAGAATAAAACATTGTTGAATGTGGCTATTGAATATGTGTGCATGCGTTATATATAACGCAAGCGTGTTATGTATAAGGTTCATTAAAGTATTATACCAGCCGATCACGTAATGTAATCTAAAAAATGAGCACTAGTACAAGATATGCAGTTCATTAGCAGAACGCTTAATGCGAGATGAAGTATCTTTATTTAGGTACTAGCTTTATTGAAAAAAGTTCAACTAATATTCTGAACCCACAGAATCTTAAAGTATTCTGTGACCAATATACGGTTCAATACTATAATACGGGCTATTACTCCAATTAATAGCCAGAGTTATTGGGAGACAGCACCCACGGTTTTGTTAGCTAGCTCTGCAATTGTAATGTTCGTTTAATTGCGCATGCTCAATCTTTTTTCTGCCTTTCCCGACCAAAACTTAATGACAGCGGTATGTAGTGTTTCATGTCGTGTAAAATAATGATATTTTCTCCCTTTCCTTGAGGTCAATTGTTTTATTTGTTTGCAATAGCATGATGAGCTTCTGTTAATAAGTATTCAGCCATACTTTCTGTTCAAGATGCTTTCAAATTAATCAGATTTTTGAAGGGATGTTTTGTCTCGTAACGTCAGCATATACAGCTTCTATTACCGTTAATTAGGATAATTTCTGAATTTAAACTGCCGTGCTCATATTGAGGTAGGGTTTTGTAATGCATATGTTAACTTTGTTAACTTTGCAATTAAATTTGAATAACCCCTTCATTCCTTGCAAGTAAGCGTGTTAAGTACAGAGGTCCCCGGCATCCCCGGCATGTATAATGTATATGCCCTGCAATGATGACCTATTTCGACGCAATCACTCATCTGTCGTTATTGGACACTTGCCAGAAATCCGCTCACATTGTAACAGTTATTGCGAATTTTAAAGGTACATGCGCTATGTTTTAGAAATGGCAAATTATTAAACGGCATTAGCGGTTCACACACTTACGAGAACAGACTAGGACAAATGCAAGGTGCTTGTTTCATAAACAACAACAATATTAATATCTCGCATCAGCTTGCAGGGTTGTATAGTTTTTCTCAAAAAAGCAAAAATTAATAACATAAATAAATAAGTACATAAACAAATAAATAATAAATAAATAATATTGAACTATTGAATGTTGTTTAACGGCTCATCAACACAGTATAGGTTCAAATATACTATGTCTATTCTATGTTTAGAATAGTTGTGTGATAAGCATTTTTTTTGTTTTGATATATGAACCAACTTAATGCCGGTATCATACGACAACTGCATTGACTTTAATATCAAAGCAGTTGTTGTATGATACCGGCATTAAGTTGGTTCATACATCAAAAAATGCTTATCACACAACTGTTCTAAAATAAGAAAATTAATTAAGATACAAAAGTAAGTAATTAGGAATTTTGTTCAGTGTAGTGACGAAGTAGTGTATGTCTGATACAGGCTCAGGTTGAATACTTTTCACCAATGAACAGCCCAGCAACATTATCGTTATGTGCCAGTTAACCAATAAATGACTCACCAACTGTATCGCCATTTGTATAAAGCTCGTATGATGATATGTTCTACTCACATTACTTTATATTGGTTGTAGTGCAGGATGTAGGAACAGTAATGTAGTTGAACAATGCGCGGATATCAGTATCTTATTCGCAAAATTGCATTTGTAAGTCTTCTGATAACATGGATGACCATAAGGACACAGGCAGATGGTAGGCTAAGTATATTTTACTTTTTAATATTAAGGACCTATTTCGAGACTGCTGTTGGTTGTTTTGTGTTTTCTTTTTTGTTTTGGGTGGGCGGAAAGGCGAGAGTCGGGTTGGGGCGGGTCGGAGAGAGTGAGAGGAGTTGTATAGGTAATTGTAAGTCACTGTTAGACACATGACTTATCCACACATATTGCATTTAGTAAAACCTGACTTCAAAGTTCAAAGTATTATATAATTCTATATCCTAGATGCCTAAATGCTGTTCTATATAAGTATGCTATTCAAAGCGATTTAGTGTATGTTCTACTACTTATAAATATGAATATACCAGTATATTCGCTAGCTGCATTTTCAACTCTATAAGTGATAATCTTAAAACAAAATTCTGTTATTCATTCCGATCTTTGGATATCGTTGAAAAAGGGAATGGTGTGAAACTACCTCATTGAAGGTTCCATGTTCACCGTCATATGCAACTTTGGGATGGCTCAAATTTCTGTACTATTGACTTATTGAATTAATATTGAGTTCTGCCCAACCCGGGGCTAGAGGGCGTAAACGGTAGCAAGCAATTTTCACTACCGTTCATGAACAGTCTCAGTCAAACCGAGACTGCAATATATTTTTTATTTATCGTGTTTGGCGTTTTCCAAATTTTCTTTTTCGTACTGTTTTGTTCATTGCTTTTCATTCTGACTGCCCTCATAAAATATGTTTGTATGAATAAATAAACATAGGATCGCTTGAATATTTACTTAATTTTCAAGTTTTTGGTAATCAAGATGCAAATATTTATAGCAGAAGATGGATACAATAATACATATCAAATGTTTGATTACAATAACCTTTACTATAGAAATAGTTGCTGAATCCATCAATAAGTTTAACACAGACATATAGTGTGAGAAATGGAAAAGAGATGTTGCCATATTAGAAAAAAACAGGCAGTGTTGTGTGCATTAATGATTCAGAACATTGTTATTTCAGTCAATAGAAATGAATGCGGTATTTATAAATTTACATGCAGTTGAAAAAAAACAGGCCTTGAATTTACCAACTATTCTTAGACTTGAGCTCAAGTCAGTTATGTTCACTAATATTCCCATGACCTTCAAAGATATTTTTTTTATAAAGTTGTTATTTATTAGTATTTTTAATATATCATATTTACACATAGCAACTTGTTATGAACGTTTATACTTTAAATTATAGAATTAGTTTTGATTGAAATGAGCATACTTAATATAGATATAAAAAGCAAACAGGAAAAGTAGCATTCATGGACGACAGCCAACCACAAACAGGCACAGAAACAAAGGACAATTTTAAAGATGAATAAAAGGCCAAATAAGACATCACAAACACAAAAAGGTTGACAATAGGGCTACCGCCTTGGAAGGGTCAGTGGCAAACTATGACAATGGGGGTTTAAACCAGGTTCTAGGGTGCACCAAAACCTCACACTTACCCTACTGTCATCCCAATAAAACGGGACAGTGTAAATAAAGAAATCCCCGCCATGAACAAAGCAGCATTAATAGGCAATATAAGTAAAACACAAAGATGCTCGTGTGTATATAAACACAAAAACACAATAGCCTAGAAAGCCACAAAGAAGGTACTCATTGACATGGCAGAAGCCAGAGCAACAAGAGAACAAACCATTGAGAGCACTACAAGACAAGATTGCAGACAAACCATCAAACGTCACCGTCCATTTGGGTTTTAGGTAGACGTCATCATAGGGTCCACAGCCTCTCCAGTCATCGCACAATTAAAGAGGAAAGCATAGAAACGAACTGTAAATGGGTCCACCACCAAGCATGCGGTGCGTTGCAAAATGATAGGGTCATAACCTCTTTTGATAAACCTTTTAACACGTTTAACAAAGATAGTATGGACATGATGGAAGTGATCATGACAAAGGATCTTAAGAAGTTTGTAAGTCACGTCACCATAGAATTCAGGTTGTGATAGTCCTTGTCGCAGAAGAGTTTTTAAATTACTTTTATATTTGGAAAGAAGATCAGGGTTACGATAATACAATTTTGCAAAGGTTTCAATTCGATTACAAGCTCTAGAAAAACGAATAAATTGAGACACATAGACCCCATAAGAAGTTGCTCGGGGAACATCCCCATCTAAATGGGGATAATTAACAATATAAAAATTAAAATGATCTCTCTTTGCTAATTATTTCGCCATTTTAAGTCTAGGCATATTCTCAAGAATGGTTGGTGAATTCCCGGCCTGATACAAGTAATGTCAAATCAAGCTTTCAAGATTCAACATTCATGAAGTTTTCACAAACTATATAACCATAACCTATACATTTAATTAAATTATGAGAGAAATAACATTTGGAAGTTTGATGGTAGGGGTTTATCTACTGATCAAGTAAAGAAGAGGGACATTTTGTATCAAAATATAGGGACAGATATTACTTTTATTGTCGATACACATTCAACTAAAGAAATAAAAAATAAATGGTGGACTGACTGAGGCCGTGATGAAATATTTTCTCCATTCTCAAGCTCAAGTAGGGGTACAGCAATTTCGTTAAATAATAAATTAACAATGATTCATAGAGATAGATATTAAATTCAGGCGCAAAGAATGACTTTAGCTGTAGTGTATACATCAACTGAAAACAATTTGCGTTTTCTAAGCAGAATTGCTTTGCTGTTGTCGAAAGCTTGTATAACACTTTTGATCTGTCAGAGGACAGCATGCTAAACTATTCGAATCATTGGCACATACATATCATTCACAATTTGAATATTAAACATGTTAACTTAAAAAAGGCTAATGAAATGGTAATTAATTGTTTCCAAATTAGGTTAATGTAATGGCCTGTGAGTGTTGAAAATGAGCATAAATCACAAACTATGAAAGGCGTTTCAAAATAGTTACAACAAAGTAATCTTCAAGCAAAACTTTAACCTAAAAAGGAGAATAATTTTAAATTAAAAAAAAGAAAGAGTTAAGGAACTATCGCTGCAAAATACATTTTATGATACTGAACAAGTGTGTGCATTTGCACAGCTATCTGCTTAGTAGTTTTTATGAAAAGACCCGTCATGGACAACTTTAACCAAATTTTCTTAGTCGAAAAATGGTAAAATTTTGACAAAATCAGGACAGAGGTATGGAACTTGTGCTGCTCAGTCAAATTATGACACTAAAAAGTGTGTGAAGTTTGACAGTTATATGTTCAGTACATTTTGAGAAATGGCTTTTCATGTAAACCTTTAACCAAACGTTAACGCCAACTCTAACGCCGACGCCGATGAATGGATGACCACAATAGCTCTGGATATTCTTCGAGACTATATCGAAAAATGTTCAATCGATAATTCTTATAAATCTGACCATTCAGCAATGCCAGTTAATTATTTTTTTATCTACAAAAACGAGGCCAGGGCATTTAATAACAGTCTATTATTAAACATTGAACAGGTTAATATTATTATAATATAATATAACAGTAACAATCTATTGCTGAAACAATACATGTTGGATAATGAAAATAAATTACAAGACATTGAATTTAGCATAATTGACTATATTGGTATTTTTGGGAGACTTTTAGAATCACGATTAGAGTAAAACTATTTCATTCGCTTCGTTTTTAAAAGAGAGAAAGAAAAGAAAATTGAATTAGAAACTAATATTAAATGCCTATGTTGTTACTAGACAATGGTGACTTCTTGGTTAACAATGAAACTGATCAGTTACAAGAAGAATTAAAAACAATTCGCAATTAACGAATATAAAGAGGATTTATTTTAAGAAAAGAAGCGAAATGGAAAGTTGAAGGAGAACATATACTAAATAATTATGTAATTACAAAAAAGTTATTGTAATTACAAAAAACGTTGTTATATGTATAACACGTCAACCAATTGTTCTTTGAACCCTTCACCTGTCCCATTGTATTGTATATTGTTCTGTCAACCATTGTGTTGTATATTATAAGTGACAATGTGGACAAACTGAAATTGCTTCTTTATCACTACTCAAGGGCAATAACTCTTCAACATGTGTCTTAACATTGCTAATTGATGAACGTTTTGAAATCAATTTGAAATGAAAATAAAACCGATATAATGCTAAACTTTCTAGATATATATTTATTCGATCATCATCCATGAAAGTACTGTTAAAAAGTTGCACTTATTCGATTCCAATATTTGCGATTTCATTCAGTTGCACTTAAATTGAAGTTGTGAAGCTTGTTATCGTCATCTACATGATTCGCAGTCAGTTAACCATAAACAAATAAAAAAATACATTTAAGAATAAGCTTCTTCGGCAGCTGAATAACAATCAGGAGTATACAATCAGATTTGCCAAAGTGCTATTCAGAGTATCAATTCAATCGTTAATCTAGCCTTAAACTTTGAGACCGTTTAAATAAATACATTTAATTATGACACGAATACATTTAATTAATTTATATGCCTACTTTTAAGTAACCATAAGCGACCGGGACTGTCCCTACCTACACACTGTTGCTTAGATGCGGACACATGATCTAGATGTTTTTGAAAACATTGTACAAATTATCGACTATAACCACATATATGTGTAAACATTCATTCATTCATTCATTCATTCATTCATTCATTCATTCATTCATTCATTCATTCATTCATTCATTCATTCATTCATTCATTCATTCATTCATTCATTCATTCATTCATTCATTCTTTCATTCATTCATTCATTCATTCATTCATTCATTCATTCATTCATCCAGTCATTTCTTTCTTTCTTTTATTGCAATAAATTTATTATTTAATGCATTTAATTTGATTTATTTGTTCACTATACTCCACAAATATTCACTTCGTTTTTTTCCCATACTAGCTGTGTGCTAGCTGTAGCTGATTTTCCTTACCTTACCGAAACGAAATTAAAGTTAAAGAACAGCTTGCAATTATATATTATGAACAAAAATCCCATATGATAATAATAATAATAATAATAATAATAGTAATCGGTAATAGTAATAATAATAATAATAATAACATTAAGAATAATAAGAATAATAAGAATAATAAGAATAAAAATTAAAATAAAAATAAAAATAATAAAATAATAATAATAATGGTAGCACAATAATAACAGTAGCCTTTTGCCGATAATCTACAAGTGACGAAACGTAAATCAAGTTAGAGAGCCTCGGATGTTAAATATATTTAACGTTTAGTTAAATTTTGCAGTTGAGTTTATAGCGGTAATTACGATTTCCTGATATACTCTATCAGCCGTTGTTTTTATGTAATCGCATATACTTTGATCTAAACTGTATGAATGGAGACGGGCAAAATTAGCCCCAGAAGTCACGATTGACCGGCGATTACATTTTCGAGCACGAACGACCCTAAAATACATATTTTTATCGGCACAAACATTAAACTACACTGAAGTATGTACATACATATGTCGACAATATCATCCGATAATAAAGAGTATGATAATGGACCTTTGGAAACGGCCGAGCACGACACATACGAAATATTGCAGTCTCGGTTTGATTGAGACTGTTCATTAGCGGTAGTGAAATATGCTAGCTACCGCTCACGCCCTCTAGCCCCGGGTTGAGCAGAACTCAATTTTCATAAAATCAATAGTACACAATTTTAACCATCCCGAAGATGGCATGCATACGGCGGTGGACAGGGACTTATATGCTTCCCCATGTCGTTCGGCGTATGGTCCCAGTATCTAATAAAATTAAATGCCCGGAAGAGCCATAACGTTTTTTCCTATGACGAAGACTTAGTATGCAGGTAAATCGTGATATCCAAAAACATGTTATGGAGGGGACTCGATGAAACGGAACGGACATTTGAACGATTTATTTTTTCGGAGGAGACTCAGTAAATGGTTATGGAGGAGACACGAACTTGTTATTAAAATATTATGATGCTAATTTTAATATTGCTGTAGATAATTTCTGTAGAAACCTTACAGCATTTGCAATCGATTTCAGCACCAACGTGTCGTTGTATTTAAATATTTTAATTTATACTGGAGACAATCAGGAAACAGGCAATTATTATTCGATTTATCAAATAATGCATGATTGCAATTGTTCTGTAAACGTGTCACTGCATTAACTGGAATTAAATTGTATTCGTACATGATGTAATAATGAAATGTATATGAAAAATAATTATCACTGAATCACTATAGCAAATATTACAGAAGCATTACAAAGTCATCACTTTCGACAAAAACACATTTATGGTACAACAATAATAATTTCATAGCATACTATACCAAAAGGTCCGAAACATTTACGTATTATTTACCTACAATGCTCATATCGATTCAAAGAAATAATCACCTCGGTCTTAAATAGTATAGCCCGTATAAGCTTTTATTTATATATAAATTAACTAACACCAAAATGAAACAAATATATTTCAGTGTCCTATACTGTTGCCAGATACAAATCATGCATTTTCAAACGACTTGTTTTCTACAGTCAGCTGAATACTTAAATGTTCCAGATGTTGTTAAATTAATACGACTTACAACCTCAGGACCTTAGAATCCGGAGAGCTAAAAATAAATTAAGTAAATAGGCAAACGGACGGACGAGTCAAAACCAGTGTGTCTGTGTGGGTGGGTGAATGCGTAAGGGTGCGGGAACGCGGGGTTGTTGCATACTTAATGGTTTTAACACTATATATAAAGAAAATGAAACAAATACAACATACAACTATTATTTGATATGCAAGATATTAAATATACACAATATAGTCACGGATATTTTACAAGTAGGCGCCTGGTGGGGAGGCTACACCTGAACTTGTAAGAGGCTCCCCATTTATAGCAGATATTGTTGTATTTGATTGCTTGCATATATTTGACGTGAACTTTACTCCAAAAATACAGCATAGGAATCTTTTGTTCCATCTTTTCCACTATGAGTTAAAAGAGTTGTTGCTGGCTTTACTTCATTTCTTTTACATTGTACCGGTAACAATAGGCCATGTACGATATCTTCCAATGACTTAGAAAATATAAAGTGTATCCCTGTATATAATAAAATCTCAAAAAATGAATTGAAATATAACTTTCACAGATTTACACTATAATTCATTTATTCTACATTTCTTGTACGGCCACATATTTCTTTTAAATGGAATACCTAGAACCGTATTAATCTATGCTCAAGGAATAACTCATGCACTTACGCCAAACAATTAGATTGATTGATCTGCCACTATTTTCTTAAAGGAGCAACATGGCGAAATATATCGATGTGTTGCACACATGTGTCCTAATTAAATGCAATTAGACGATAGTTTCTTTGGTCCACATTCTTTTTGGCTTGATTTAAACCGCCACACACGCTTCATTCAACGTTTGAATATGATCAGTGTCTAGTTTGTCGATTAACCATTAGTACAGACTTATACGTCTGATATTCCTGTCCACCACGGTATCGTGTGGGAGGCTTTGTGAAAGAGTATTCGTCTCACGTGCGTGAGGTCGTGGGCTCGATCTCTAACAAGTTTACGTAGTAGCTACATTGCTTTACGTTTAGGAAATGCAAGGTTATGCTATGACTACTCGGCCCGGTGTCAGAATAATGTGACTGGATGAGTCATGACATGTAACTACTCACTCTATTCACTCACATATAAATGCACTGTTTAAGCACAATGGATTTACTGAGCGACGAGGAAGCGAATAAATACGCTATGTTGGGCATGCCCTACCGGAAATAATAAATAAATAAAATAAAGTGA
Source organism: Cyrtodaria siliqua (assembly GCA_037043455.1). NCBI lineage: Eukaryota > Metazoa > Mollusca > Bivalvia > Adapedonta > Hiatellidae > Cyrtodaria > Cyrtodaria siliqua. The sequence goes on along the minus strand of JAWPHD010000565.1, from coordinate 3,475 downwards.
TGCAAATCACGGACGTTCATTTAAAGACTTATAAAGGCATATTCAAGAATATATATTTTTCAGTGAAAAAATAATATAAAAGAACAAGAAAAACTACAACGTCATAAGATAACATTGGCCAATAACACCCTCAACCTACCCCACACCGCCCCCTCCCAACCATCCACAATGAGTAGGCACGTGCCTACAATGCCTAATGTCATTTTGTGTTTAGGCGTACAAATACCCGGATGAATTAGTTAACATATAGATGCGTATAGAATGTTAGGAGAAGGGGTACCGGAATCACCGTTGTTCATCTTTCGATTTAATCACTAAACTATTCAGACATTGCACATTTCGCTAAATGACATATAGGAGACAAAACATCTCGAGTCATTCCGCCGAACCCGCTGCTCAAAATGTCAAGTCCATCTCACCCCTCCCGCCCCCCATAAACAAATATCCTCCATTCTCCAACGACATTCCTGTTTGTCGAAACATGACGATGCGTTCGGGAAGGGAAACCAATTACGTGTATTATTGTATTAATCTTTCTTGTGAAACTAGTTTTGTACTTAATTACACTGTAAATGGCGACCATTTGTAAAGATAGAAAACAATTCATGCAAAATATAGATAGATACTTTTATTTCAAATGTCCAATAGGCTATAAAGACCGTGAGGATACAAATACAAAGTATAGCAGCAGTGTAGTAATTAGTACATATACATGTATATATATGAAAACGATAAGTATATATTATATCACAATATAGCTTTCACACGCCATTTTGCAATCATGTGTTATGAGAAGGTGTTAGCAACTGTTCATAGAGATTTACATGTTATTTACAATTTCATTTCTTCACATACGCTCACGCGCGCGGCGCGCACCCGCGCATGTACGCTCGTTGTTCGAAACATTATAGTTATATTCTACATAACAGCTCATTTCTTAATTTAAAAGCTTCATAAATAAATGTACCTAATTTACGAATTCTAACTTTATTTGTTGAGTTAATTAATTCTGTAAATTTAATCATGTTAGGACGTTTCCAAAAATATTTATATAAATTATATATTGATTCCTTAACTCTAAAAATCGTTCACATTCTAATACAAAATGAAATTCATCTTCTAACACTCTACAAAGATCACACGTTCTCTCGTTAACAGGTATTCTAATAGGTTTAACCCATCTGCCATATTCAATTCTTAATCTGACAACTCTTGAGGAAACTCTTTTGTAATTGATTGACACAGTTATATTTTCTAAATACGGCTGAATTTGAAAAATGGCAATACTGTTGTAGAAAACAGCTCTGCTTGAGCTCTGCAACCTATGATTTCAATTTTGAACAAAATGATCACTCAATCTTTGTTTAATAATGTTAATAAATATATTTTCATTTCCAACACCTTGTTGGATCCATACATAATGAAAACCTAGTGAAGCTAATAAATGTTTAACAAGTGATGCCCAGTTAACTTTTTGTGGATATAATTCCAAATCACTTAGCATCATATCATACACAATTTTAACATATTTTTGTTCCCTCAGTTTTAAAATCTTTAACCAATATTTTATAATAATGAGAGATCTCTTAGTAATGAATGATGTTCTTCCCAACTCACCATATATGAAATCATTTTGTATTGTCTTTTTAACCCCTAAAATCCTTTTACAAAACTGCAAATGGACTCTTTCAATAGGATTTGCTTGTATAAATCCCCAGATCTCAAATGAATAGTTCAAAATTGGTGTAATTAACTTATCAAAAAGGTCCAATTTGTGTTTTGGTGAAATAAATGTAAATTTTAATAAGTATTTGTTCATTTTAAAAATTACCTTTTGCGCTTGACCCGAGAGAGTAGTTTGAGCTTCTGTAAAAGATCCACCAGTAGAAAAAAACATTCCTGAATACGTAAACTTACTGACAATTTCTATCACTCTGTCTTCGTAATAAAATACTAAATTTCTTGGCAACATTCCCCCTTTTCTAAATATCATTACTTTGTTTTTGTCGAATTAACTTTTAATTTCCATTTACTACAATAGTTTGATAATATTTTCTATAACTCTTCGGGTGAATTAGCAAAGATAACTATATCATCCGCATAAACATTTTAAAATATTGACATCTAATCCTTCTAGTCCACTAAGTAAGTATTCATTATCAATGTCGTTAAGAAACATGGAAAAAAGAAAAGGTGACAAACATTCGCCTTGCCTGAGGCCTAACATGCAAAATAATTCATCACTTAGATTATTACAAAAATTTACTTTAGATTTAACACTTGTATACATAGATTTAATTATGTTAAGAATTTTCCCTCTAATTCCAAATTCGGTTAACTTTTATCATAAGTTATCTTTAACAACGTAATCGAATGCTTTGGTAAAATGGATAAATACAAAATACAATTTTCCCCCTGATTCAGTATATGCGTAATTAAACCATGTAAAACAAAATTGTTATCGACAGTACTTATACCCGACCTAAATCCCGCCTGTGCTTCAATTAAAACACTGTATTTTCCTGCCCATTCAGATAATCTATTATTTAATGCTCTAGTTAATAACTTTCCTAAACAACTGAGCAAGGTAATACCTCTATAATTATCAACGTTATGTGTACTACCTTGTTTATGTAATGGAATAATGTACCCCTCTGACCAAACATCTGGAAAATTACCTTTATCTAACAATATATTAAACATTTTACATAAAGTCGATGCTAAAATTCCTTGTCCGTTTAAATAAGTAAGTCGGGACCAGCAGATCGATTTGTTTTAAATTGTTTAATTGACTTTATTACCTCTTCTTCTCTGAAGATAACATTTAATTCATCGAACATAATACTAAATTCATTCTGCTCATATCTTTCATTAAAATATAAGACATTACCGTCAGGAGTGAAAAATACATCCTCTGGATCATTTATAGCTTTAAAATATTGTTCAAAATATGACAGCGGTATATTTGGTGATTTTACTCCTGCAGTGTCTTTAACATACGCCAATATAATTTAGCATTTTGATATCTAGCTTTCACAAATATCTCTATCATACAATGTTCTGTACTTTATTATGACCTATTTGTAAAGAAATATAAAAAGATCGGACAGGGAAAGTAGCATTCAAGGAGGACAGTCAACCACAAAACAGAGAAACAAACACGCAAACAGACAAACAAGAAGGCAAAAGCAATGATAAATGCAAACGACATCACACACACAAAAGGATAAGTCGATCTAGCCCTTACCATATTAATTATGTTATCGTCGCTTTTATACATGTATCAATATCAACATTGCTCACGCAGTGCTCTAACTTATTATTTAACAGTAATAAATCTTCACACACACCGCTTTTACTAAGATTTTCAATGTATTCCATCTTTTTATCGTTATCCCAAATATATTTAAACAAAGGAAAATGAAATGAGACAGTGATCTGATAATATATTCGGGTCACTTACTTTAAACAAATC